>JACEOJ010000120.1:779337-953228 GCA_013761285.1 Campoletis sonorensis
CGCGTCCATCACAGTATCACACACCAGACCAGAGTGATCAGACCTTCGTGTCCGTGAGCAAGCCACGCTGCGAGTGCTGGAAAGATCGTGTCCCGGGTGTGCGGCTGCAGTGGATGAGCGTTCAGAGGTAAAAACACGTGTTCGCTTTCCGTGTTTGTTTCATAACATAACCTCAAACAAAACCCCTCGAACTATGAGGGGTGTGTAGTTGCCGCAAACTCTCGCGACTTCGTGAAAACATTGAAACTAAGTGACCCACCAAAATGACGATCGTCAAGAAAACCCCGGAAATATCGAGCGATAATTCCGACTCTAAGTTGAACATGAAAGCCTGGAATGCGATGGGTGTACCGCAGGTTGTTATAAAAGCTTTGGAGGACCAGAAATTCGAAGCTCCCACAGCAATTCAGGCATTGACACTTCCACCTGCGATAATGGGACGTAGAGATATTTTGGGTGCAGCAGAAACAGGCAGCGGTAAAACTCTCGCGTTTGGTATTCCCATTATTGCAGGAATACTCGACCTTAAACTTCGACAGCCGGAAACTCATTCCGCCGAGGACAAAGTCAGTAAAAGTGGACATAAAGCCAACAAAGGAAAACTGAGCAATGGATGGTTGGTGACCGATGTCAATGCGATGGAGGAGGATTCCGCGAACTCAGGTAGATTATTATTATTATCACAAGTATCATTGTTGTGTTTTCTTCATTTGAGTCTCGGCTGCCGACATTGCTTGCCTTATTTTTCAACATTGTTGAACGTTGCTGTCGAAGTTGTCAGCAATGGTGTTCGATTTTGTTTTGATGATCATTATTTACCAATAAAGGGTCCCAAAAAACATCGATTTTATTTGGAAAATTGAAAAATCTTGATAAGTCGATTAATTTTTATCTCAAGATGACGATTTTGAGGGATCGATAGACTCTGACTCTGACTCTGAAATCGAGGGAGACGAACTTGAGGACGAAGTGAATTTAGACGAACGTGGTATCGGCTGCGTCCGAGTCGTTGACAATATCGATTTTGGCGCAGTTTACGAAAAATCTGATAAACCTCTGTACGCTCTGATTCTCACACCCACGAGAGAATTGGCTATTCAGATCAAAAACCATCTCTGCAAAGCAGCAAAGTATACCGACCTAAAGGTAAAAACCCATTTTTTTGTTTCCTCAATGCTTTTTTCGTCCTTAGAGTTGAGAAAATTATAAAATAACGTGTAAACCGATAAAATTTTGTTGTTAAAAAGTAAACTGAAGTTTTGATAATGGAAAGAAGGTAATTTGTTGATTTTTCGACTGTACAGATCGCTTTTTTGTTGTAAAATTTGTTGTAAATGTTGTAAATTTGTTGTAAAAAGTAAACTGAAGTTTTGATAATGTCAAGAAACTAATTTGTTGATTTTTCGACTGTTCAGATCGCCGTAGTCGTCGGTGGAATGGCTGCTGTAAAACAAGAAAGAATTTTAAGCAAGGGACCTGAAATAGTAATAGCAACACCAGGACGTTTGTGGGAATTGATAGACCAAGGAAATCCTCATCTCAATCAATTGCCTTCCATCAAGTAATTATATTGGGTTTACCAACAGATTTTCTCATATTTCTGCACTGCGACGATAATTCTAATTTTTCAATCGTTCAATAGATATTTGGCAATCGACGAAACCGATAGAATGTTAGAAAAAGGTCATTTTCAAGAGCTGCATCAAATTTTGGAACGTATGAACGTTGACGAGGAGACTATGAAAGAACGTCAAGTATTTGTTTTCTCTGCTACACTCACGCTCGTTCACGAGATCCCTCAATATCTGCAGCGCAAAAAGCAAAAGAATAGCAGAAGCAAAATATCGAAATTGACGTCTGAACAGAAACTACAAAAAGTTATAGACTTATTGAAAATTAAAAATCCCAAGATTGTCGACGTAACACAAGCTTCAGGTATGTTTTGTTCAATAATTTCTCCTTTTATTATATGTTTTCGTTTCTTTTTGCATTTTCATTAATTTTTCAATATAATTCTTAACGAAAAGAGACACTAACTTGACATAATGCTTTGCAGGAACTGCCAGAACTCTAACGGAATGTCGTATAGCCTGCACAATGGACCACAAAGATTACTATTTGTATTATTTCTTGAAACGTCATCAAGGACGTACGCTTGTATTTTGCAATAGCATTGGTTGTGTCAAGAGGCTAGCTACGCTTTTCGGAATTCTTGATTGCAATCCCCTTCCTCTACACGCCAGTATGATACAAAGGCAACGTTTGAAAAATCTCGAGAGGTATGTTAAATGGAAATGAAATGAATTAAACTCTGTTTCCTATTATCCCCGACACTAAAACTGTGTCTAAAACTGCATTTTTTTGACAGATTTCAGGAAAATGATAACGGGCTTTTAATTGCTACCGACGTCGCGGCCAGAGGTTTAGATATTCCCAACGTGGAGCACGTTATTCACTACCAAGTTCCCAGAACATCCGAAGTATGTCGTCAAATACACATTTCTTGTGTTTGAAATTTTGCGTCAATAGAAATTCCAATAATTATCAATAAATTTGGGTTTTTTTTTCTTTCTTTCAGAGTTACGTTCATAGAAGTGGCAGAACAGCTCGAGCACAAAAAGAAGGCATAACTGTTCTTCTGATGGAACCTTCGGAAATGCAATATTATACTACACTCTGCAAAACGCTCGGTCGCAGTAAGTTGTTTTATTGATTCGAGATTCATGAACGAAATTCGTGATTTTATGGCAATAAAATAAAGTTCTTTTTACTTATAGCTCAAGACATTCCTACCTTCCCCGTCGTGGATCGACTCCTCGTGGCTGTTAAAGAACGCGTTAATCTTGCACGAGAAATTGACAAACTTGAGTTGAGATGCCGCAGAGATAACGTGCAAAAAGGCTGGTTGAAAAAAGCGGCTGAAGAAATGGATTTAATATTGGACGAAGATCAAATGTAAGTAGTTCGTGTCATTTCTATTTGTTTATCGAGAAATTATGAAAATTGTTGTTGTAGTTTTTTTATCGGTTTCTCTTCGTACTTTTTCAATATTTTTTAAAAATTTGGTTGCAGTGAAACAACCATGGAAGACAAAGACTCAGCAGACTTGCGGCGTCAATTAAAAGGCAAAAAAAGCCAACTTTCGAAGCTCATGACGCGGCCCCTGTTCCCGAAAGGTTTTTCTGGCAAATATCTCGACGGTAGTCTGGAGCTTCAACTGCAGCAAATGGGCCAAACGGCGGTCGAATTGATGAAAAAATCGATCGGCCAAAACCCCAAATCACGTAAATTCAAAACTCCGGGTATATCAAAGAAAAGTCATGTGATAAGGAAAGAGAAAAGAGGAAGGAAGGAAGAGAAGAAGTAGGAAAATGTTAGAGACGTAAGATTCTAAGTACAAATAAATTTTTCAATATTTTATTCGTCTATTGCGTATTTGTTTTTCACTTTTGTTTTTTCATCATGTTTGCAGGACAATCGTAACTCCCACATTTCGTTTAGTGGAAAGTTAACGATAAAAATATACATTTTCAACTGCGACTTTTTTTAGCCTTTAGACACGCACTTTTGAGCTATTTTTTTTTTGTCAATGACAAAAAAAAACTTACAATTTACTATGACAGCTTTAATGGAGATATCGCAATATTTACATGTTAATATTATTATCTTTTTTACAGTTTTTTATATGGTACACTTCTGAGATTTTCGGTCTTTCTATGAAGACTCTCTGTCGTAAATTTTTTTCATATTATCTACAGCGGACGAAATATAATTGAAAAAAGTATAATCTCCACGTAAACTATATACACAATGGGCACGTTGTACGCAAACGTTTTTCGTTAACAACAAATTGATTAATCGATTTAAAAAAAAAAGACACTTTTAATTTCATTCACAAAGGGGCAAGTACACTGAAAAACTGATTTCGTTGGAACAGTCGAAAATATTCGGTCACTTTTCTTTAAACTAATCAATTGGTGGATCGATAAAGAAAAAAGTATCGAAAAGTCGATTGAAAGCTGTCAGCATTATTAAGCAAATCTTTTTTAAATCATTTCAACAGCCAATTTTGTTCATATTATTTCTCACTATTTATGAGAATGAATTAAAGGTTGGATGAAATTTATTTAGTTAACACGGCCAAATCAGTGTTTCAGTGTATTCGTCAACATTAAGGAAAAAAAGTTAATCAAAAAATCGTATTGTATATGACTTCGTCCTCGGTGCTGATAATAGAGTCCATTTGTTGTTCGGAAATGACAGAATGTCTGAATTCGTCTCTAGTTCTTTTGTCTCTTTCGTCGTCTCTGTAGGACTCTGAACTTTTAACGATTATTTTAATTCTAGCAATAACGTGACTGCCGGAACATTCGTGAATTTTGTTGGGTGTGTTTTCGCATATTTCGGCATAAATATCATCGGTTTTCGTGCGCCCAGGTGAGGAGGAAAGGGGCGGGGAAGGAAGTGGTGCGAGACTGTCGCGAACTCTCGAATAATTCGGTTGGAGTTCAACTTTCGTCGTCGTCGTTGTTGCGATCGGTGAATTTTCCAAAACACTCGTCGACACCGATCTCTGGACAGGTTGTTTCGTCTGGTTCGAATGATTTTGCGAAGTTGCTTCGGGCTCCAAACTCGAGTACCTCTCTTCCGCTTTTACTATCAATTGTGGCCTCGAGGCAAAAGTAAAAGACGCTGATTTTTTCGCTGGATTTCTACTCCTTCCACCGTGTGTCAATTTTGTTATTCTATCGAGAAAACCATTCGACGACGTCTGACGCGTTTGACTCTTTTCTCGAACCGTCGTCTTTTTAAGATGCTCGATACCCTCCCGCAAACTTTGCATTATCGGTTTCGCTGCCTCTCCCTTCGGTTTTATCTTCTTCAAATGCATTTCCTTCAAATCCTCGTTATTTCCATGCAACTTGTGCGGTGCTACTCTAGGCTCGGTCGCTCGATCTCCGACAGCTCGGCTGTACAAACATAAAACATCAATCATCAGTTAATCACTGAATTTTCTTCAAAATATATTCGAAAACAGAGGTAAACAATCAATAAATTCAAAAAAAAACCACAATAAACTGAGAAAAATAAGAAAAAATTGACTTCAACAGCAGTTTTCCGATCGACTATTTCTCAATAACGATTACAAAATGTGTGACATTTCAAAGTACTTTATTTTTGCGAAGATCAGTTGAAAAAGTCGACCTAAAGTCTGTGTCTTCCCCTCAAAAGTGAAATGTCAACTGCTCTTCCTTTGTGATCGAATTTCAGTCAAAATTTCCAATCTTGAGTGATTACAATGATTAAAACTTGATAGTTTTTCAACATTGGATCAACAAAGGCAATTGGTTTAACAAAGTTTGGGAAATTCGAATGTTTAAATGAAACGTGTACTGTTTTGAGATCTTAAACGAAAGTTTTTGTAAGGCTTGTAAGTGCTTTTGATTGACGATCCTTGTTCGAGTATCTTTTGTTGTAAAATCGCGATAAGGAAGTATATATGTTTATAAAGATAATCGAATTGAATGTTACCTGCAGGCTGACAATAACCGCTGCATCTTGGGTGACGTGAGTAATCTCGCTTCCGATGGATAACCGAGCCTTGCTCGTCTGACCCTCGGTGCACCGTTACCAGAAACAACGAGCTCCAACATCTCCGGATTGTGAACAGGTCGCTCGGGAACTATGCAGCCAAGAACAATCGAGCCCCTCGTTGAAGTTTCCAACTGCATGAGACCGCCGTATTCCCGTGGCAACGGTATCGGTAAGGGACCAGCTACTAATCTTACCTTGCGTTTTAAAAATCGAAAAAAAAAAACATATTTTAAAAACTGAGAAACTAATCGATGAAATTTAATTGGAATTACAAATCGTTGGATCCAATTAATATTTGATCATTTAGTTCACGATTAATTGACGATGTTTTAATAATAGTTATGGCGAGATACTTTTTCTCCGGTGCCAATGAATAGTGTTTGGAATAATTGACCAAACAGAGCTTTGAATTCTACGATAACGGTGCATGCAAACATTTGGCACGAATCATGACGTGGTCAATTTGACCCTTTTGCATGAAATTTTGTGTGAATCAAATTTTTCGTGTGTTTTTAAACTCCAACAGGTTTTAAACATTGATTAAATTTTCAAAAAATCTACAAATTCTACTAAGAGTTATCAGCTGGAAAAGTTTTCTGGGTCCAGCTGCCTCGATGTGAGAATGACGTTTTTAAAAACAATACAGAAGGAACTTAGGGGTTTAATTGATTGAATTTGAGAAACGATTTGACAGATTATGGCATTTGATTGCAATGAAAAATCGATTAATTTTGACCAGAGCCATTTTTATTTGGCCGTTTTGACCAATGAATCGCGTATTAGAAAATTTCGAAGTAATTTTTTCGATGTTAATCTTTCACTCACTCGTAGAGGCAAGGTTCGTCGTGCAAGATGATGAACTCTGTAGAGAATAGCATCACTTCCGGTATCAGGACATCCGCTCTGGCATGTTGCATAAAATTCTCCTCGTGCTGATAGGGCTGCAAAGACCTCGTGACCGTGTGAATCGAGGCACTGTGCATACTGATCTTTCTCTGATGCCCCACTAGAAATTCCAAATAAGCCTCCATTGTATTTTCGAGTATCCTGAAAAACTGCCACTAGACGAAGCACCTCGCCTGCTCTTATCGTTGTTTTTGTATAGTGAGCTCTTAGATTGCCATCCTCTGAAATAACAAAATGTCAATTTTACATTATTTCATTTAAAAAAACATGACGATTATTAATTTTCTTCATATTATTCACGTCAGGTTATATGGAAAACTTTAGGGAAGACAATAATTTAAAATATTCGCTGATTGAAACGAACATCAAAAATTATCGAATTGAGTAACAATCGTATTTATTCAAAAGAACGATTTAAATAAATGGATTAAAATCAGAAAAATATTTCCTATCAAAACAAAAAATTGTACAGAAACAGATGGATCGTTATTTTCACTTTTGATTCCGAGTGCAATGACTCTCAAGCTTCAATGACTAAATATATTTTCATATAAATAGTGATTTTAATATGCATTTGGGTCAAGAACGTTAGCAGTTGCTTAACGAGAATTCTCGTAGCATTAGCACGAATAAAAAAACAAAAATGTAGCAAAAGCGAGAAATGCAAGTATAATATAATTATAGGGGGGCGAGTTTTGATGACTTTTTCTTTCTTAGTACTCGTTGGATCGCATTCCAATGAATGTTCGTTGATCTCGAAATATAGCAGTTACATATTTATCTCTCATTCTTAAGTGAATCCCAATGAGGAAGTGACGTAATCAGACCGGTTCGATATCCCCCCAATTCCGTTTGCAATGTCGCATGTTTTATAAATATACGCACCCCACAGCTCTCTATTAATCGTCCTTTATAAAAATTTCCTGCCTTACAAGATTATCCACTGGTTGCCCATTTAACTTACCCATCTTTGAATGCGTTAGTGTATAAGCCCGAAGAGGTGTTGCCAGAAGAAATGCTGGTACTCCAGCACGTACGAGACTATCCACTCGTCGATACACCCTCGCGCTGCCCATCCCGTTATTTCCAGTTACAACCGAGAACCATCCTTCACAAATAAACAAACAAATAACAATTCTACAATTAATCATTATGACAGATCAACATTCAATTAATGTCTAATTCCTACTTCAAGTATTTATTTGGATTATCAATTGGAATATAAATTGAATATTTATTTATACTGACAACAATATTCTAGAAAACGAAAAATCGAAAAGCGAATTCTTTTTTTTTTTGGGAGACTTGATATTTTCATAAAAATACAAAGTAAACTATTCTCTGATGAGAGAAAAATAACTTGAAACTTTTTGTATTTAAATTTTTCTATATTTGGAGATTCTCAACTTTCAAACATAAATACAAATAGAGCATTTTTTAGTTGACGTATATCATTATTTAGTTTATGATTTAATTAATTTCGGCTATTTTCGCAAAATAATTTCCAACGTTAAAATAATATCGAATAAGGAAAACGGTTTTTGCAGCTCTTGCTAAATAAATGAAAGGTTTATTTTTCATATTCAACCCCGGACGACTTTTCAATCATGAAAAAATGTATAATTTTTAAAAATTTCGTCCATAAATAAATAAGACTTGAGAGAATTGATAATGAAAAATCAAGTATGCTGCACAGTGGGAACTGGATGTGGTTATTTAGGTAATAATATAATCTTGCCAAGATTTACAAAGATTATGCTAATGAAGGATGATTATCCTGTCGAGGAGAAGCTCTTCGAGCGAACGACCAAGTTACGTCTGTGTAATCTCTTTATCTACACAACGTAACGGTCTTAAGGAGGTTGTAAATATATTGAATATATAAACATACATGTTTGAAGTACTGTAGGTTTATGTATCTAAACGTTTTGGGTTCAGGGCTAGTGAAGGTCGAGTGCGGAGAAGAAAAATAAGAAAAATTTAACACCAATGAATATACACGCACATACCGAAGTTGTTTTAAATCCTAATTAATAAATAACCTCTGACCACGCGACGCTCGTTAATTCGTTACTCCTTAGGATGCCTCAACATATAGGCGGAAAATATATAGAAAGTGCAAGAGAGAAAGAGAGATAAATAATAAATACAAAAAAAGGCGCAACTCTTGCGGCGCGCGTCAGCATATATTTGCATGAACATGAGCTCGTTGCAGTTTTTTTACTTCAATTTTTTCTCCATCGATCCTTCTCGCCAAGACTCGATCCTGCTACGTCGCGATAAATATATATATTCAGTTTATATTCTAGCGGAAAATCTCTCGAAATCGATTTTATTCCAACAACTTTATGGAATTCTGTTCAGCCCTTCACAATAGAACGACAAAAAAATCGTTGTATTTCAATTTTTTTAGGAAAATATCAGTTTAAATTTTAATGAAGTATTACTACAGAAATTTAAGAGAAACGACATTTTTTTCATTCACGATTTTACGAAGTTTAGGTTTTTTTTCCAGTGATTCTCGTCTTCGAGTTTATTTTTGTATAAAATTCAAACAAACAAAATAACGTAACAAATATTTCATTTCCATAAATTTGATGGCTAGATGAGCGCAGAATTTTCAATATGTCAAGTGCCACTGCCTCGATATTCTATTAAACGATATCAAAACACGATTTTCCACTGATTCGAAAAATGTTATTCAGACATGAGTTAAAATGTCCATGTACTTTATTTTTTAACAAAAACGAAACCTGATTCTCCAGACACGAAGAAGCTGAATAAGTACACAAATGAATCAGCACAATCGGTTTAGCATGAATGTGATTTCAGGAGGTAAATACCATTTAAGATAACAGAGTAATTACATTTGAAAAAAGTAGACAGGATAAGATAATTAAGATTGAAATAAGAATAGTTTATGCACTGGCAATAAATGACTAATATAAGTTCGTGAGACTCAACATATATAGCAAGAAAGAGAGAGAGAGAGAGAGAAAGAGAGAAAAAAAAAATAAAGTCACAGATTGATATAGTTAAGAGGGAAGAAATGGCCAAATTATACGTTTCTATTTACCCTTATGCATGTAAATGAGGGTAAGGAAAAACATGAGAAGAAATTTAACGAGATATTTTTCAATCGGATTCGAAGGGATTCTGTCTACATTTCCTTCGTTGCTATCCACACACACGCACATGAGTATTTAACAGTAAGATATATGCATAAATGTGTACATATACAAGGATGACTATAAATATAAATAAATAATATAAATATATACATAAAGTTTGTCTATATACGCAGTAGCGAGTACGTTCTTGAGATAAAATGCTCTCTACGCCCCTTTAATTGCCATTGTGAAGCAATTAAGCTTCGACTCAGACGTTCGTGGAACGATGAAGCGCAAAAATGATTGAAAAAAAGTATTAAAAAAATACTTGAGTACGTTCACAGTAATTCCATGTTGTTGAGAAGGAGATTAAATAATACATTACTACGAATTCTCATGCAAGTGTTTTCTTCGTCTTCTTCAATTCGTTTATGTGTTTATTTATGAATTTATTTATTCTTACGTCCATTTTATTTATTCAGGTTATGGGATTCAATTATTACGTTGACATTAGAGTGAACATCCTTCTATTTCCATTAGTAATTCGTTTGAAAACTGTCGTTTTAATTAATACACGTAATTTAATCTTTCAAATATTAATTCATGACGTCATGATCGAGATATTAGGAAAGTTGCCATCGAGATTACAGATTTCAGGACAACCTGCCAATTCTTAATATTTTTATTCCATACTGTCTCGAGTGCACATTACGAAATAGTTATAAATGACCCGGAATCCGAAGTTAAGGTTCATCGATAAATTATGCCATTTTTTTCAACATCACGAAAATAAGTTGATACTATACTTCAAATTTCTAATAAGCCACAGCTTTTTATTTAACTACGGATATTTCATTATTCTTCAAATTATAATAACAGAACACTGTATAAAAAGTCTCTGCAATTTAAAAATAGATTTACGTTTTTTTTCATATCAGAAAGTAGGTAATCAATCTTATTGGAATTTCAATAAACTGCCACTTTTATGAGATTTAAACTGAACTTCCTTAATTGGTGCCAGTTTATTTTCAATTTTAAATCAATCTGTTTCTTCCGTAATGTTAAAAAGATGAATGTCTCGTACTTCTGTTTTTCGTATAATTAATTTATGTTGTATAGCTTACGCTTAGCATTAGTACGATTATTATTACACCACATTCCTCGTTGAAACAGAACCATCCGTTTATAGTCCTAAAAGAAATGTGTTACGAAGTTGCTCCTCGTTAAGAAGTTGTACAAAACGAGGTCTCGTGGGGAGCAATCCTTTTACCACTCGCATCTTTCTTTACTTTCCATTTCGATCGTACTTGCTTACTCGCCTTTATGGCACTGTAATACCTATGTACACATATTCATATGCACGTCGAGTCGATTTAGTCGGGAGAGGTTGTGCATCGAAGAATAATTAGACATTTCATTGCATATTCTTTAAAAAATCTAGTGCAAGGAAAACGCAAAATATACAACATGAGGCTCAGTGTCTTGAAGACTTATCTTTGAGTTTAAACGATTATTATTCGTTTTCGTTAATTAGTGGGCTCCGCGGATTCAATTTAAAAAACACCCTTCATAAAAAAGACTTTTTTCATGAATAATTCGACTGTAATAAAGAGTTAATATTCACGTGAATATTTATGAATATCCGCACGCTAATAAATTCTTAATAAAGTACAATTAAATAAATAAAAGAACTTATTCAGCCGATTTTTAAAGCGAAATCCCCTATCGCGACATTGTTGATTCAAAGATATTTCTATTAATTTACTGTATTAATAACTTTTGGCATATTTTTCTTTTCCTTCCGATGGGACGACTAATTAAGTCACTCAATTTCAGAATCATGTAGTTATTGATTTAATCGCATTTCCATTGCACTATGGTACTGTACATGAGTTCTTTCATGGGTAAACACGAGAGTGCCAATCGACTCGTTTAACGAGATTATGACCATAACACTTGGAACGCATTTATGCACTTTCATAAACATTTCATTTTAATACGTCTATGCGAATAACTAGATGACGTAAACAGGGATCCATGGATATGGGAAAATTCAACCGTGCGTATATATTCACGGAAATTGTCCTAAAAAGAATTTTCCACTAATTGTCGTTATCGTATTAAGACTATTAAGATCCTCGTATAGTTTTCCATGATTTTTCGAACTCGTGTCAATAAAATCGAAACTTTTTCTTCAAGAAACTCCATCAAACATTCAGATGTGTTTTCGATAAAAATGAGGGTTGAATTCTGTTTTCCTTTCATTAGAAAATAAGGTGTAACTTTTTTTTTCGGGAAATATCAAGTGTCTCCAAGAAAAAGGAAAAAATTTTGTTGCAACTTTTTCGCTTTCGAACAACTAATAAAACGTCACAACCAATGGCAAATAGTTCGAAGATAAATTCTTTTTACTATCGACATTAAAATTCCATATTTTTTTGTTACATCCATCACTGAGAATATAAATAAAAACAATATTCTCGCGAAGGAGAGCAAAGACGAAAGAAAAACAATAATAATTGCGATAGTCGTAAGGTTGAGAGATAATGTACAGAGCTTTTTGTATATCTATGTAGAAGATTCCAACGTGATCCTATAGTTTTGTATACCCCGTTACCAAACGGAACTCGGTGTAACGTATTCATAGACACGCGTCAAGATTTAAACATACTACGAAAGATGCCTTTTCTCTGTGTTGGGGTCGCATTGTACATGCCACGGTTCTTACTCCGATCTACGGGGCATCGCTAAGAGCACGGAGATCCGGATAACATCTGATGGCCATGTCACGCCGTCGTGGCCCAACGACCAAACGATCTGTGGCGCACGCGCCCACCATCTTTTCTTCCTAACCTTCATTCTGACCGTACTTCACCTAAGAATTTGAATAATCGGTTCCTCTTGTGCTACAAATTTCATCAGCAAAATGAAACATTTACCCAAACATTATTTCTTCTCATATTTCAATGCTGCTCAAAATTACTTTTCATATTTTATCAGAACAAATAATGAAACTCGTCACTTTGACCCAAAAATCTTATGACGAATTCGAGAAATCCTTATTTTCCAATCCATTTCTTTGATAATGTAACTCCGCTGTAGTTTTTTTTTTTTTTTTTTTTTTTTCAAAATTATTCTACTATGAAAATAGCACCCGAAATAGGCTCAAAGGAGTTGAGTATAAAATTGAACTGTGACGATTCTATAAAGATGCCAAACAAGGATTTGTCCATCCCCATGGAACGTTTCCCCAGATGGTCCTTTGAGCGATCCAGGTGCTCTCCTCCCGCATATGGACGCAACATGCTCATGTTTTTTCTTCTTCTTCGTCGTCTATACACACCTTAAGAAGGATTAATTGTAATTCAGTATTTTTCACCCAGATGCTAAAGGGAACAACCCCCCAGCGTGTCGATCCCTCTTTCACGCCATTATCTTCAACAATGGCGATGCTACTACGTTTTGTAGTGAGCTCGGATGAACCGGGACTCTGGGAGAAGATCTTTCGAGATCATATTTTTCAATGGACAGATGGGCCTTTAGGTCGACCCCGTATATATGTATATCCATTCTATCCTATTTTCTATTCGGTTCTATTCTGCTGAATCATCCAGTCCCTGAGGACATTGAACCCAAAAACTCGTTTTTATTCTCGACCTCCCCCGCATTATAAAATCGTTTGCTATATAACTCTACATCGAAGCGACAGATACGTTCACGATAAAAAACGTTTTTAAACAAATATTTGAACAAGAGAAAAATTCTGGTTTGCTAATGTCCCAATAGTTGATTTTGTGAATCATTTTTCGAATAAATTCATATAAAATCATCCTCCGACAAGAAATAATGTCACAACGACACATTTTTCTTACGCCCATTGTACATATTGCTGATTATGTTAATTTTTATATCGTAGAAATATCCATTTCTTAATACATTTTTCATTTCGTTTCGATGGCAGTTAGTTTTGTTGTTTTTGTAATTCAAATAACTATTTCGGTACTAAATAGAACGGAATTGAGGAATGAGTCACTAGGGAAGAAATTGACGAGAAAATGAGATTACTTGAAAATATTTTGAGGCAATAAAATCATGTGAAAAAATATTTTTCCATAATCATCTTTGAATCAAGTTTTATGACATCATGTATTCATGACTGAATAACAGAACTATTATATTTTACGAGCGAGCTCTATACATTGCTTTTTCTTCAACGTCATTATAAAATCGAAATTGAGCGATATCACAAATTCCTCGTCTTCGGCCTTCAAAGGATACTTACAGGAACTCTTGTGTTCTGGTTTGCAGATAGAACCGTAGATATTATGGTAAATCTTGTCAGGAGCTGCATGCAATGTGCAAAACGAAAGAAAAGCAAAAAAGAAAAAAGAAGAAAAAAAAGCAAAAGCCGAAAGTCCACTTTGTACAGCTCGAAGCGGAATCCATTGAGATAGACAAGGTGAAAGAATTACATATGGTAGCTTGGATTTTGCGACTATGATCTTTACGGGGCATAATCCCGGTAATCTGAAAGTCTCGTATCAAGGCTGTACCAATTTGTTTCGATAAAATATGTCCGCTCGAGAAACTATATGTAGGCATGTGCATTAAAAAATATATACGTATCTTCTTGCTCCATATTTATTTATATGGGGAATTCAACGTTAGGTTTCGTATTTTAAATGATGCAAAAGTGCAAAAGTGCGAGTTCGAATTGAGTCAGTAAAAGGTGGAAAATACTGCAGACAATTTTTAATGCCTCAATTTTAAAAAAATGTCTAGTACCTTTCCTGATTCGATAAACTTGACGTCAATATAACAACGAAACGAATGAGAGCTTAGGAAGAATCTTTTTACTGACATTTTCAATGCGATCAAAGCACGCAAAGGTGCTAAACTCATATTAAACGATTGGAGCAGTTGAGTCTATAAAAAAATTATCAAAAGTTATTTATTGAAGATTGTTTATTGGGAAATTTATATAATATTATTTATAATTTAATTTCATTAGATAGAACTCTCGTTTTATCGATTTTATCGGAATAGATTTTTAGAGGAGCTGTTTCAAATTTCGATATTTCTACTAGAATCAAATTGTTTTTTTTTTTTTTGAAATTATAATAAATCGTTGCCCCCGGGCATTATTCTCGATTCAGCATTATTTTTTTTTCTTCTTTTCATATTATAATTTTTCTCGCACACACCTCGCTCAAAATACTGAGATGTATGTTTGACCGATGTGTTACTGAAATAAATCGATTTTTATATTCGCATTTGCATATTATAATTCGTCTCAGGCCTCTGACGTCCTGATTGATGATTTCTTTACTACGCTATATTTATCGAGGCCTTTTCACGTTTTCACGTAATTCAGCTTTGACGAATTTTGTAGTGGGATTTTAGTTGATCGATGATGATAAGCCGCGAAGAACTTGTTATAAAATTGACACATGGATCAATCTTATGATGATTTCAATTAACTTCATGATATTATATATTACAGAACATCAATTTTTTTTTTTTTCGTATTCTTGCTCTGTATTATATTGTTGGAATATAATCATACTATTGAACAGAATAATCATTTATTGAACTTTATCACGCGGTATCGTTGCTTATATTTTTTTATAAACATAAATTCCTAACCGATCGAGACACGTTTCCTCCATTCGCGTTCTCCGCGCTATTTATTCTCGAACACACGTGGCTTTGGGCACAGCTTCTCGCGGGTGGATGCAGAACTCGTTGTACGAGTCCAAAGGCTTCCAAAGACCAAGAATATGCGTAGAATTTAATACATAGCTAGACGATAAGCCTATCGATATCGTCGTACCATTAAATGTTGGATATACACGCAGATAGTCGATTGGCTCGTAAGAATTATATATTTTCATTTCTTTTCAAACAAATCCCATATTCAATGACTGCTTGTATATCGATTCGATAATTTGCTCTGCAGGTATCGATTGTTTTGTAGCAATTGAGTGTTTAGTCAATAAATCGAGAGATTCAGGTTGATATTTGAATGTTTTCATTTATCATTGCAACTCTATAGTAACTTTTGGAATTCATTCCAAAAGACCAACGAAATAACATTCGAAGATTCATTAGGTTAATCAGTGCAGATTGTTTTATTGGGTAAACAGAAATTGCAAAAAATGTCGACTTCGAAAGCGAGAAATCCAATTAGCATAACTTAACGAAGTGTTCTATAATTGCAGGAAGTCTTGCACCTAATAATCGTGTGTGGAATTATTTTCTTTTCCTTGATTTCTTATCGTTAAATAATTGTTAACAAAATAGCGTGGCTTTAAAGTACGAGCGTGGAAGCCTGAAGATTACTGTTTTATGGTGTTTTTCACACGTGTCGTTGTTTCTTCGTATTATTATGGGATGATGGGCAAAACATCATAGAAACGTGCCTCTCTCAATTTGCAACACTCTCGGACATGTACGAGCGTCCAAGATAATGACGAAGCGGCGAATAGACCATGCATTATTACCGATGTCTTCATTTGGTACTAGACTCGAGCACACACGGCAAATTCACGTACTTATTTTCCTCTTTTAATCGCGCATTCCTCGCTGGAGAGCCCTTTGTGCATTTTGTACATTTTATTCTACTCTGGTCAATTGGATTCGTGCGAGAGTGCAATCTTCTGCAAAAAATTAGGAGAAGAATGGATGAAAAAATAGACAGGGATGTAAAGAAGGATTCTCTGCTGAGTTTTTGTCCACCTATACTTTTGTTTGTATATATTTATCGTAGGACTACTAAGGTTCGTGCACACACAGCACAAAAAAATGGCTAATATTTCTGTGGTACTTGGTACCCTCGCGATGTCGGTAAAGATCGCTAAAGAGTGAAGAGAGCTAAGTTTCGAGCTCCCTTGGATCATTTTTATGTCTAACTACATTGCCTCAAGTCTCTCGTCGTATATTTTCTTTCATTCTATATTTTTTTTTCTCTCTCTCTCTCTCTATCTGCACCTCAGGCAGAACACGCGGACTCTCAACGATCTTTGCTCGGATATAATCGTTTCATCACACGCAGACCCTTGTGGAATTCTCAACGGCGTGCTTCTAATGTGCTTGTAACATCTTTCCAGTTATTTCCATATTTTTTCTATCGAAAGTTCGAACAAAAAACTACGGTCAATGGGGCATCAGGAGATTTTTTTTCTGTTTGCATATTGTTTAGGCAGTGGTCTGAAGAGATCCTTAGCATTAATTCAAATTAAAACAAGAATCGTATTCATTGGTTTCATTTAATTCATCGGGTAGATGTCGAAATTTTTTTCAAAATTGCTGCCTCCGTCTCGTTCTCATAGTAATCGACGATATCAATTAATCTTCTGATTAGATTCATTTTAATGATTATTTAGGTAGACAATGGGAGGACGTTTTGCATTGCAAAATTATTTGCCTTATAGATCGTACAAAATACTTCGCGAACTCGCTAAATTTTTCGTTTAAACTATAAAGAATTTGAGACTTCGTGATCACAGTCAATAATAAGTATCATACGTTCGTTGAGTTGAATTAAATTGTGTCGAGATTTGACCGGGAATGGCGAGTGAATGGTGGCGCGGATTTTCTTGCTCTAAACGTACGAGAGCACGTGTGCGTGTCGAAGAAACGTGACCGCGAGGCAATCGAGTGACGAAGCTCTCCGTGTCTCGCTGTAATGCACTTATATACGAAGACAAAGTCGTCGACAGTATGAACGAAACGGAACTCGACTTGCGTTTATTTTAAAGCCGCGTGCGTTTGTATGCAACGTTGAATTCCTTAAGAAACTGCAACCTGAATGACGCAGTGGTATAACTAAAAAACGAGGCTACGAATATCACGTTCACGCACAAACTTCCATAAAAGTCCAGGACTGGTTTTTTAAACAAAACGAGAAAAAAAAAACAAAAAAAAACAACAAAATTTGCATATCGGGAAAACGAGGGTATAGGAACTCGAGGTGATAACTCACCGATTTATATTGCTCGTGGTAATGAATCATTACGAGCATGGAATTAATCGAATATAAATCGAAATAAATTGATTAATTTTTGGAATTATTCGGCAATAAATGACAGGTTCATATTGAAAAATTCATTAGTTTTCACTATTTCCGAAATTTCTTTTTAATAAGAAGAAAGGGCTGCCAAAAGATTGTGCATATTTATCGACCAGCCTGGAGGACACGAACGTGGTCAAATTCTGATAAATTTAAGCTTGGTCGAAAATTCGTGACTCACAATTTCGTGGCCTCTAAAGGACGAGTTTTATTTTTAGTACCGTGTCAATTAAATGTAAATGAAAAATAAGATCGCGGCGTCTGCAAAGAACGTCATAAAAATGTCAACAATTTATTTGCAAGGTATTCGAGTCACGGCTCAAGAAAAAAAAAAAAGGAGTAATTGTGCAATTTTGTTGCGGGCAATGCGTGGCGGTTCGGCATGAATTTTGAATCGTCTGACATAGAAGGGAATGTGGGCAATGCATAAAATACATATGCATGTACCAAGTATGGAAATTGTGATGAGCGGTTAAAGAGGATCGTCTCTCATCCTTGTATCCAGCGAATTGGGACAACCATGTTTGGAGTCGGTGTAATCGGTTAGAAATCGATAGTAAAATGGAGTATCTCCATACAAGATGCTGCCCCTTCTTTATATGTGTTCGGAGCGAGAAAGATTCTAAAAGAAAGAGAGGGAGAGAGAGAAAGAGAGAGAGAGAGAAGAGATTAGGCGATTAGAAGGTTAGTGTGCATGGGCAGTGAAAGGAAGAGAGCACAGTAAGAGCCTGAAGAAGTGAGCTTCTTTCTAAAGAGGAGGGTAAACAAGATGTATAAGATGAAGAAAGAAACGTGTGGGTCTAGAGGCAAGGTCGTTCTTTCTGTGTTTGTATTGCCGCCTTTTAATTATGATGATTAGCGACATTCCGTTTATGTAAACGAAACATGAGAGACATCGTTGAAAAAACGTGTTAGCGCTTCTTGGACTGTTGAGCACTATACGAGATCGTCCTGTTGTAGAAAAAAAAAACAGGTAAATAAGGGAGACTTGAACGACGATTAGACAGTTCGATTTTCTGCTACGCCGCAGTAAATTGTTAAGTTCCACGCTATTTTGTTTTTTAAACTGACAATTAAAGTGACCGGAAAAACGGTCGATTGACAAACTGTTTACCAAACGCCAGTTAATAGAACGAAAGATCATTTCTCATCAGTAACTATGTCGAGTTGGCACTAAATGATATGTGCAATGACTGTCAGTGCGTTGATGTATCTCGTTCCTAATACAACTCTTGATTGCGTAAACCTGTAGGATCTGCCGGTTGTTAAATGGACAAGAAACATGTGTAAAATATATATTTATTTATATAGATATACGAGCACTATTCGATACTCATTTCGATTAAAAAGCCAACGTTTAACTCCGTGCCATCTGCTCGAGGGTGTTAAGTGAACGAATAAAGAGAGGAGTGCAACAAAGTGTAGGCTCATTGACAAGCCCACGTTAGTCATCTGAGAACTTAGCTGCGTGTATGCATGATGTATCGTCGATAGGCGAAGATGTTAATAGCTTCTCGCCCACACCGGACACTCTCTTTCTTTCTTCTCTTCACCCTCTCTCTCTCTCTCATTTTTTCTCACTTTACATCTTCCGATTACTTAACTCATTTGAATCATCTACGCTTATAATCGCGCTTGAATGAACACCACTTGGAAATGTCAAAACAATAACAATCGTTGTAATTGCGAAAATAATACTTCGTACGATTGCTTTCGAGATACCAAATTTAGTAAACCAAACAGTACGTCTTTTCGGTATGTTCGCAGGTTGAACATTTCTTTCAACAAAAATATTCCTCCAGGGCAAAACCTAATTTTTATAATACAAATCGAAGTGTGGATAATCTTGTATTGGGGTTTTTTATTTTATGCTGTTTTATGAAATCAAAATGATAAATTCTTTGTTTTGCAAGTTGTAGATATATTTTAATAGATATTTCGAAAACAGGCTGTCAATTTTTGCGTTTTTCTCAAACGGTTTTGAACTCTTTATAGTCTTTCGCCTAAAAATTCTCATTAGAATGTATTATTTAGTGGATTTAGTAGATGACCAGGAACATTCCAAATTGGTCTAATTAGTTCAATATTGTGGTAGGTCTGATTACGACTCGATTAGGAGCTTCATAATAGCGTTGCCCGATATGACACCTGACGATGTCATTATTTCCAACAGGCATAATGTTCCAGGCAGATCCACTGCACAATTTGAATCCATAACTCATATGTCCCTCGTTTTCATTTCATTTCATTTTCCATGTTTTGGGTGGGAGTGAATGCTGTGTTTATTGATGACGAAATAAAACGTCACTGCAAAATGATTTAATAACAGTTATTGTGATTGGATTTAATGAGGCCCATTCATTTCGTATTATATCCCGTTATGTATCGGAAATTGTCGGTTCGATCATTAAAGCGTGAAAAAAATGCGTTTTACCTCGGTGGGTTCGTCAATCTGTATTTACGAATGCGTGCTTGGGTTTGTGTACGTTTGTACGAGTGTGTGTGTGTGTGTGTATCTCGATATGAAGTCGAGAAGAGTGTAGCTTGTAGGCAAACATGCTAATGGCGAGGGTCGCTCACCCGACACACGCCATCACACGATTGTGTTTCTCTGTACGTAAAACATAACGGGCTTTTGTATTCTACTTCTTCTTCTTTTTTTTTTTTTTTACTATGTGCGTGAAAGAGTACTCGAGCATGGCCTCAGAAGCATCTAGTTCTTTCCTTCCTGGGATTCTAGGAATTTTGTTTCACTCTTATTTTTATTTTCTGTTCGTTCAAGGGGACGGGAAAACTGTCTCCAACAGATGAAACACATTTGTTTGGGGTTCAGCACTGTTCTTTATGGGGATGAAGAGTTCGGTGCCTGGATATATATTTTTTTTAAGATTATGGAATCTTCAATTTCTAGGTTCGTTGGTGTATTCGTTTATCTAGAATTTTGTATTGATGATTTTTATTTATTTATTGAGACAAATATCGTATTGACATATTGACATTTGATCAGTCATTGACCTTAAAAGTATTCAGAGTGATTAAGTCTTTTGCACAACTGCAATAAAAAACTAACGTCATTATAATGTAAAGGCTGTAATCATATTGCAAGAACAAAAATAATAAACCGGAGAAAGCGATAAAAATCTGCAACATCCACGCAAGTACTGTAAAACGACGAAACACTTATCCAAGGTTTTTAAACTCCAATAAACGGATAACCATACAATCCCCATAACGACCGCAAAAATTCGTAAATATCTCGATCGTTATTTAGATTTCAGCAAAAAATGATCAAACCGTAACACGATACACATAACTGTTGCAAAAAATTCTCTGTTTTTCCTTCTTCATCCCCGTAACAATTTTTTACCTGACTTCGTTTCATAGGCTTTCTTACGTCTTGCTGCAAGTCAAGAAAATCTTTTAGTACTTCGCCCATAGCTGCTGTTTTTCGACCCTAGAGCATTGTTATTATGACGAGCGGAGCTTGATGAGCATTCGGCCGCCTATTACTTTTAAGAGCTTGAAACTTTAAAGCCTACGATATTACTATGAACTTTTTTGTCAGTATGACGAGACAAGAGATTTGAATTTTGAACTTAAGAAGTTATTTGGCCCTTTTAACACATTTGGCCGCAGAATCGTGGACGTTGAGGTTATACAAACAAGTAATTTCGAAAAATATATGTTGAGTTAACTTGTGGATCTTCTAAGGCTTTAACTTCGTTAAGGTTTTTACTGTTTCCTAGACAGACCCGAATCCGCGTCTATTATTATGTGTCCTAAGGATTTCTTGATGCTCAAAGAAACGTTTTATCGTTCACTAATTTATGGTTTGTTGTAATTCATATCAGTCATTGCCAAGCAGCAGGCAATACGCGGCGAACATTGCAATTCTGACTAAGGTTTTACGGACAGAAGTTCGAGTTAACAAACGCGATGGACTTTTCACGTTCCCGGAAAACGATAAACGAAAGAACGGTACACCGGCTAATAGTTAACGCTGAACCAAATATCCTTGTCTATTGCACTACTGTCCGAGACTCAGCTTTGAGAAAATTACATCCGCAGGATGTTTTACGAACCAATGACACTGGCCACGGGTCTTCTTAACGATACAATGACGATTTGTTAGAGACTTAACGGTCTCGTACCTCGTAAATCAGTACATGAAACACATTTAGCAAAATGATACATTTCTTTAAAACACTGAACTGTTATGTCATTTATTTATTTTATTTTTTCATTAAAAACAACCACAAGAACCAGGCAAAGGTTTATTTTATTCAAGTATACATTTTATTAGGTCCAACAAGCACCAGGGAAAGAAATTTAATCAATTTAGTCAATAAAAATCTTGTTTTTTTCATTTTTTTCTTTCATATCGGGGTTAAGGATTATTTTTCGTCCGGTTTCGATTAGTTATTCGCTACTGGAAATCGAGGAATAGTGAAAATCATTTCTATTGCAAAAGTAGCACACGTTGCTCTAGTATCTCCTGATATTACGTTTAGAACCTCTGCCCCCCCAACTCGATTGTTTTCTGCATGTGCAGACCTAAATGCATGTGTATCGGGACATCTACGTCTGTATACATTTGTTTTTTTTTCAAAGTATATCTCTTCGATGCTACAGTCGAGTATAATAGCCATTGAGTATCTCGTTCAGGTGCCTCGAGCCTCGGAAATAATTTGCGGGCAACGGTTTTTCCAGCAGGTATTCGCACATTGAAACGACCTGTTCGCAATGTTACAGTAGTAGTGGCACAATGCGTGTATACTCAATTTTACAGGCTTCAAAAGGTAGTGGAATTATAGTCGTAGCCAAAGAAAAAAAATAGGAGGAGAGTAAAAGCAAAGAGTAATATTTCGTGTGAAATATATACGCGTACATATTTCGAGAGATGTGGCAGGCTGTACAGGTGTAATTCAATGTAAGTTCAATTATTTACAATTGAAGAAATATATTCTTGCAACATTCTACAAATAAATTTACAACGATACCACTTTGTAAAAACTATTGACAATAGACTGAAAACAAAAAAATCGTCGATTCAATAACAATTGATGTTATTGCTAGATTTCGTGGATTCAATTCCTTGGTTTTCGGTGAGTCCAAATATGTGGTTAGTTCGAAAACGAGAGCATTCGATTAATTCTTTATAACATTGCGATGATTACGCAATTTTATTTGCACTCTCTAATGAGAAATTGAATCGATCGACTAATTTTATGCCTTAGTGTGGATGGGGTGCTTCTGCATTGTTTTATTTTGATGCAGCAGTCAACTATCTAAATTGATTATAATGGTAAAACCTAACTTTTTCCTTGCAACACTGATCATTCGTGACAAGACTTCATTCAACTGGACTAGCTGAGGTATTCAAACTTTTCTACGTTACTGTTTTCCGTGGATTCTAATCATATCCTCGGTGTTCAGTCACTGATTCCAGAAGAAATATCCGGTATGATTAGAGTTATTTATACTTAAAGGGCGTACGTGAATCTAAACACACATGAAACAACGCACCGATCGCATTGTCGCAATCATTTCTGCTATTGTTGTTATTAATATTAAAATAAGTACAGTAACCAAGCGCATCCACTTACCCGGATATCCTTCAGGAATGACGATTTCTGGTCCAACCTTGACGTCATGGCGATAACGATGCATTAGCATTGTCGCTGAAACCCTCAGCGATCTTTGTTGTTGTTTGTATAACAACACTGGCCTGCCACCGGTACCCTCAAGCCTTACAACCCTCGGCAGCGAGAAACGTTCGAGGAATTCTCCAAGCGGCATAAAACCGCCGGAAGAACTTGAATTGCCCTCAGCAGTTGCCTCCCTGGAGCTTGGCAGTGATTTTGGCAACGATGGCATCTCCCCGCTCGAAATTGTCGAAAATTCACCGTTCGATGACATTTTTTTTCTTGGTTTATCTTCCGTTTGTTCACTTATTCAACTTCTGCAGCTCTTCCTCTTTCGCGATACTAAATTTTCTCAACTAAAGTCACTTTTCGAACGTCTTCTCGCGCCACTGAAGACTCTTCCAATCATGTCCCGGCACTTTCGTTTTTCCCAAGTCCCCTACAGACTAATAACTCGGATTGATTTTAATTACGATGAGATTCTCGTGTTTAACTTACTCGTTCTAGAATATGGCAGAGACAAATGGATCACAGTCGGGCAAAACTATTATTTATTTTGAGCTTAAAAAAATCTTGGCTGTCATTTTGTTCAGGAAAGGTGATACGTAATTCGTTAACGATATCAGCTAATTTCTTGTATCCTGGACAAAAAATAAATAACTCTTCGGGCTCGCGTTATCTCGTGACTTGTAGGAATCCGTTATTCAATTGATTTCTCGCAAATCGAGCTGTAAATCGGCTTGTAACGTGCGTACAGTTTTCTATCGGATCCAGTATGAAAAAGATTCTTTTTAGAAGAGACAAGTTGAATTTTGATCGGCTTGTTGATATCCGTGCGTTTCTCCCGGAATTGAGACGCGGAGAGAAATGCAACTGCAATGTTCACCGGTTTAATAACGGGTTTGAAGGTGGAACAGCACTTTCTTCAATTATGTCACCGCGAGTATGGATCGGAGCAAGCGGGAGAGTATGCAGCTTGCCGAAGCTCGATAAGTCACTGTCACTTTTCCACCACTCGCGCAATAGTTGCCGAGAACCGACTAAATATTTCTACAGCGAAGTGTCACGCTTTTTTCATTTTTTCAACTTGGTTCTTCTCCCGACTGGAATTTTTGGCGCGCACACTCGCGAATCGACGTCCGGCTAAGAAAGAGCCAATGAACGTTCGACTATCGGCAAAGTTGATTCGTCGACGCGGGAGCGCGTGCGCACCCGTGACGAATCGTGGATTCTGCGGTTGTCACGGCTCGCGTACCTTCGCAAATCGTCCGGAAAACGAAGGGAAATTTGTTCCGCGATACCGAGCCTTACTGCAGGCGATCCTTCGTTTCTTTCTTTCTAATACACGGCACACTGGCTCTCTTTCCGAGCTAATATCGATCCTAGCTGGTAGTTGTAGCGTACACAAACATTTATCTGTGTACGGATAGGTTTAGTAGAACCACGAGGACTATCCTGATGGTCACGCTCTGCCGAGATTCAACCGAAGCGTTTCACTGGAACAGAAATCCAAACCCCCAGCATGCGAAAATTTCATCGTGCTCCTCGCGGCTTCGACGTGATACTAAATTCATGCTCTCAACCTTCTTCTCATTCTTTCCCTTCTTCCATTTCTTCGGCTTTCAAACTCGTAGCTGCGTTTCTTCGGCCTTCACCACTGACTGACCCTGTGTTCAAGGTTTCTCTCCTAAGGAACTATGCAGTTTGAACCAGGCTCTCGAACACATTGACTGGTGCTCCAGACGAGGTTAATAGAAAATATGGTTTACAACCTTTGGCTATGCTGCTCACTGATCGCTACACGTTGCCCTAAGCAACGTAACGCAGCGAGATTGCGATTAATTCACCCAAGAACTATCGCTTTTCCCCACCTTTTCTCTCGCTCTCATTTTTATTCTCCATCGTCTTTCACGTCCTCTCTTATTCCCAACGTTTATCCTTATCAGTGGCGATTCCGTATCGCCGCGCCGAGGGAGAACTGCTAATAGTTAAGGGCGATGAACCGTTCATGCACGAACGAGTACGCGATAGCTCCAATGACGATGACGACGCCGGGTCGTGGCTTTGGCAACTTTATGATCCGTTCAACGCCATCGCTTTATACCGCCAACACACTCCGTATAGTACTATCATAGCCTCCAGCGCTTTCTCGTACGACTTTTTTTTTTTTTTTGCTTTTTTCAATCGTTGATTCACGAAAGGATGACTCGCCGATGATGAAAATAACAGTGATTCCCTGATCTTTCTTTAGCTTTGAAAGTTCACTCCATGGACATCCTGTTGTCCGGATCGTATGTCGCACTGAGAAATCCCCAAGGCCATTAAACTTTGACGTAATCCGACATCGCGCACACTTTAGAAATTTAATCGGCCGATGCACTTCCTTCCGTTTTACGTTATCGAGCTTGAGATCCTACTTGCCATTTACACTTCACGAAAAAAAATCATTATCGTTGGGTCATTTTCGGATTGAAGAAATATCGGTTGTTGGGATCATGAAAAAAAATTACAACACTCGTGTAATGTGGAAAAATTGGAAGTAGAGTTGTTCAGTGGTAGAAAAGGATTCAGTGTACTTGACCTTGAACCGAATAATTCTTGATCTTGCACAAAAGTGTTAAATTGAGGTAGAATTTTCCTCGCAGTCGGGAGACCGACAACTGGTGCGAATCGTGACTCTGCCACACGTCACTTTTACATCTCGTTTGTCGCACACGTCTTCTTGATTTTATCCTCAGCGGCTTTTATGATTTATCGTTGCACTTTACTCGTGAGACGTTTTCGTAGGTGTTACTCGATTCGTTCCCGTACTATCAACGTCACGATCAAATTATTTGCATCAACGATTTTCACGCTTTACGAAACTGTCTTTTTTTGTTTTTTTTTACGATCATCAAGATTGGGTTTACAGATATTATGTTTATCACACTGTCACACGTCGATGCTCAAGAAATTTTACTTTCCTTTCGACGGACACCGCTTTGCGTGTAGGTCAGGAGCCTCGGCTTAGGACCACCGACTGCATCGCCGCTGTTGTCGATCTAAAAATGTAAATGAAAGAATTCGAATAAGTTAATGGCTACGAAATAAGCTGGACTGATTTATTGGCGGATGATGTCCTAAAAAAAAGTTAATTAACATTTGAGGGTTTAAAAATATTGAATGTATATTTGAAATGGATCCTAAGAACTATAAATTTATTGGATCCACTGAGAAATAAATTCTACGTAGAACTTGAGATCTTGACAAAAAAGTTAGCCACAAAGTTGAAAAAGATCGCTTGAAAAATTCTGGAAGATTATTCTTTGTGCCACTAAAGCCCTGACAAATTATCGATAAACCACAATTTTATAATTTAGCGAAGCGCTTTTAGTTTCGTTACGATTAAATTTAAGTCGAGAGGACGAAGAATTTCGTACTTTTGCGAGGAGATCTGATCGGACCGGCGGACGCGAAGTCACTGACGCCTGGAAGCCGGTGAGCCGAGTAGGCACGGGGCCCCAGACACTAACACAAGTTGATGGTGACATGGGTTCATGTACACACACTCCGTGTGGCCCAATCGACACAAGCCTACACCTAGCACACCGGGCCCAGGGTCGATGATGTTCCGCCACGACTAAGAGGCTTCCAAAGAGTTTCCTCTCTCGTTTACTTCGACGTGTATATAATTTCGCTATGCGTCTAGGAACCGAAAAAAATGCGGTTTTTGTTCATCAGATTATAAAATCTGTGAATTGTAATCTTTATGAATTTCATTGTCAAATGAACCGAGAGCAAAAGTATAGAAATGTGCATATTCATCTGATTCAAACCGAGCTTTTTATTAGTTGGAGCAAATAAAAATGATGTTAATTCAATTAAAAAATGTCGAATTAATAATCCGAGTAAATTTACATCGATGCTTTTTTCTGGGTGCAAGACTTTACACTGAATTTCTCGATATAAATATGTTTATTATCGTTGTGTATATATGGGCACGCAAGCAGTGGTTAAGAAAATGGAACGGCCTTGACTCTCGTCCTCACGCACTACGAAGACGTGAGTGCCCGTTCGAAAGAGCGAATGAGTACGCCTCTCCATACCCTTTTTTACTCTTCTTCATCTTCATCGTACTCGTCCTCTGTCTTTTTGCCTTATTGTTATACATCTTCTTTTTATTATTTTCTTCTTGCGCTATAGTAGTACGCGAGAGTCATTAAATCGTGGGTGATCCAGAAGTTTCGAGATTTAATTTTAATGCTACGTTGTGTCATGAGCACAGCGATCTCAGTTCGTGATTAAAGGGACATGTGAAATTGCCTCTTATTCCTCGTGCGCCAGCTATTACAATTGTTTTTTTTTCTCTTTGTTTTTCATTACGTGTGTTCCGCAAGTTGATAGCACATTTCGTAATTGATTTCCTATTGAAAGAGGGCGGAAATTGTCCTGCTGTCCGGTTGTTGAAATGAATATTCTTTCGAGTGATTTTAATGGGAGTTCTGGTTCCTTTATTTCTTCTTTGCAATGGCAGAATTAATTTCGATAGAAATTATGACAATTGTGCAGGCGAAAATGGAAATATCAATACGTCTTGCATTTGCTAGCGTAGAAAACGTTTCAGAGTTTGAACAAATAAAAATCGTATTCGAGGTCTTTACGGATCTACGCGTAGGTGTACGCGTAACAAGTTTTCATAACAACTTTTTATAATATCAGAAGTTATTCCGTAATCCTGTGAAGATCTCACTATTATAGAGCTCACGAGGTAAGTCACGCAGTTCACGTGATGTGTGTATAGAAAAGTTAGAACTCGAATGACGATCTTTTCCCACGGCAACGCTGTTGCTCTCGAGTCCTCGCGTAAATGTATTATTCGTACGGTCTTGGGTCAGTATCAACATGAAGAGAAAAATAAAAGAGATGATGAAAACAACGAGCATGAAGTCTTGCAAATGCGTAATAAAGCCTTGCAAGGACAAGATCTGAGTCTTTTGCTTTGAACTCTCTGAAGATGAGAACGAGGCAAATTACACACCTCCGTGGAGCATTTCTCTGTAAGAACGAACAGCATACATAGTAATAAAAACCGTAAATATTGCGTTGGTGTTAATATTCACTGCAGAGGCCATCGAGGATGACCAGAGACCCTCAAAAGCGGCAAAGCTCGATTTCTTGTTGTTGATGTTCATTGAGAAACTCGAGGATGATTATCTGGCTGATGAACTGAAAGAAAGTGGGCAAAGGGTCTACGAGGGATAACGAAGGTCATGTTTATTACGAAAAAATGTTGAAATTATGTCGTATTATATATTCTGGATTTTTTCCAAGGTCAAAAGAACACAATCGAGCATTGTTTTGTCTGCGCAACTACTCCGCAGTAGATTTCGGTACGGAAAGCTCGTAAGAGGCAAATTGAGCTCTTTTTACGAATAGAGAAACGTGCATTTCATTTGAAACGATTAATAATTCATGGGCTGGGGGTGACGAGGCAATTAATTATTTATTTCTCTTCTTTCAATGGTTATTTCGATGACAAATCCTTCTGAGTTTTGTATCGAGGGCCTTTTTAGGTCAACTATAAACTTGATTCGAATTGAACGTTAAATTATGAATAATTTTTCGTTTTCTTATCTTCCAGTCGAAATGAAAAAAAAAACTATGACGAGAATCAATACCAAAAATAAAGGGAACATCAATTTTTAGATCAGTCTCTCGACACATGCATCAAAAAGTACGAATATGTTAATAAAAAGCCAACATCAATAAATTAAAAGATCGTATTAATCGCAATTAGTGCGAATTTCCCGACTCGAGTAGTCATAATTGAAAAAGTAGTTTTATTTATTTCGATTACATCAGAGCACATGTGATAATAAACTATTCGTAATTTTAAACGAGAACAATAAAAATTGTGATGAGAAAAGCGATCTCTTTATTTTGGAAGCTCATGAAAGTAATTATACAGTCACTATAATTTAATCTTGACAGTAAACCGTGATAAGAAATCTGAAATGAAAATGTCATGTACTCGCTACAATTAAATGTATACGATTGTTGTTTGATCGTTGAGTAATGAGGCCTCACGACTCGGGTTTTGTAATCAAGCATTCCTTCTGTGGACTAATCACGATAGAGTAATTCAGAAAATGATGATCATCGCAATCAGCCTCCATTAAGCGAACGGTCGAAGGGATTTTAGAGCTTCTGACGAATCAATTCTTCAACTGTTCGTGTTCGATGATCTGTGACAAAATTTTGAAGAATCATCGCCGTCGTAGATTCTGCCTATTATTTGTTACATCCATCTCGACTGCATGATTTTTACCTCGTTCGTTCCTCCTCATTCTTCATCCTCTTTTTCTTCTTCTCATATTTTTCGTTTCGTTGTTCTTATTCTTCTCTTGCTTTTTCTCCTCCATCTTCTTTCTCGTATTTTCTTGCGATATCGGTCCAGTCATCGTACTCGTGAAGATTTCTCGAATCGTCGTTCTATGCCGTAGCATGTGTGTGCACCAAACGGACAGAAAAACGAGGGAATGATAGAAAGGGACAGGGAGAATCTTTTCAGTGGTTCCTCAGACGTTACATAAAGGTGCAATCGCCACTTCACTGCGACACTAATGAGGGGTGGTAATGCGAGATGGCTGATCCTGCGCGATCGACGAACCATACACAAAAACCAGCAAACGAGACGAGAGAATCTCGAGTAGCATGCGGAGCCATCGCATAACGGCTCTCCCTCTCCTTCTCTCTCTCTCTCTCTCTCTCTCTCTCTCTCTCTCTCACACACTCACATTTACTTATTTACATATATGTCCACAGTTCGCGAACTGCATCTCCGCCTTCTTTCTGTAATTGGTTAGTTAGCACATTTGTATTTTATGCTATATGGAAAAGGATGCAATGAGAGAAAAAAATAACGTGAGCACGCTCCTAATTGGCGACGACCAATGCCAATATACATGGGACCTTTCAGTTTATTTACGACTCGCGCATAATGCAATTTAGTTGATGATTTTTTAAATCCTTCTTACCATCCTTCAGTTACTTCACTTTTAATGAATATTTTCTGAAAAGTACTTACAGTTGGACTGGAAGCGAAATAGGTTAGAAGGTTGGACAAAAAAACAATTATACATTAGACATTCAGAAATAATTGGAAATTCAGAAATCGAGCCATTTGTGGTTAAGACGAAAAATTAAGCAAAAATCTACATAAATAATCGTTCTTTTAATAAGAAACAATTTATCGGCCCTACCTTGTGTACGAGAAGTATTCACTACATTTTTTAAATCACTAATGTGGAAATAAATGTAGACAGAAGACAAATAAAGCAACGTCAGAAGTTTAAGATAAATTAAAAGAGCTTGAAAGAGGTAATCGTGAACCCAATTAAAATGTGAGAAAAGGCCTGGTTCCTCATTGCATAGGAGGTCTCTAACGAATTGTATAATCTTCATTCCGCGCTCATTCGATATCTCGGGTGGGTCATCGAAAGGTGTGCGAAGCGCGAGCACGCGTTCCGTTTGAATCCAACTCTTTTCCCGAGCTCCCGAGAGAAACTTTAATCCTGCGATACAGTATTGCCAGGGAAGAGACTTCATCGTTCATCCATGAACGTAAGAAAAACAAAAAATGAAAATATCTCGGGGAGGTTATCCCGTCCGGATGCTTCCCCGATCCTCGCGGTTGAACCCAATTGCCAAGCTTGGGGAGATCAGCAAGGCGTTAGCTTCTGAAGGGCTGTACCTTAAACTACACTCTGTATCATGCATGTGTTGATTTTGTGTACGTGTGTGGCGAGCCCATGGTACGGCCTTACCTGGAATCCCATCATCATCGCCATGGTCATCGTTCGGGTTACCGAGAAATCCCTGCAGGATTTAATTAGACCTTGCAGGAGGTCATATCGATTTCTTTTCCTTCCCTGGATTCTTCTTCGTCTTCCGAGAGCGAGGAAGAAAACAGCTGCAACGAACACGAGAGCGTGAAACACGATGAGGAAGATGATCAAGTGTAAGAAGAAGAAAATGAAGTAGGAGTTGAATAAACCGCGGAAACATTGCAACAGCATTTTTCTTCCTTACGCTTCATTATTCTCACTTCTTCTCCATCCAAACTTCAACTTCGTCTGGTGAATGGCATTACTTCAGGATTTCTTTCATTCCCGGCCATTTTACTGAACAAAAATCAGAAGCGCTCCGAGTAATAAGCAAGGTACATAGAGACGAAGACGATGTAAAAAACAACGACGATCAAAAGCGCCGTGAGATATTTGTTGATCGAATGATTTTCCTTTATGCTTTTCATCTTCACTGCCTTTAATCACATTTTTTTTTACATTCTTCATTTTCCATTACTACTTTCGAGAAATCGAGAATAATATTAATTTTTTTTTCACATCAAAAACGAGTGCGAATCAAAAAAATTGAATAATTTTTTTTTTCAACTATTTTTTTTGTTCCTGAATTATACCCTTATGGGGTTTTTCGTTTGCTTCGCCTCCAAATGCCCGACTGTATCGTATTTTCACGAAGGGCCGTTTCATTCAATCAGCACCATCAGAAACTTCGATAAACTACCCCCCACTCAGCGATCGGTGTACAGCTAAGCGGTCACCCAATCAAGTAGTGGTTTCATTGAAAGCAAGTTAACTTGGGAGATCGGCGAAGCCACGTACTGACCGCGCAACGGTCGCTGTTGAGTGGGCTCGTAGAAATGTACCCCAAGGGTATCTACCTCGCCTTGGTGAATGTCCTCGAAACTTCGCCGTTACGCCTGAAGCTCCACGTAAAGGATCACTCCATCGTGATTCTTTGCCATAGGGTGAAAAAGATAAGAAAGCAGTAGAATAAGGAAATAAAGAGAAAATAAGAAGCCGATAAGCGGGAGATACTGGCGAAGTGGTCCCTTGTTGCTTTACTCCGCTTCAGCATTCCAACTGTACATTTTTTTCTTCCTTTTGATTATCATCTTCTTGTTCTTTCCCTCTTCTCGTATTTCTTCGTGATCTTCACATCATCCAAGCTCTTCGTATCGGCCGAGAAGACAAAACAATGAAGATGAAGTGAAGAAAAGGCTTAAAAAAACAAGCAGAGGAACACGAAGAGGTACAAGACCCAAGAAGATATGCGGTGGAATTCGAAAAAAATCTTATGAACTATATAGAAATTAATGATGCTTCACTCGCACACTGCGCATCCATTTTATTGTCGAATATAATCTTTGTCACGAATTCTTCAATTAAGATAAACGGATTTTTCATAATGATGAAAAACGATTTCGTGCGTAATCACGGATGTTCACGTAGGAAGTTCGCAGCTACGAAGATACACTGATAGAATGTGTAAAAGTGTAAAAGTAGAGAAATCTTGCTTTTTGACTTAACCAAGAACGCGCGTAAAGATGTAATTGCAAGGTAATTAGAATTTTTATCGTCACCATTGCCACTTAAGACGAACGTGGATATAATTTATGCATATGCCCTTCAGTTAGACAGAGATAGTGAGAGTAAGAGTTGAGGAACATTGAGAAAAATAGAGATAGAGAAGGAGATAGGGAGAGGGAAAGAGACTTTGAACGAAAACGAAGACAAAACACTTCTCATCTCATTGTTGTCTGATGTTCTCACCTTTATGGCGAAAAAAACGAGCCGTTAAGGTGGTAAGCGCGCGAAAAGGGTGAGCGGAGGACTGCCTCGAAGAAAAGTGTAGGTAACGTTCACGTGGAAGATCCGGGGAGACTCGAGGGCTTCTTAAGAATTCCAAATCGAAATGGACAAAGCAAAACCACGTGTGTATATGTACAGGATTTACTTGGGCTGTTGAAGCGTCGCGAGACGTTCTGCATCCAGCGAAGAATACTTAACGTTTATGTATACATATAACCACTTAGACAAGAAGCAAAGAGACGATTCGTTCGGTCGAGCCGTTGAAAACAATCTCGATTCCATCAACGACGAAAGACGGCTGCTCATTCTTTTCTTCCTCTCTCTCTTTCATAGCCTCTCGCTTCAACTTGCAAATTAGTTTCTTCAGTATATTTCTTTGAAGTCGAGACCGAAGTTCTTAGATGACATATGAATATATTTATATTCATCTGTCACGAAATTCATTTTGTATTACGTTCATGGGGAAGTGAGAAAAAGAAGGAAAAGTTCCTGAGAAAATGAGACTCAAAACTTCTTGTGAATGGAATATTTATACTTTCTTTATTTGTGTACGAAACGATTTGCCAACAACTAAAATTGTCATTTCGCTTTCCATTTCGGTTGGTGATAAGCCCTCGCCAGCTTCAAGATAATGACAAGGAACGCTTTAAGGGAAACGCAATAACGCTGCTGATTGACCCAAAAATTAATGAAATTTGTAACTTCTCCCAAAATTATTGACTCAGTGCTATTTTTTTGAGATTATTTTTCAATTGCTTTTTGTTCTACCTGGTAAATTCAATCACGTGTGTTTATATCTTGCGCTTGGTTTCGATTGTGCTGAAGTCGCATGTAGGTTTGGAAGTCAAACGGCCTCGAGGCAAATTTCATCCACCACTTCCAATCGCAACGCTTCTTTTCAAATTCTTTATTTCACACTCGTCGTCATTAATGGTGGGTGCATTAACGCATGGCTCCCTTATATAGACATGCTCGAAGCATTCGTTATTAACTTTTAAAAAATCTGACATTCGAATGCAAGGTTATTCAACGACTTAAATTATCTACGTATGGGGCACTTCGAAGAACAACAAGCACGTTACTTTGATGACTGTCATTTTTTTCATTTTCATTAAAGTCAAAAATAACACGATGAAGTGTTTAGCAATGATTTTTTAGTTTTTTTGCAAATGGGAAATAGCCTCCTCATCGTTTTTCCAATAATTATACACCTCGTCAGCAATTATTGATGATCAAATTTGATGATCTAACAAAAACCTCTTTTTCCAAACGAAACACATCGTGGATGATTCTGGAAGTCATAATAAATTGTCAATTTTTTTTTACACCCCAAATTGTCATTTAGTTAATTACGATAATTGTTTTTGTATGTTTCGATTGACACTATTTCTTGTATTTTTTAAGCTGTTTCGAAAACCCTGATGATTATTATTGACTCAACATTTAGTCTGGAATGCCTTTTATGTCAGTGTACAACGTCGCAAAAGGCATTTGCATAAGTTCATTGAAATTTCATTACACAGGACGTGACGATTGTCTTGAGAGTTTTTTCCTTGGTACACACATCCAGACACTTACTGGTTACTTTGTCTCACTGTCTGTAATTGTTGAGTTAATATTCCCACAACATTAGCCTGAAGCCCGAAGCTGTCGTGTGTATCCTCTCAGGAATAATGTATAAATATTAATGCAGACAAATAATCACAATTTTTTATTTTCATTGTCATGCGACCATGAAATACGGACATTTGTATTTTTGAGGCAAGATGCCCACGGAGTAGGCACTTTTTCTAGGAAATTTATGACACTCAGAAAAGAGACTAATTATTTAATGTAAAAATAATCCCAAGTGGTAGGAAATACAGAGAAACGTCAAGTAGTGGCAAGAGAACTTAGTGATTTTGCGATGATTCGGTCTTCTCCAGTTTCTCAACAGTGGGTCCTCCCATGAGAATCGTGTGGATGGATCAACATGAACAAATACATGAACACACGTACTAGATTATACCTCGTTCACCCACGCAAACGAGATCGGATTGCCCTGCGCACCCGGTCATCGTCTTAGAAGAGGTTTAAGGCTTCTTCCATCTCAGAAATAAATTAAATACATTATTTCGTATGTAGAAAAATAGGAAGAGCGGTAAAATCGTGCGTTAAATATCCTGGTTTCGCCAACAACGCAAAGACGACGGCGGGAATAGGTCGCGATTTTTCAATGTTCCATTCCTCCTTTTTTTCTCTCGTACTTTCAACACGGAAGACATAATAACTAATACAGTTCTATTTTTCAAGAAACAAAAAGTAAAAATCAAAATAGTGGTTCAAATTGGTACCAAGTCGTCTGTATCTACTGCACAGCATGCCAGAATCTCATCCATCCATCGTGTATCGACGTCTTACGCGTGCGAAACGTCGGGCCGGGTGGTCTTTTATGTACTGCGCCTCAGGAGCTCGAAAGATCGCCTACTCCTTTCGCGATCAATCCACAGGAATAGTTTTCTTCTTAGAGTCAGGCTTCGAGGGTGGTGGATAGCGGTCTACGAGCCATCGTTGTAAAGGTGCAAGCAAAGGAGATAAAAAGTCTCACAAAACCACGTTTTTTCCAACTTCCTTTTTCTAGCGCAATGAAAAATAATAAAAACAGCGACAAAACGCTTTTCGATTGTTTACAAAATAAGTAAGGGGATAGTCATAAGAAAGTTGTGTCTTGATAACATTTTTCCTTCTTTCTTTGGCTCGTCCGAGGCTGCTTTTAACTTAGGAGATCGCCAGTGTCACAAACGAACCTTGCACTTATCACTGATGTTCGTTACATAATTTATTGTTGTATTTCGAGCATAAATTAAAAAAAAATCGTTTAATTTGTTGAAATGGATGACAAAAAATAGCACCTTTTTTTAAAAGTATTTTAGGATTATTTTTGATGAGGGTGCACGTGTAGCCCTCAACGAGTAGGTTTGTTCCACGTCAAACGTCAATATTATTCTTTACTGCTTTTGCGCTTCTCGAGGCTCAACAATAAACGAAAAAAAGCATTTCACGTTATTTATGATCGTCCTTCGCAGCAAATGTTGAAGCTTTGACAGGGCCTCTTTTGCCAACAAGGAGAAGAGAGAGAGAGAGAATGAAGAGTCTTGGTTCAAGGGGATGTAAGAAATTTCTGGGCAGTGCTCCCAGACATAATAAGTCGGCTACACTATATTTATGGATTGCTGGGAATCAAAAGGGTGTAAAAAACATACTTCGTGTGTTCAATTCAGCGAAACACTGTCCTTTTAATCCTCAGCATTTTTGTGTTTTTATAAATGGCCCGTACTTGCTATTAAAAAGTGTTCCTTTTTTCCTACGTGAAAACTGATCGAGCCCCGATTTACAACGGTGTTATAGCATCACCGTTTATTCTTTGTTACATATTGTTTTCTTTTTTTTACGAAGATTCATTTCAAACTTTATTTGCCAATAAATTAAGCCATCAAGATGACTTTTAAGACTTTTTCCTGAGATAAAAATGAGGCTGAAATATTTGCAATGAGATTAAATAATAAAGATTGAAGATAATATAAAATATCCAAGTACACAGGTGTAAGTGTATATACAAGTGTATACACCGATCAGGTCAAAGATAACTCGATGTTTTGGCTTTGCCTGAATTCGTACGAAATTACCCATACATATTTATACGTGGCCCTTGGAGTATTTTTTCGCCCACCAAAGGGCATGCACACCATGTGAAGCTTTTATGGCCTCGTCTCCTGCAGTCGCAATTTTTTGTTCCTCGTTTATACCCTGGTGCAGCGTAACATCGGTGTCTGTTGGTGCATAACACAAAAATGCCATTATCCATACGCTATGTACAGAGCTGCACCGTCGTATATTATAACTCACTCGACCATTGTATTTTCGGCTGTTTCGCGTATCGCGAAATCTCCCCTTGAACTCCCTTTCCACAATAACCCAACAATGATTTAAGACCAAATTACGAAAGCCTTCTTTCCATCGTCTTTTTGGCAATTAAACTTCTTCTTACGGTTATAAAAGTCCTTGCGTAAGGAAACTCCATTTTTTCTACAGCATTTTTTTGAAAATTGCATGCGCTCGTAATATGGTGTCGAACAATTTACAAGACGCGGCTGACTAATAAACTTTATTTTTAATTCAATGTTAAACAAATTACTCGGGTGTTATTTCAAATGAAATCTGACAAAACGATATGGACATTTTTTGTTTAAACTTCTTTATCACTTATATTTATCACTCCCATGAATTACGGACTTCTTTCCAGCTGGAAAAAGTCCAAATTTAAACAAATCCAAAAATAAATAAAGATCTAAATACGAATTAAGACCGATCACATCCATAAGATTTGTCTTGACCATGAATTCATTTCTCCATCGCTCCAACCAAGTTTCCGATCCTTCTGACAAAGATGACGGAAGTTTGAAGTGTCATCGTTCATGAAGTTCTGCAAAAGAGACATTAATATTTGTATTTGAGGAAATATCGATGATCGTAGCACCGGAAATGTTCTCCATTAAACTGGATGGGCTTTGCTTCATGAGGAGATAGCACGAAAGGATCAAAGTCTGGTAGTGTGATCGGTGCAGTGATCAGTAAAACGGTCCCAGACGAACAGAAACACAGAGGCACTGCGTTACGAGTTGGGGAATAAATACACGATCATTGAATGGGAAAAAAGGTAGAGGAGGATAAGCTCGAAACTTTATGGGAAGGTAGAAAAGCGAAGAGAGATCGGAGATCATGGAGATCGAAGAGCGTGCGCGGTTCTCCGCGAGTCCGCGGGCATGTCGGCACTAACTTGTATTAATGTTGCCGATCAATCCTAATGGACATAGCCGCATCAGCATCGCACCGAGCATTTGCATGTACATGTATTTATGTATAGATATATTAACTGCACTGCAGATTTTTTTGGAGGAACCGAAAGTCAATGTGACAGGAAAAAGTAACTTTAAATCGTGACAAACTGCCGAATTTTCATCGAATGAATATTTCATTCTCGAATTTTATTTCGACATAAAATATTCGCGAGTTCAATGATTCTTTTGTGTAATAATGAATCCAGAGAAAAATGAATAAGAATTGTAACCGGAATATTGGGTAAAATCTATTGATTTTATGAAAAGTCCTCATGATAAAATTAATTATTATTCCCATTGTTGTTCATCGAACAAAAAATATAAATATTAACTATTCATATGACGCTGGTATCGAGAAAGATATAAAAAAACGATGAGACAGTTGTCTAGTTTGTTTATTTTTATTTATCGAGTGAATAATGAGGGAGAACGTTTATTACCGTTGCCAATCAATCCTAATGGACGTGGCTGATCGGGTCTCTCGGTACCGCCCGTGTGCATTTGCATATACGAACGTACAGCGTACATACCCCCCGGGACTTGTAGAGATAAAAACGAAACGACAGAGAAAGAAAAAAAAGAAAATGCATGGGAGAATGAAAAAAAAAAGGAAAAATAAAAAATTAAAGAGAGATGAACGGTACGTGAAAAGCTTTATACACATAAGGTTACAAAACAACGAGTATAAATCCCAGGTCATCATGAGAGATCTTCTATGCCAAATGCACATAGATCGCAAGAGGGCTCTTGCAGAGAGGCTAGATCACTCGAGGCCAAGTGCAGCACCAACAACCTACACTCACAACTGCACACACACACGCACACGTCATTCGATCGTCTTATAAATCGCTCGTTATGTACTCCTTCATCTCACTCTTTCTCTCTATCAATCTGTCTGCCAATCTCAATTTCTCTCTCTCTCTCTCTCTCTCTCTCTCTCTCTTTCTCTCTCCCTCCCTCTCTTTTTGTCTCTTTCTCTTGCGTGACGTGACACACGTCGTGGCGCAACGTGTCATCCACGTCCTTCACTTATACGCTAAAGAGACACGTCAAATATTCCCTCCAGTTAAACACAACTTTCATGAATAAATACATGTCATGAATATACGCTAACTTGAAGATTTTACATAACTGTATACATGTATATACTGCATTTGTAGACCCTTAAACTTTCCATGTCTTCAAACTTCATTAGCCTTTTTATTATATTTTAATCGTAATCATTATCAACTTAATTGTTTAACAGACACTTGAACTTATTTTTTTTTTATAAACCTGAAGCTCTCTTACATCATTTTTATGGTCGATCGACAATTAATTTGATCGACAGTGAAGAATTTTTTGGAATGACTTTTCCAGGGACGTGTATGCAAATGTCGTGGGTTGCTGGCTTTCATCCTCAATAGAATTGGGTCGAGTTTAGGATAAACTTTAGTAAGGGAGGATCAATAGAAATTGTTCAGAACTTGAGATATCGCACAGAACATACTGAGAAATCGTACTCAAGTCCGTCATCAGAGTAATTAATCTTGTAACCTGTTGTGCCGTACGCATGTCGCTATATATTGAAATGAGTGAGTGCAGTTTCGGGGCCTCAGGGAGCGCGATGTAACCGACAAAGAAACGAGAGAATCGTTTAACAAAAAAATAAGGTTCTCCAAGTATATTCCAGACTCCGAAGAAGCAGCAAGATTCTCTGTAGGGACCACGCGAGGGCCAGAGAATTTCGGCTCCTTTTTTGTCTCTTGTTTCCTTTCTTTTTTCACGGTTCACCTTATCTTCAATTCGTTCTTATGCTACAAGAGTGCACCGTGGAAGAAAAAAGGGGTTGGAGACTTTGTAGATCAGACAAAAAATAAGAAAAAGAGAGAGAGAGAGAGAGAAGAAAGAAGGGAAGAATGAGGAGTTGGAAAAGAAGAAGAATATAGGGCCCGAGTAGGTTCCGGGCAATATATAAATTACACGTCCGATCCTGGAGGCCCCTGAGGAAGTATAACGGCACTCGTGGCTTTACTCTTGAGGGTTCTCTCCTCTCGAGCGCGTCCGCGCCACGTCGTTGTTGTCGTTGTCCTCACGGCTGCGAGAAATCTTCACCAGGTCCTTCGCCATTCCGACACTCGGACGATTTTAGTTCTCTATACACACATTGTGATCTCGTATCGTCTCGTGTCGTGACAGCGAAAAGAGAAGAGGATGATCGAACGAAAGAAAGAAAGATGTGGAGACGTTTGAGTGAGAGATGAAATGAAGGAGAGAAATAAAGAGAGAGAGAGAGAGAGAGGCTCGTGCTCTGCTGGCCTGAGGAAGCTTAAGAAAGAAGACGAATATATAAAGAGCGAATAAGCGAAAAGAAGAAAAGTGAGTGAACAAGAAAAGAGAGAAAGAGTCCAGTTGATCGGCAACTAAGATTGTGCAGAGTTACGTCAGCATCTTATTGGTACGCGCATAGGTACATGAGCGGTCGATCAAAGGGTCCCTGGGACTCGTTTAATGGCCGGTGCGCGAATATCTCTTCCCTCTGTATTGCCACGGCAGTCCTCCGTTTCTTTTTTTCTCTCTTTCCCTTTCTTCTTCTTCTTCTTCTTCGTCTTCGTCTCCTTCTTCTTTCTCTTCTTACTCTTCCTCTCTTCCTCAGCCTTCTTCTTCGTCTCAAAAACTTTTTCTTTCATTGCCTCTTACCATTTGACTTCTGCCTCTCATCTCCTCCTTATTTTCTTGCTCGACCTTTTCTTCGCCTTCCTCGTTCGTTTCTTTGGCAAAAGATCGAATGGTCTCTTCAACCAACGGTTCGTCGTTCCACGCGGTTCATCATCCCACTGGACAAAAAATACCGCGCGAGGTTAAGGAGGTACACGATTATTTCATCGGAAATTCAAGGCTTCGAGGAATCGAATATATATTATTTATTATTTCTATTTATATTCCATTTTATTATTTCTATTTTTATTGAAATTGGCAATATTTAATATTTGTCGAATCCAATACATGGAACGAATGTGTTGGATTGATCTTCAAAAAAACTGTTTGGGTATCACCTCGAAACGACATGAAATCCAACAAATGTCAAAGGTTTCAGAGACCAAAATTGAATGCAAGTTTACTTAAAATCGATGAAATATAAAAAAGGTCTCGAACAGTTGTAACATCGAACCTCCTTAAATCGAGGATATTCGATGAATCGCCAGACTCCTGAGACCGTTTTTCTCGCGTCATTCTCTTTCTGAGTTTGTCCCTCTTACAGTTGGCGAATTTTTATTCAACAAGCCCGCAAGTGATGACAGCGGATACGACACAGGAAAATATATGTAGGAAATAAAAGAAGGAAAAAAAATATAGTACTGTTACATCGGTCGGGTTACGCAACGGGTTTCTTCATATGTAAGGGTTTCTGAAAACGTGTTTTACCCCCTTTTACTGCGAGGGTCATTGCCAAGATCGTTCGATTCGCGCCCGGAGGCTTTTTCGTCTTGGATTTTATTTGACTCACTTCTCAAGGCAATTTGACTTCGCACGTATATACAAATATATTTATATACTTGCATATACATAAGTATTCGTGATTCTGAGATGTGCTAAAGGTTTCTATGGTGCAGAGTCCCAAACGCCCCCTCCTGGAGACACCAAGTATAGTAGTTACTAGATCGTGGGGTCCGCGCGGAGGTCGACCTTCATTAATCAGAGGTCCTGCACTTCCTGGTGATAAATAACGTCGCCTGCCAGCGTGCGAGTGTGTACTAGGGTGGTAGAGAGACGCGGGCGACGACGCTTATTTGTATGTACAGAGGCGGGATAAGAAGAAGAAGAAGAAGGAGAAGAATAAGTAGAAAAGAGAACTAAGACGAAGAAGAAGAAGAAGAAAGCCAAGAGACACGTTGCTCCTCGTTATGTTGGTCACGTAGACTTTCCTATATACATATACACACTTATCTATGAAACTATACAGTACATATATATATTTATAAATGGGTTTATATATGCCATAGATATATATATAGTTGAATCTCGCCTAGCATCGTGACAGAATATATGTCCAGCACAGAAACTGCAACGTTGAATGCTCGAGCAGTGCACAAAATCTCGCCTTCGACGATGTGTAACAGAGAGAACAAGAGACTGGCCGAGGAGCTCTCACGAAACAAGATTAAAATAAAGCTCTCGCTCGGGACATAAAGTCGGGAAAGAAGTGAAAGAAAGAGGAAGGTGAATAGAGAGAGACGAGAATAGGAAAAGGTAGGATGCGAGGGCGTTCTTCAGATTGGATATATAATCCTAGTTCCAGCTTGCAGTACTAATACATATACTTGTTAGATGTTGAGAGACAGATGGACATATCAAACATCGTTTAACTTAAAAATCATGTATAGCAGTTGTCCTTTTTCACCCTCAACTGTTGATTTATCGAACAAACGGTATTTTGAAACCAACAAAATGACAGACAAGTTTCTGGAAGTTAAATCCACATCGAATTACTAATACACGGCACTTTTCTAACTTTCAATTACCCATAAATTCGATGATCATTTTTTTCGGTTGGTTTGTTTTTTTATTTCGTTTTTAGTGACCCTTTTTTCTCATCGGCGTTCAGTGCATGTCATTGGGACGTTTTCACACTTATTCTAGATGTGTAATCAGATTTTGTACATAGATTTTTATGTGCTTGAGCAATCAATTTATATCTGTCTCATAAAACACCTTGAGGAAGTATCGCTTTTAGAGTTTGCGAGGGTGGAGTCCACAGCAAATACTGTATAGTGATGCCCGAAACGTTACGTGAAGTCTACGTCAAATCTATACATATATATAGATTTTATAGATGGATCTAGGATTATAGATTCTATTTCATATAGACACAAATATATATATTTCTATGCGTGAGATCGGTGACACCCACAATCCATGCAAATACTTCTTATTGCCCCCTCTCTTTTGAGCACATGCAACGAGATCGCCTCCTCGCTCGCATCCGACTTTCTGCATCAGCATCAGCTTTCACATTTCCCATAAAGAGCGCACTGGCAATAAGCGAGAGACTTCACACGTAACTGGGCGTTTATAGTCTCGTGCGCGGTGTGTATCGCGGGTGGAAGATTACGAGAGGAGGAGAAAAAAGAAAAGAGAGAGTGAGAAAGAGGGGAAAAAGAGAGGAATACAGTTATTGCGCGACGAACATCACACCCGCCCTGGTGCAACAGAATAATAATAAGAAGACGATAAAACGAGAAACGTGTTGCTGGTTTTCATATACGCCCCGGGAAGGATTACATATATTCTCTCGTTGAGAAGCGGCCCGTGCGAATTATTATTTTTTTCTCTTTATTCTCATTTGTTTTCATCTCTTTTGCATCCCATCTCCCAGAGTCTCTCGTCTCGTCTTGTGTGCCTCACGTAACCGAGTGAGATTCTCGGAGACGATAACCAAGACAATCGGAAGTTGGGCTTACACCTTCTCCGTGTTTGCAACAGTTACGAAACATCGCGGATATTACACTTTCCTCACTTCCTCCTCATCGCGCGCTGTAAAAATCTTGATTCAATTATTAGATGCTCGTGTATCCTGCTACGAGAGATAATAATTAGTTTGTGAAAATAATGGACTTTATTGCAATGAAATTCCATTCAATTTCAGGCTCAGCATTGTTTAATTACTTTTATTACAATTGTTTCGCTTTTATTCTCAATTCAATTGCGGGATTAATTTCAAGTATAGGAAGAAAGCTACTTGAGTGAATCTTCGTTGACTTTTAATGTTTAATAGATTCGAGAATACTGTAGCAATCGTTTTGTGAATGCTCAAAACGCTGTTTTTATTTTGATAGTTTTTTTCGTGATCGTTCCGGAGAAAAAAATGTTCCTCTACAAATAATCAACCGATTGATTTTGAAATAAAGATTACCCCGTAATTTAAAGAGATTAATGTCAAATCGAAACTGATCGTGATTGAATTCGCATAAACTCACGAAGATATACGCCGTGCAACGAATTGCTGCTGAACTCGTGATCGTAATGATCTTTCTACCGATCGAAGCGGATGTTTTGTCATTCGAGGAACCGACGAGGACCCTGCGAATGTTGTTGAACGTGTTTTCTCCGCGGAGCAACTGAGATAGCGAGTGATCGAGAGGCATAGACGCGCTTTTTCTTTTGCCTCTCTATCGCTTCATGGAAACGAGCTATTATCGCTATTAACGTAATGGATGTACACCCGAAGGAAGTGACAAGGTTCGGTATATGGAATGAGAAGATGAGCAAAGCCCGACCAAAGACTACGCTGAGAAATAAAGGTGCAAAGGACATAAACAAGAAAAAGAAGAAGGATAAGAAGTAGGCGATCAGTGAGATGAGAGTATGGAAGATGCTGCCTGCGTCCCGTATCATCTGGCGTAAGATGTTGCGGCGCACGTGTGCGATACAAATACATGGTGTCCCAAAAATAACATCGAAGCTTATAGACGTTGGTAGATCGGAACGTCCTGAAGGGAAAAGTCTTTACTTTTTTTTTGTCCACAATGTGGCGAGATATACTGAAAAAGTAATTAAATCGACGAAGGGATTGAAATATGATGCTGTTCAATCGTTTTTTTTACAGTTTTTTCTTGATTCGTCCATTTGTTTTGGACGATAAAGTTCTTAGACTTCCAATTATGGGTCTCGTTCCACTTTTACCCAATGTACGATAATTATACCAACTGATCCGGCGAAAAACTAAAATTTAAGTGAAATAATGATGAATCCGTTGTCCCTAAAATACTTTTTATTCAATTGATTTATGCACTCTACTGGTGAAGTAGCAACAAAAATGGCTAGGAGTCATATTCGGGCTTCCGTACGCAATCTTTCCACGGGTAATGTGTACGTAGTCTACTACGTCTGTTCGTAGTTATTTCTATATAGACTGAATGATTCCTGGGGAGGAGTCGAGGAGAGTCCTGTTCTGCAAGATCTTTCAGATGCTGCAGCATCACAGCAGCAGCAGGAAGAGAGTAACAGTACACGCCGTTTGCGAGAGCAATATAAATCTTGAGACCGGAGCAAATCGTTGAGTTAGAAGAGCAAGAAAGATGTACAGGGAACAAGAAGGACACGAAACGGACAGTACTCAGTCTCGGAGAGCCCACGCTACACTATATAAAATATAAATTGGAGTTACAGTCATTGGTACAAACACGTACCCACCTTGTAACTCGAATTTTACGGGGATTGTGATAAGCTTTGATACTTTTTCAATAATTAATTATTGAATTAATTTTACGTCATTAATTTTATCGGTTTTGATGAAATTTTCTTTAATTGGGTTCATTAGACACTTCTGATTGATTTAATTATCAATGGCGTTCCAATGTTATTGGATAAAACATCCTTGATTTGAAACGAACAACAAAAGTCAACAAAATTGAAGCTTCTCTCAAAAGCCCCTCTTCTATTTTATTGCCCGCTGCAGTGACTCGGTTTTGTATGGAAAATTAAATTTGCCAGAATTTTTTGGCAATAAAAGAAATAGAGAAAAAATAAAATAAAAATACATTCCGTCACTTGGAAATGTATCGATCCAGATACTGCGATAAAGGAAGTCTCAAAGATTTGCTCAGCAGAGGTTCACCAGGTTCTTTGGTCCGTTCTTACGATCGCTAACGTCCATGGCTTCACTGTGGTTCAAGGATCTATGGGTTTTAATACGTCGTTCGAAGGTATTCGCCGCTTCACAGTAGTATATCTCGAGACCGTTCGCTCTCGGTAGACAGAGGAGGGAGGGAGAGAGAGAGAGAGAGAGAGGGAAAGAGAGACAAGAGCCATCGAATACCTCTTACGATGTTTTATCACTCAGCCATAACGTTCCCCCATCGTTATTTTCGCTTTCGGATTTATGCAACCACTTCCACGAGAAGGGCTCCGCCATTACAATTTTTTTTCATCGTCCTTCTCTCGAAGTATTCTGCGTTGATGGAACGACGGCCATTCGCCATGTGTATATAAACGATACGTGCAGAAGACAAGGAAAAAATGTCTCGTTCTCGTTGAGCTTGTGCATTATTACTATGGTCCTCGCCATATTGGTGAACACTTCTTTGCGCACACTCGGAAATTCCAAAAATTCCATTAAGTGTCATTGACCGAAATTATGCACTTGGATTCAATTTTATTAAAAAACCATTAACCGACCACGTATTTTCACCATTTATGGTGAATTTTCGTCAACCATAAATCGTTGGCAATGGATCTTAAGAATATGCTTTCGAGGTGCGTCATCACGAGTGTAAAAATTGACCTCATTTTAACGTATCTGAAGCCGAAGAAAAAACAGGATCCAAAAACTAAAGAAATTGATAAGATTATCTTGAAAATTCATTTTCTATCAATCAATTGCGTTCATCAACACTATTTTTTTAAACGCAGCAGCTCAATATTTCTATCAAGTTTTTATTTATCTGAAAAGGAAGGGCAGTAAATTTAACTCAGACTGGTGAAGCTGCTGCGAACAAAGACTGTCCAAATGATAAGGAGCTGTTGCGGAGGGGATCGAGATGAGGAACCAGGTACATAACTGTACTGTCTGCAAAAGGGTTCTGGCTTTTCTACCCAGGTTGAACGTTATAAATCTTAGGGGGAGAGCAAATTGTTCTTTGAGGTTGAAAGGATGAAACACAACGTCGAGGAGCCCCCTGCTTGGACGGGGGGCTAGGTTAAAAGACGTATATAGTAAAAGGTAAAGGAATATAACATCTAACAGGAAACGTTGTAGGACGGTATGTTCTGTTGCTAGTTTGCGGAGCTTTGCTGTTATTCCATAGAGTTTCTATATGCATTCTCCCTGATGTACACACACGTATATATATATATCTTTGGGTTAGCCCGCTATGGGAGTCCCGGTTATGCAGCCTGATACTCCAGGGTCTTCCGAGGTCGGTTGGTTCGCCACATAGGCTTTACACTCCATGGTGGACCGAAGCCAGAAGATGTCTGTGGGCCTAAAAGGCCTCTCTTTCTCTCTTGAACATCGTGGAGACCTTCGGCAGCGTTTATATGAGATGAACTCTGTGGATGAACGTATATGGGGTTCTGTAATTGTCTCCATAGGTGCTGAGGGTATTAGTCGAGAAAGACCATGCTCGAGATAGAAGGCAGGAATGAGAGAAAAAAATAAAGAAGAGTGGCGCAATCGAGAGATTCTGGCAAGACGAAAGAGAAAAGTATGGACGATAGAGGAAGAAACAGGAAGTGACGATAGATTATAAGAAAGAAGACAGCGAAGGAAGGAATTAAAGAGAGAGAGAGAGAGATAGAGGGAGAAATGAACTGTGATGTCCTCCAAGGTGCCTTTTCGTCCTTTTTATATTCACGTATAAGACGTATGTAACCATCTCTCAGTCTTACGTTCTCACAGTACCAATACCAACTGAGAATACCACTTTTGTACTCCTCCGCTCTTTCTTGTACGAGCTTTTATTCATACCCAATGGTTATTCTCGAGAGTGGAGCTAGCATACACCGCGAGTCTTATCAATATGGCGTCTTGCAATAAGACTGGAATTTAATTTTCTCTCTTGGTCCAACCACAAGCAAGTCTACGAGATATCCCTCCTTGATTCTTACACCCCTAGACTATCCTTGTGCACCGCGTGTGGTGTGTTTTTCTTCCCAATGCCGCGAGCGCGCGCCGGAGAGTGCACGGAATATCGCTTACAAAATGAAATTAATTGCCAACCGGCAGGGAATTATACGTGAAACCGTACACACGAGAAGGCTCGCGAGCTCTCGTATTACTTATGCTCTTTCTTTCTCTTCCTCTTACTCTTTTCGTCGCTTTATGTTCCTCTCTCACTCTTGAGCCACGGGATTTATGGCCCTCAAGGGCGGATCTAACGATTCCCTATACACCTCAGCGCCACCGTATCGTTTTGCTCTCCTCTCTTTTTCTCTCTCTCTCTCCCTCTCTCTCTCTCGCTCTCTTTATTTCTCTCCTTTTCTGAGATCTTCCACGAGCATCTCAAACGGGGCAAATAATATAAAGTTTAGCGAAATAAGATACACGCGGATAGTCAAGGTCGTAACTTCGTTGCCCACCACCAGTACACTCTGACTGGCCACGCACCCCATTACCAAGGAATTTCGCATGAATCCTATCTAGATCTCTTATATATTATGTGCTTGTATATATGTTTCTATGTATGTATTACACATCCTCAAATATTGTTGTATTAGTGAAGATAAGTACGTGCTCGACCATTTTAGTTTGAATAATTGGCGATTGAAAACAAAAAAATTCATCACAAGTCTGTCCATTACATTGAAACGATGTTGTAGCCGAAGACCAGCTTTTTTTTTTAAATCACCTACTTCTTATCTGTTGATTTATAATTTTCAATATTTAAAGCATTACGTATTTTATATTTAAAAAGACTGTGATATTTTCACGACCATTCAACGACGTTGACTTGTCTGAGAAAACGTTAGTAGGCCAATTCAAATGGCGAATAAAACCCTGAAAACATTTTTCACCCTCGTTACCTCGTTGATTTTTGACACCAGGTGAACTACAGTTCCTAATGGATCGCGATCGTTGTTCTTGAAATTAAGAAGATAAGTTTTGATTAAATCATCACATTTTCGTGAGACATCGGATTTTTTTTTTCATTTATCTCCTGAATTCTCAGGCTGAAAATATTCTAAAGGTGTCTTCCGAAAGGGAGGGCGTTGGATTTAAGCCAAGTGCACTCAACATACAAACTTTTTTGTACATAACTCAATCTGTCTATAAAACGAAACTGTGCGATATTACAGTCATCGATTATCGATTATAGTCCAGGTACCTAGAGGCTACCGCAATAAGGTCAAAGGTTACTCACAAGTTTTCGCGATACCACGAAGATTCATAGGAGCATAGAGTCATGTGTATATTTGGCTTCTAGCGTGTTATATTCCGTCTCGTTAAAGTGTGGTACAGCGAAGGAATTAGATTCGCTTGCAGGTGCCGTTAATACGGTTTCGGTAACGCGCAGATTCCACGCTTCGTCGACCTCATCGTGAGGCGCTATATCAGCCTGATATCGATCAAAGTCCCATTACCATGGGAAGTTATGCAAACTACGTATATGTGTGTTGTATGTTCCTTCAAAGGCTATCTTTGATGCATGGGAGAGCGAGAGGAGAAAGAAAGCTTTGCGTTCGGGGTCAGTGATAAAAACTTGACCTTCACCATGGCGTCATTCGTTGTTCAACAACTCATTCTCCCCGATAGACAATTTATACGTGCATACATATTCGATTGCATACATACATACGTGAATATATGCATAAATATTTCTATCGTTTCTAGTATCGTTAACACTTCGCGTGCACCGATGAGGTTATCGCTTTCGAATATCGATCAGGAGCGATTTGCAAGCGTGAAGTTCGAGGTCAAATGTAAGGAAAGAAACTTCCTTCTTGAATTGTTTAGAGCCTTCGTACGTTTGTGTGACTTCTGTTTGGTTTTTAGTATTTTTTCTTATTGTACGGAAACGTGTTCCCTGGAAATTAAAAAAACACTATAATGTTAATTTCTAGTTGAATTTCGATTGCCCCACCTTCACATTCGAACTAATAGCAGGTTTAGAAGGCTCGTGACCTCTTTTAGACCGTCATAATAAATCTCATCAAATAGTAATGATCCAGAAGGGGCGACGGAAGCAAGCAAGCAGGATATGGAAAGGATCGTTTTATTATTCCGGACACGTATCTTTGGTTTGACCCAGACCTCAACGAGGTACCGGTACATTAGAGGAAACTTGGGTTATTGAACTTGAACTGACTATGATCAGATGGTTTTGGGCTCAATTCCGACACGCTTGAAGATAGTTTCAAATCGGGATTCGTATTCAAGAAAGGTGGGCCGTTTGAAAGGAGGATTTATTCGTATGATGTTCGAGGAGCAAACATTTATTGCGGCATTTCTCTCCGGTTCTGTATCCTTCGTTATTTCTGTAAAGTACATCGGAGAAAGTCCAAATACGTTCTCAATTTCCCTTTTCACGATTGACACGCTTGTTCTCTTTTTTCTACCATTCGTTTTGTTTGCCCAGGTAGAAAAGTATCTCAAAGACACAGATGAACGCTCGGTGGAATCACCGACAGACAAATCGATTATTTATCGTTCCACTTTCACCTCTATCCTATAAAGCCATCACGAATTCGACGAGACGACTGATCGAGACAAGACCTCTCGAAACACACGACACAGCGAACCTTGCCTCGTGGGGCAAATCAATCTATCGACGGTCTAACTTCCATAATATATTATTCAAACCTTCCACATGAGACTGATATAGAATCGAAGTTTCGTAACTCTATGATTTATTGGCTCTTCGATGTGCTATTTACTGTTGACAATGAGACTCGTTTAGAACGTTTGACATACGGATGAAAATATATATATTTTCGAATCACAACACATGCATTACCTAATCGTCAGATCGATTATCTCAAATTTATATTTAAGTAAGACAAAGACAAGCCCCCACAACGGAGTGTAAAATAACTCAAATTTTTGTTGTCCAAAAACTTTTTTTCAAAACTTTTTTTTATTTCCGAACTGTTTTTCTTATCAAATGTTCAGCTTATCATCGTTCGCCATTATTTTCGTTATAATCTACTTTTGTCTTCTACTTTTGATAGAAACTCCAAGTTCCTTTCTTCGTTCTTCGTTAAATTTACTTTGAAAAGATCAATTGAAAAGTAGGTAAACCGCGTGACTGAAAAATGTGGCTTTCGTTAGTCAAGTATTCTTTCGCAGACTTGTCTTGTAAATGATAATGAGAACGAAGTAGGATGTTCCCCGTTGAGACGAAGAATGATGATAAGCAGGGCACATGTAGGATACGTACAAATAGAAGGTCAGTGAAATCGCAAAAGTGATTAAGAAAAAGAAAGAAAAAAAAGAAAAGACAAATGGGAACAAAGAGTACGACAAATTATGCGTTTTCGCTTGTTGGCTTCTACTGTCTTTGTAATTAGATTTTGGAAAACAGGTGAACAAGTCAGTCAGCTGATTGTCTAGAATATAAGTCACGAATTGTCAGTTTCGCGCAGTTCAATCATACATTTATGATTCGTGTCTCGTAGCTGCCACGTTCAGTAGCGTTGGTGAACCAAATGAAGTGCCATGGAGTTTCTATTGGCCTCAACGTAGCGTATTTTCTGCCAGGTGTGTGTCTCAGAAACGAACTGAGCAATAACACGCACTCATTTATATACATATTTATAAATATATATATATTTGTATTTGTAAAGACAGAACGCTGAGTATGGAATAACGAGCGTTGCAAATATATATCGCGAGTGAAACGCGGTCAATGGTAAAATATTATAGTTTCCTCATACACTATGAAATCGTTCCATTACCCAAGGAGCTATAGATAATATCCTATTCTTCATCTTCTCCACCAGCGTGCCCGGTAATCCACACGTTCGCTGAATTATTCCGTCGTAATCCTCCATGCTTCGTTTAGTTGCTTTCTGCTCTTTAACTACGATCCGACGTCCAACAAATCGGCCAAATAATATAGCAATCGACACTCTAACGAGGGTGAATAACTCGTGTATATTTATTGGCACCAAGGCCACAAGACATGAAAGTTGCTGTACTTTTTTTTCTGATATTTTATGTTCATTAAATCCAAGTTAATTTAAATCAAAATTGATAAGAGAACAATTAAAACTGCAAAAAAAAAATAACTCATCCTCGTCAGGCTCTTTGCTCTGAGAATTCTTATTGAAAAGGGCCTGCCGTTGGCCGTTCATAGGTAAACTGCAACCAGATTCAATTAAATTGATTGGAAGTAGTTAGAGTGCATCGAAACTGGAGCGTTTTAAAAAAGCAGCAATTTTTTAGGCAATCTTCGAAGCACAAGTACGTTTTAATCATTATCCCCGTAATAATGTATCTGTATTTATATCGGTATGCCACGAGAAAGTGAAGATCTCGTGTTTAAATACGTGCGGGAATTCCTGAGGGTACGTCAGAGTCAGAGCTTGTGAGCCGGACTTTATTCCCGAAGGTTCGTGTCGTCGGCAGCGTTGCACAGACGTTTGGCCACAGTAACGAAGGATATTCGTGTTGGCATAAGGTTCTCATACTTCGATACCGAACGCCGACATATTCACGTGCATATACACGCGTCCACATTTATTTCAACCATTAAATTCGCTGTAAATCAGATTTAGTGAATGTACTCGCTCGTTTATCTGTGTTAGACGATTTTCATGTGTGGGTATGTGTTTAAGTACTTTTGTGTCGATTCGTATGCGTGCACTCTTGGAGAGGTGTGCAAGCAGCTTCAGAATTCCTGACGCTATGTCACTGTCGCCCAACATTATGATCTTAATGTGTCGTACATACCCACGTGTTTTATATACATCGTCAATGCGTACGTGAGCCTTGTTCAACTCTTTTCTCGGACCTGGCATAAATACTCCGTATACCGGGTGTCCAACTTTTATTTATCCACATCATCATCATCATCATCATCATCAAATTATCTCTGGCAGATCAAACATGGGCACAAGAATGGCTGACTGTTGGATTCAACTTAAAAATCCTGTAATGCAATTTCGTTGACGAAAAAACACCTGATACTTCAGAATTTCAGGAGCCGTGTGTCTCTCTCGGTTCTCGACAGGAAAAAACCAACATTTATTGGAACTACTTCAATTACGAATTCAATTTGGAATTTTCATTATGGACTGCATGTGAATTTTCAAGAATTCGAGCGTAGTTAATCATTTTGAAGTAAAAATAAGACCTATTTTTATTCATAAGATTGAGGTCTCAGATAATTGACAAAAAGGCATCAGTTAAATTTATAGAACTATCCATCCGGATAATTTACCGGAACTTTCAGTCGCTTTGAATTTTCAATCGGAAATCTCGATCACGAGACCAACGTTCAAATATAAGATATGGAGCAAGACAAGGAGTAATAATCGGACAATATAATAATTGGACACTTTAATTATAATTGTTTCACCGAGTAAAACTGTTCGAACAGCGTTATGAACGATGAGGCAGAAAAATTGGCTTCGTGCGTGGATTATGTGGTGCCATTTCATAATCAGAATCTCACGGGACTTATTGTAAGAATGGTAAAACAATAGAAACTCTTGTATAAAGTGTATACCAAGGAGAGTGTGTACTGTTTGGCTTCGATGGCAAAACTTTGTCGAGAAAGATGAATATCTGATATGGGAATTTCTCGCGTGCGAATGCGGACACCGGGAGAGCATGATTTTCTTTTGCCCTCTCGCTCTCTCTCTTTTTTTCTCTCTCTTTTTCTTTTACGCGCGTCAGCTTTGCATTAAATATTGTAGATGGTAACTCTCTTCGGAAACGAAAACTATACAAACGTTCGAGAACTTTTGCGTGCTCTGTAAATCGTGACAATGTGTTGCAAAAATATCTCGGGCTAATCGGATCCACGATATTGATGAATGGAGTTTCCTCAAAATGAAAACCCCTTTCCATTTGTCGAGAAATCTATTCAATTTTCATCAAAAGATAAACGACCGATAAGAAAACCGTAACATGTTTATGGTTTTTGATCTTATGTCAGGATTCGCATTGCGGCAATGATTCAAAACGAATCAAAACATTTCTATGATAAATCTTTGGGAGCTAAATGCCTCAAATCTGTACCTCGATCAATCGATACTCGGAAATCTTCTTGGGTAAAATGGAAATTGAATCTCATGTCATTCTATATCCCATGGGAAATCTTAGGTTACAAAGTAACGTAGATTTGTCTTTACAGATTAATCGATCGTAGGGAATTCTGGTGAAAAAAATGGAGTTCCGTGTATTGAATATGTATGGAAAATTATCTATTGTACAATCATTCTTATTATCTGGATTCCAAACGAAATCTTTGCTACACCCATAAAAATAAAAAGCCGTAACTTTAATAATTCAAGAATATTTTTTGGATTTTGCTCTCTTCGATTTGTACACGAGCTTATCGATCACAAATGTTTTTCTCACAAAATTCAAACAATCTCAATAGCTTCTTATGGTTTTTCAGATTCTCGATGCTCTTTTAAGCATCGTCTTTGTTTATAGTATTACTCTGTACGAGAAAAAGTATTACAAATATAGCAGGAACGAACCAGGAAATTCTCAACTCTCACTTTTCACGAGAAAAAGACAAAGAGAAAGAGAATGTGTAATCCGAACAAAGTAAGACATCGACTTGCAAGCTACAAAGAAGTTCGAAAATAACGCAAAAGTGAAATGTGACCCAACGTTTCGCACTACATCTTCCTCCTCTTTAAAGATACAAAGTCAATGCTGCATTCAACCAACAACGAGATTTACGAAGCTTTCTCTCTACCTCGCGCAGATTTGAGCGCAAAATCGTCGAATTGCAAATCGCGAACGTAACTTTAGAACGCGTGAGCATTCCATTCGTTTGTTGTGGTTTTTTTTCAACCTTTTGGATAAAACACTGATGTGTATATGTTGTGAATAAATATAAAGTGAAAATTCTGGGGAAAAGAAATTGACCTGCTGTGACTTCAAAAAGATTTGACCCCAAGCGAGGTTACGATTCCTCGCAATGTTCGAATGTCTTCCATGGCGTCACGAGACCTGACCAGGAACTTAATTTATTATACAATCGATATGGTTGAACTGACACCCCAGCTCACATACCGATCGCGATTTATTGTCGTTGGAATCAAGTTTTTCAACAAATTCTTCCCTTATATTTGACATAGTAAAAATCCATAAAGTATAGTTCGTGCGCATTTATAGAACATTCAAGTAAATAAATGAGTTTTGTCTTCAGTAGATTCGAACCGGATTGAGAGTCTGTAAACTGTATGATTTTTCTTCAAAGTCTAATCTCTATAACTCGACCGTGCCAAGGAATTATCAAATAGGAAAATTCCATCTTGACACCCTGTACATAGGCTGCAACGACTAAGAATTTACAGTCATAATACTAACACCACCGCAGTCTTATTATAGTCAATTGTCTCGGTGCTGGCGTTTGAATAATGTAGTTGCAATATTGATTTTTTGTTTCTCCATCGATGAACAATGCAGACTCTTTTTGGTTTGTCTCGCTGGTGCGTCGACTTGATGGCGACAGTATTATCGCCCGTTTGACAGTTTCAAACGCCGTAGCATAGCTTATACGAATATATGCAGAGTTTACTACGTCTATATGGAGCTGGCGGGCACTTGGAAAGATCGCTGTCGATGGTGAATTTAATTGCGGGGCGTGAATAATTCGCATTCGTCACGTATTCAGCCGCACGCCAAGAGACGGCTTAATAAATTCGTGTTCTGCAACTTGAGCGTGTATCACAGTATGTGAGATATCAGGCTCCGCGATCCACGAGGAAAGTTTTAACGCATCAACGATTGGCAACGATTCGATACATTTTTGTCAAGGTTTGCATCTATTAAAAATTTTATACACTCAGCATTATTGGGCTCGGGGTTGTATCCATGTTTGGAGGTTCACTGTGACGACCGTTAAATAACGATTACTCGGTTGACGTAACAAAAAAAAAAAGAATCCTTTGGATAATGACCATCAAAGCGATCAGAAGTTGATGATAATAAGCTTTTAGTGAATGAAAGATTTTATATGAGTCGTAAGTTTGCTAGATGTCAATGACCCACCAAAACTTACGGATCCTTCAGAGAAGCATAAAAAAAAGTAAAGGAGAGGGAGAGAGAGAGAATAAAAGGAAGTGAACCAAAATAAGTAATCCCTCAAGCAAATTGGCGAACCGAATGACACCGCGGCCTCTTGATGTGCCTGATGTTTCATCGCGGCAAAGTTCACAGTCTACCGGTCCACGAGTAATTTTTCTGGACGGCTGATCTGACCGGTTTCCTTGTTTTTTTTATTTTTTTTATTTGCCCACGAACGCCAACAGAGAGCCACTGCGATTCGGCGTTCCTCGAAGCTCTGATATATTCAGATGAGTCGGGATTCGCGCGCACAGCCTCCTCACGTTTTCTGCGCTCTCCAGAGCACCAGGCTCAATATTTTCTCTCTCTCACTCCCTTATTCTCTTCTTTGTCTTGCTCTCTTCTTTCTCATCGCCTTTTGTTTCCATCTCTTTCTGTCCCGAAGACAAAGTAGAGGAAGAAGGAGCCTTGAACGCCTCTGGGTCGTCGAACTACCGATACTATGGGCCGCTCCATGAGCCTGGCCAACAAGTACACCTCTGTGTGGGCACACCAGCGAAACGGCAGAAGCCAACGTGAGCTAGAGCAGTACTTCGGGTTCCCTTGAGAGCCACGACGTACTGCTATCGCCTTTCTTTGCGTCTCTCTTCGTGGGCTCACGATTCTTTCTTTTCTTTTCTTTTCTTTTCTTTCCTTTTCTTTTTCTCCCTTTTGTCTTTTCTCGCTCTGATGCCATGCTGAACTTACTTTGCACAGTTCCCTCTACAAGAGGACTCGACTCTCTCGTTGAGGCTTCAGAGGTTACGATGAATCGTATGCTTACTTGACTGAAGACCTTAGTTGCTCTGAGACAACTATGGACCTCAGCCATCCGGCTCCACCGTTCAATTGCCTAGGATTAAAAAAAAAATCATCCTGTAATTTCGTACAAACTTGAATCAAGTAATAGATGTGATTAGTTAAATCTCGTCCAAGTTTGTCCTGAAAAGTTCTCCTTACAATCGTTTTCTCATGGTCCCAGTCAATTTGAAATAATTCAAAGAAAAACTTGACCTATTTGAAGATCCAAAAATCGATAAATGGAAAGACAAAAATGATTATTATTGATTTATCAACCTTGATTTATTTATTTCGAGTAAAAACTTCGTTCATGTGTATAAAACCAGGAAATAACGTGAGTAAATACGTAATATATATTTAGCATTACACTAACGAGACGAGCAAAGAGTATTCGTAAGTATATTCCACCGATTTCATAGGGTAGCAGTGGCAATTTGTCGAGTCAAGGAGTGTGCGAGTTAATCCATTCGTTGATCGCGTATAAGACCGTTGCAATCCGTTTAGCTGGACGAACAGTAGCGGTGTTGGTACATACATCGATGTACACATACACAGAGCCACGTCCATGTAAAGACGTGAATAGACAAAAAAATCCATGGATATATAGATATATATTTATTTATACGTACAAGAGAAATAGTATATGAAGGAGTCTTGCAGTATACGTTACAGCCAGTATACCTACTGGTTATAAAATCGCGGACCAGTTCCTTCGGTGATTCCTTCGTTGTACCGTGAGTACAACGTATATACTCTCAAGGCAGAACCGCTGGGATCTTCTCTCAGAGCATTGCACATCTCTCTCGTTGGTTAGTGGGTAGTGTACCCCACTAAGCTCACTTTATATATATTCTTATATATATAGATATATAAGCATACGAATGTACCTATCTACCCACGATAATTTCCAATGGAACCGATGATTTCATATTCAAGCAAGTCTCCCATCTCCCCCTGGTGGATTGTCAGTGAAATCCAGGCCAATCGGATTCATCGCGATTTACATGCAAATTTTCGTTCGCTTTTAACGAGACATAAGTACAGAGTCTCTAGGGAGAAAGAGCAAGATAGAGGGAGAGAGAGAGAGAGGGAAAGAGAGATAGAAAGAGAGAAGTAAGCGCCACAATGGAGATTGCGTGAGGAATTCATCGTTGTATGGATACAACTAATAATATCCGATTGCCAATAAATATCCGACTCGACAGGTCTATTGCAGAATCACTGCACAATAGCAACGACTGACCCACAACAGTTAGGTTTATTTGCCAGCAATCAGTATGAAAAATGAACACCACAGCAATTTGAGGACAACGATACGACGCAAGATCGTGCAACGAAGTATCTAATGAGATACAGGACGCAATCCTTGTTGAAATGTTGACGATGATTATGGTTCCTTGAACAACAACCCTGATTCCATGGATTTTGACGATGGAACTTTTCTTAATTGGCTCAATATCGATTTGAAGAAATAGTTCCTTCTGGACTTTTTTTTCCGTAGCTCAAAAATTATAAATCTCCTTAAAATCTAGCTTGCACGTATCTTTTCAGCATCATTAAGAAGATAGCTTTGAAAAAATATGAAATACGTCAAGCATTAACCAAAATATGAAGAAATAAAAGTTGTTGGATGTCACACAGTCAGTTTGCGTTTAAAGAGATTCTGGGATAGACGGCACCTTGGAGGTTCATTTATTGTTTATTACAATTCGAAAGATTTTATTCATATAAGTTGCATTTATTGAGGTTGGATTCAGCATAGTTTGAGTTAGATTATATTTAGATTAAGATTGCATCGATAGATTGGGTTCAGGTTCTTTTAATCCGGCTCCAGACTAACCTTTGTGTGTATGTTTGATCCAAATTGACTTGGTGCCGGCTCAGGTTGCATTGAGAATTTGAAGGATTTCCCTCGGAGTTGGAATCAATTTGGATTACACTCTAGATCGATCGAAGTTACGTTTTGTCGTCCGATTCGAATTGGACTTGAGGGAAACGTAACAGATTCGAGCTGGATAAATCTGCGAGCCACTTAAATTATGAAAGACCCAACACTCGTAATCGATGTTATAGTTTTCGAGGCTTCCCGAGAATGCCAACTTCAAAAATGTTGTTTGATGTCGTTTAATGCCGACGGTTGGGCGACCGTGATCGCTCACGGCTCGGACCAGCTCCTCCTTGTCTCTCGTTTTGTCTCGCTCTGTCTAATTGTGCTTGCAACCGTGCCCGCTCCGCTTGCAAACGCGCGATTTCTTGTTGTCTTCTTTCTATTTCGAGCCTACCCTGAATATCTCTCGGCGGACCTGTGGGTTTGCCACGAGGAAGATTTCTCCTGCCTTCGATCGGTTTTTCTTTTATATCGACACTGACCCCATTTTTACTCGATGATTTTATTTTTTTTGAATCCCGGCGATTCATGCGAACCGTAGTTGCTTCGACACTTTCCTAAAAACAATTTTTTTTTTCTGTTTATCCATCTTCATTATCCGTCTAGTGATATTTTTTTTTTTTTTCAAAAATAATGCACGTATATTTGCAGCGACTTTTTAAATTATCATAACTTGCCTCGGACGAGAGCGGGTGCGATTTTCCAGATTCCCTCACCTTCCGACGAAGCGAATGGTTTTCGGGATCATTCTACGCATTGCAGAAATTCTTTTATTTCGTTTTTGTTTTCCAAAATGAAATTATATTCTTTTTCGTCTCATTCCGATCACTTCATTGTTAAACAGAGAAATTATTGTCATTAATTACTTACCTCGGCAACGACCACAGCGACCCCAAAAACAAAAAGCCAAATAGCTAGAGTCCTTAACAGTTCCATCGATGAACGATATAATTTGCAGTCACACGATTCTTGGGCTTGCTCCAGTTGGGGCTTGGCATTAAATACTGAACTTCGTTCGACCACTTACCTCTACTTGTATACGAATCTTGTCCTTGAAAAATCCAATTTAAAAAAACTAACCATTCTCCATTACTTTACGATCGAAGTGAACATGATTTTTTCACTTTCGATATTTACTATTGTTATTTATTGATAAGCTGAGTTAAGTGTCGACATCTATAACGTCTATTGTCGTTCAACGAGAATAAAAAGACCGTTATTCGCGACAAGGTTATCGATTCGTTAAGGTGCGTAACTTCAAAAGTCACGTTTGATTTATTTCATTATTTCATATGTGGTATTGGTTTCTATTTATTTTGTCCAAATTTTTAATAACGTGCTGTCACCATCAAGTTCCTGGTGATTTTTCGTCCTCCTCATTTTTAACAATTTTTGCTGTGATTCTTTCATTCACACTTAAAAATAGAGTAGCAAAAAAATACAAACAGACAAGAAATGATATGTAAATACTAAATATAAATAGTTACATAGAAATATGCGAATATATTTATATTTGTGACAAACTAGCGGTGCGAGTGCTGGCTGGCGCAGCAACTCGATGGCAATAGTACTTGAAGAACTGCTGTTGATGTTGCTGCTGGACAATGCCCGTACGTCAACCTGCATGAGTTACGAACCGGCTCTCTCATTTCTCGGCAAACTCTCTTTCCCTTTCTGTCCTTTTCTCTCCAACCTAGATATATATAGAAATATTGAAAGAGTGTCTGGTGCACCGGGAGTAGTTTCCAGTAGATCTCCCCCACGGAAGATCGTTTCTACGACTGTACCTGGATTCATGTGTTCTATTCGTAACGCGGACTTATAGCTACCATACAACGCTATCGATCAAGATTTACAGAGAGAAAGAGAGCGAAGAGTCCCCTAGAAGCCCCCTAAGACCCACGTCGATATTGTGATTGGGCGCGCATCTGCAGCCCAGTGGAAATCGTTAAGTTGCGAAAACCTTAGCTCCGGGCGAACCTTTAGGCTTTACTTCCTTTATGACAAAAAATGACCCTGAAAACAACTCAAAACGAACCCTGAAAACAATTCAAATCAATATTTCGCTATATTCCTGTTTGTTTACTTTTGATTTGCCTAACTTATGATAATTTATGGATTCATGTTATTTTGATGATAAGCGCTTGTGTGTCAATGTCTCTTCAATAGTGCATTTCAAGAGAAAAATGGGGAAAGACGTTTTTTCTCTTTTTTTACTTTAATTTTGTTTGTCGTTAAAACGTTGAGCTTGACATAGGAGACATTTTGTATTATCGAGTAGTCCTGCAAAATGCTATGGCGAGGGTTTCGTCTTTGTGTAAGTATTTGTGAATGTTGCATCGAGCCGCTCTTGCTGAGTGGGATGGAGGCAGGGAGAACGCGGAGGAGAAAGAGGAGGTTGTAAAGCCTGCTGGGGCCTCAAGATTTAGCAAGAGAACGATAAAACGAGAGGCAATGCGCGTCAAAATAGCGATGAGAGAGTAAGAGAGAGCTTGATGCACGGAGTGTGGTTGCATTATAGAAATGGAAAAGATAGGGTCTGGTTGTTTGGGGGGAAATGAGAAGGAATGAAGAAAGAGATAGCCGGTTTTGAGCATTGCTACCGAACTGAAATATTGTTCACTGTGGGTGGCTTTATGGCCCTCACTGATCTAAAGCCCCTTCCGATTCCTTCCCTTGTCAGATACCAACTTATTGATAGTTCCAGTGTTCAAGCGACGCAAGTATATACTTATCTATGTGTGTGTATGTACTTATCACGTATGACTATTCATTTATGTATACACACCACATACAAAGTGAACTTCCAAAGTAGTGACTATCTTTTCCTCTTTCCATCTGTACAGCTGTGTTCCTCAAGGGACGCGAATAGATAGACGCGGAGGCCTCTATCTCTCTCGAGGAACACGCTTTATGCTAGCCAACACTATTCTCCTTCTTGTGGAGAACTTGCGAGCGACAGCCTGGCTGCATGTGTTGTTAGCCTCTCGGGTTAAACATGTGGCTCAAGCGTAAGCGATAGGCCTCGGAGGATTCGGATTCTGCAAGACACGAATCGTCGACGCGAAATCGCGAAGGAAAATCTTAGTTTGTATGTCCTCGTGATTGGTATTTTCATTATTTATATATATTTTTTTCAAGCAATAATACACCGAGCGAAGGAAATATATGTGTAGTTGATTTTAAATGGAACCGGAAAATCCTTGAGCTGGTTTGACAACAATTACAAGGGTATCGAAATGAAGATTCCCTCTCGAAATTGGAATAAATATGTTGTCGGTGTGTTCGGACTCGAAGAAACTTGATCGCAATCGCGTGAATTTTTTTATTTTTTTTTGTTGATCGCCAGTTTAGGCTTCAGCCAGACAAGCTTTCTCAAAGTACAGGTCTAAAAAGATGCAGAAAGGTGGGTAGTAATGATGAGAGGAGATTGGGCGAACAGAGTCCTTCGCCAGCACAAGCATCGGGCCTCATGCCTTTCTTTCTTTTCCTCTTTCTCTCTCCTTCCAAACGCATCTCTCGTCACAGGGACCAATATGAAAACGCCCACAAATCCCACGATTAAGGAGAGGCCCGCATTTTCGAGCGTGTAATATTCCTTAATGACGATTAATTGCCATCTCTGCGAAAGAGCCCGCTCTCTGTGCGCGGCCCCGCTAGCTAGAGATAAGGATCTCGGGGTATATTAATCGGCACCTGCTCCAAGAGTTCGCTTTCAACCCGCCCTTCTCGTCCTTTACGATATGCTCCCTTATATGTGCATGTAAACATGGCTGCTAAACCATGGCGAAATATATTCTCCGCAAGCTTTTTCGAATCTTTCTTCCTATCTTTTCGTATTGCCGTTCGCCTTTGGACACGGACACGGTCACGGGCATTCACAATATTCTTGGCAGAGACTTCGTCACCTTTATCCACGTATTGTGATAAAATTAATTTCGCAACTCTCAGTGTATGGTAATATATTTTCACGCTGTCTCTTACATATCCTAAGTGGATTTTGCATGCTGTGTGCGGGTGTGTTTGCATATACATATGCGCTTGTAGTGAAATGGAAATTAATGAATGGCAGAACGGACACGCGGCTTATGGTGCAACGTAAATAGATGTAATTAGGAGAGATAATTAATCAAGACGAATACAACTGACGACTCGACGATCGACTAACATATTATATGTACATCCATTTATGTACATATATAATGCTATTGAATGCTCTGCGAAGACTTGAATCGTATACAGGCTATAAACTGAGTAAGACTTCTCTTGGGCCGTGAGTGCTCTGTACCGCAATGCGTTTATATATACACTTGTCTGTAAGTAGGTATATAGTGTAAGAAAAAAGCATCGGAAAGAGTCGAGTAATTTTTCTCGGGCTACCGGTTACGGGACGATGAGTCACGTCGGGATACACGAAATCGTAATTGGTATACAGACGGTTGTACGTGCGGTGCTAGTGCACACGATGATAAATGACGAATTGTGCAAGTGAGAAAGAAAGAAGGGGAGAATAAGAGAGAGAAATAAGAGAACGATGTGAGTACTCGCGCAAATGTTGGGGCGAGGAGGCGAAAAAGGATCTAGGCAAAAAACGAGCAAGGGCAGAAAGATCTTGAAGAGATCTTGCAAGGTAGGAGCGTGCGCGCGCCATTCTGGACGTGCAGCAATCATAAGATTTTCGCTATGGCGATATATTTCGCGGCTCTTGCCGAGCCGCGCGTCTGCGTTATTTACGATCGACCATTATGCGATGGCAAGATGGAATTTCTTAAATAATTTATCGCTCACGCCGCCCTTTTGTTCATTTATATATACATTGAAGTTTTCTCAATATATACGTAGTACGTTGTATGAATCTATATGTGAGAATAGCAATATGTTAGTTTATATTCATATTTAAATGTATTTGTTATTATTACAAGGGCGATTGAGAAAGCGAGAGTGTAGAGAATCGACTCATTAATCGGACGATTAATCGATTCCTCTCATCGGAAAGCCGCGCAGCCTCTCGCAGAACCAACAATCTACCCTTGAAGGAACATGTACTCGTACATATATACGCTACATGTATGTATAAATAACTATGAACCAGGTGCGTGAAAAGGGGTGGATACGCGGGATTGCCTCGTTGAAAAGTTCAGAGAGATTATCCTCCAGCGAATTATTCGAATCCAAGATCATTGTCTTCTCCGGTATAGAACGGAAAACGCTAGTGAAATATCTTTCTCCACAGAGAGAGAGAACGATCGGATACACCTTTGAAATATCGTCGATGTATTGAAAGTTTCTGCGAAGCCTTTTACGTGCCTGGTTAATTATAACTTTTCCAATTGAAGAGGGAATAGAGCAGCCGTTCTTCGATGTGGGCGTGATACTGAGGCTGAGGGTCGTTAGTATCGTGCCCTTTCATCGACTTATTATCTCGAGTAAATGCGTGCGAACACACACAACTCAATGTCAAATATGCCGTAGTAAAAGTCTCAATATTAATGCTACTAAATTTTCTAAAATTTTGGGTGCATGAGTTTTTGAGCAGCCTACGTTGAATGATCCAATGAGCAGTCCTTGTCCAGGCAAATGTTGATGGAAGCAGTCTTTAAAATCCAAGCCCCAATCCCCAATTCGATGGCTTGTCAACCAAAAATTGAATATTTACATTAATTGGAAAAAAGAAATCCCCTCGAAAAGATTGGATGAGTACTAGATAAGGCGATTAGAAACTGGTTAAAACTTTGTGGAAAGGCAAGTCCAGCTACGGAGATAAACAGCACAATATCTCAACGCCCTGTATCGCGAAAAAAGGGTACAATCAATAGAAATTTTTTTTTTCCACTTGCTCAAAGCTGATGGTTTGACAGCAACATCAGCATTTCTCGGGGCTTAATGCCTAACGGGTTTCCTCCTCGGGTTTTATAACGTTGCGTGTGAAAACACGTGTTGCTTTACCTGGTTCGTACGTAGCTGGAGCCAAACCCGGTCCAGTTATCACTAAACGTTTTACGACTCCCCGTTGCCATTTGCTGCTGCTCATGGCAATCCAACGCTCTATGTATATATTTCACAGCTGGGTCCACGTTTGGATTATATTATCCATCTGGAAGCTTCGAACGCCAACACAGAATGAAATCTTTCAGATCAACCGGTAGAATGCTGCTGTATTTCACCCCTTCCTCTCCCTTTTATAATCTAAGTTATAGGACTCTCTCCAACCTCGATGACAATAAGGAACTGCTCGTTGACAGCTCGCTCAAAAGTTGTTACGCATAATCTGCGATCTGCCTACGTAACGGCTGACATCTAGAACTTTACGGTTGGAGAGGACAAAAATCAGGGTTATATATCGGGGCAAGGTGTTGTTTATTATATTGTTTCATTTGCTGTCACGTAACTTCTGAAAGAACTGCTATGGAACATGTCTGACCACTTGCTACTTAACGCAGCGTGTGGAACGATCAGGTAACGACATTTGAATGTTGATGTTCCTTTTATAGCCAAAAATATCTGGTGCCTAAATATTCTCCTCAAGATTTATCAGTTTTATATTGGCTTTGTATTATTTTCTTAAGGATCAAGTCTTCTACTTTTGTTGGCCAACGTTGAAAGTCTTATTCATCCGATTTATGTTTATAACTTCGTGGAAACGAGGGCCGATGGTCAGGATTGCGTAATTCTCAACAGAAGTCTGTTACGTCCGGACCAAATGTGTTACAAGAAGAGTGTATTTCTGTGTATGCATCCAGAACCCCATAGCAATTGATTGATTTGGGATTCAAGCTATTGCAAAAGTTGGGACAACGTTCGGTCGAGCAACGTGCCACTTTCCCAACACAACGATTTATCGAATCCCCTCGAGAACGTGGAAGGTAGCGAGCGCTGCTTGAGCGTCCCGGTACCGAACCTTTTACGGTGTATAATTTTCGTTTTCCTTTGAAACGTTTTACCTGCTCCGAGTAATCGAAATAAAACGTGAAACCCGCGAGATTCGCACCTAGATCAATTACTCGCTTTTAAATTATTAGGTGACGAGAAATACAGTCGAGTGAGGGATTCATGATACAAATGAGATTAATGGACCTGGAACATTTATCGCTTTGCTTTGAACCATTGACTTGAAGTACGTCGATTGGCATCAATGCGCAAGTACGAGTTCGTTTTAACTTCGAAGCAACCCATTAGTGATTTCGTAGAGACGGACATGGCAAAATCAGTCGCAAACTAGGTATAAATTAGCTTGAGACAGCAAAGCTCGTGTATATTCTACGATTTTTCTTATCTAGATAGTTAGCTGATGGCTGGGTCTTATAGGAAGTCGAAAAAGCTAGCAGCATCCTCAAACGATTAACTCCTAAGTGAAAAATGCGAAGGGGACGTTACATGCAGGACGCAATAAGCATTGATGAGACTGATAAGAACAACATAAGCATCACGGGGCTTAATGAGACATAAGTATGGCGCTGGTACCCTCGACTCGGACATCGATTAAGAAAGTTCTTTTTTTTATTATTTTGCGTTCATAGTTTCAATTGACGTTCAAGAATATCTGCTTGAAATTTAGTCACGTGGTATGAAACTTTCTGATTCAGGCATTTGTATGCCGTGAAAATGGTACTGCTTGGTGTACTAGGCAATGAATTCTGTGATTAAATGTACTTCCATAAAGTGGCGCCCACGGGTACATATTAACTCCTCCGCAAAGGAAGACAGAAAAATAAGGAGAGCAAGAGAGAGATAAAGAGAGATGATGGTTTGCAATTCTAAATATCATGGTCCCGAGCCCAGGAATCTTCGATTCCCAGTGTGATTATCTTCAATCTTTCGAAGCATACGCGTCCCTGATGGAGTAGCGTCGAGAAATCGGAATCCTTATTCCCGTGGACCTGTTAAACGATTCAATGCAAAACCCCCGGCTAGGAGGTCGTTCTGTAGCGCCAGATATCGCGCACCGCAATGCACTTTAAGTGGTAGTCTTATAATAGCCCAACTTCTCTCTTTTTCTCTCTCTCTCTCTCTCTTTCTCTGCCATTTCCCATGTTTATAAGAGTTAACCGTATTACCGGTAAGCGAACCTGTGTGTAAAAGCGCGCACCTCTCGACGCCCCGCTGGGTCATGCCCACCAGTTTGCTTTGCCTCTAAGGTTATGCGCTTCGTGGCTAATTTGCTGACGCAACTTATGATTACAACCGATTCCACAAGCAGTTTCGCTCACTGTTGTGTACACACCGTCTTACCATTTGCTGATACAGCAGCAGGTTTTTCCCTCCCGAGCCAATTTGCAGTTTTATTGAAATTAAAAAATTAAATAATTCCACAACGAAACAGCAGACCAACTAATATCCTAATCCAAGTCAACAAAAAAGTAGGTTCCGAGTAATTCGTCGAAAATTTAGCAATACAAACCTGGGCAAAAATCATGCAGCTACCGATCAAGCAGGTAAAGCTTAAGGTCCAAAATGAACCATGTTTGCTGGAATGCTTAAAAACGACAATCTAGTCCGTCGCGGAAGGTTTCATCGCGACAACCAATCCTCGCGGGGCTATACATTGAGTTAGATAAGTTGATGCGAGTCTCTGAGGTAATATTCTGGAATGCCACCAAGACAGGCGGGAAGAATGTATCACTTTTTATCCGTTGTTGTTTCTAGAGAGAGTTGGAGGCGTGACGTCAGCAGTGTCTGCGGTCACAGGTGTTGTCATAATGTACTTATCTGTCGCCGTTTTCTTGTGGTTATCTTTCTTGTCCAAGTTCATGCACACCCGCGTATCAGGCTATGGAGAGGAGCAAGGGGATCTATTAGGAGACTAGGAAGTCGTTACGTCATCGAGTCGTAGGTCATCTCCATTATATCGGAATTTTGCAGCGGCAAAGCGAGGCAAGGGGGTATATACATAGATGACTACAGAGCATGAACGAAGTATTAGTGGCGATGTACACACATAAATATACACACGAATATACGGATATGCTGCGGTCTTGGGAGTATGGAGAGTTGGTTGCAAAGACGCGGAGAATGCCTATGTGACGATGATGGGATGTCGTGTATAGAATGGCCGAGCACTCACCGCATCACACAATGGTTATTAACCTCGCTCGTACAGCGCGTCACCCCCTTTACCTTCGTAAAGATGGTTTATATATTTATATATATATATCTATGTACATACATATAAATAAATATAAATACATCTTGGAAGATGAGAAGAGAGCGTTATTAATAAGCGACGGTTATTATAGGCATCATGACCAGCGCCTCTCCTTGATTGTCGATCCATTCGTTGTCGTCGTGTCCCCTTGGTCGTCATCCGCGCGCAACGACGTCCGGCCACTTTGGCGTTCGCGAACCATCTCTTTTTTCATCTCTATCTCCTATCCACATCCTCTTATATCTGGCGACGCTTTCACAATATTGATGATGATCAATCGCTTTGACGAGCTGGCAGAAGAAGAGCTGAAGCAATGTGTTGCTTCGGATGGCCTGGATCCACCAACGGATTTAATGGGCAATCTCAGCTGGTTCTTAATCAGCAACCAACACTGACGTGCTGATGATTTTTCAACAACAATGGACTGAAAATAGAAACACACTTTCACCTCTTGCAAACCTTTTCAGGCAACCTTTTTTGGCATTTCTTCCTGCAGTTTCGGGGCAAGGAAAAAACTTCTCTCTTCTTCCCTCTCCGCCACCGCTGTGCAGATGTCTCGTTTGATACAAGTTTGCCATGGCATACAAATATCGTCTTTCCTTCTTCCTCCTGAGCCACGAGAATACTTTTTGCCCGTGAAACGTTCTTGTTTCCGATCTGATAAACTTCTGTGACGGACTTTATGCATTCAACGTGTGTCACCGACTGTGGAAGGACACGAGACCCTGCGCTTTTTCTCCGCTGTGTACGAGCAGTTGGTGCAAATCTGGACGTGCCAGTAAATTTGGTCGGGTTACGTACCGTGTAAAAAAAACTATACCGTTACTCCTGTGTTGGTTGGTAGCCAACTTACGGACAATCAACTGACATCTGTATATTTCCGGTTTGAATCAACTCACATTGTACTTACTTCCCTCAAATACTTATTTAGCAACTTCATTTAAACTCAAAAGCAATATTTCTCGTTTGTTTTATGAAAACATCTTTCGTTCATCCGCTCGCGGTAAACAATAATGAGAATATATGATTTCTCAACGTTGCAAGAGCGAGGATTCTCTACAGATAGTTTGAGATTTAGCCAGCGGTGGCATGTCTGATATATACGAGTAGGAGGGAGGAAAAAGCGAATCCAATAAATAACAGAATACCGGCGAATCTCCGATAGAAGAACACTGTGCGAGTGAGCCTCTTGGTTTATCCATTTTTCCACGCAGAGTGGCGAACCTTTCATTGGCGCGAGTCGCTGCTCGGGGTAATCGCGAATCCTTTTCCTCGCGCATAATACTTTAGCTGGGTGTGTGCGCCTGCAACGCCTCGGGTTTGTCGAGGGATGTGGGATGTTACCTCCCCACCTGCTTTTCTCACAATATATGCGATTTATCAGTACGTACAAGGTATGTATACCGAAAGATTAGGGTGCAAGCGAGAGAGATGAAGAGACCACGAGGCTCGCGTATGGATAATCGAGGGGATGCTGCATTAACAACACAATTTATCAAACCTTCTTTCATCCAATGTAACCACATAGCAATTAAACTGTCTACCGACTGGCTTATCGTATTTCAAACTTTATGGCATTGACACGCCCATACTAAATTCACTAGGCGTGCGCCCAACAACGTCCTTCGATCACTCGAACCTCACCGTGAACTTTGATTTATAGAAGAACGCGAAACTTTCTCTCTGTTCTTTAACTCATCGTAATAAATCGGAAATTTTACGAGAACGAGTGAATCTCGTGATGCAACTCGATGAAAAGTGAAATAAATACAAAATCTAAATATTATTTAATAATATGTCGATCGTCGAGCGGGGGGTGGTTTTTCCGGTAGTCGTTTTTTAATCCTCTTATTCCCAAGCGCGAACATGCCAATAAAAAAAACAGTAAAAAAAGTGATGTTTGTACATAATAACGATTGTGAACATAACTCGATAGCAAGTACCTTGCTAATCCCTTTATAGTTTTATGCTGAAAGCCGGTTCTCTCGTCTCGGTGACTCGCCAATTATCGAGTTTATTCGGTGAAAGAGACAACTCCATGAACTTCCTACTTCACGATCATCCTGAACCTATGGCAATTAGTTGCCGGTTGGCCAACGCGACGGAAACAAGGATAAAAGTCCACTGGAAACTGAGGTGTAAGTTGGAGCGAGCGAGAGAACGGGAGGTAGAAAGAAAAACAAAGAGAAATAAAGAAGAATCCAATACGCCTCCTCTTTACCCAAGCTTCAACGAATGGATCGATTTTTTTGTTGCCCCATCCTCTCGCTCCTCCTAGAAAGAAGAGAAATATTCCCGCGATCCTTTCCTGGCTAATCGACGGCGCGAGAATATTCCCAGTTAAGCTTATCAGAGCTTGTTACACCACAAGTCGCCACTAATCAAGCTTCGTTAAAAACGTATATATAATATGCAACGTAATGCTGAGTGTACAGCATCCAATGAACAGCGTTACATGGAAAATCTTCAACATTGTAATGTGTGTTTAAGATAAAGTTAAAATAGCCTTTATCAGTGTATTATAAACGAATGTTCAGGAGAAATGTGCTACACAATTGAAATAAAAAGCGAGAAAGAAATGATTTTTATTGAGGCAAAGTGCGTTTTGCCATTTTTATAAGTAACAAGTTCTCCTTGAACCATGATAGAAGGTTAATTCTACGAAGCACCGATTGCAGTTTAAGTTCGGACTCGTAATGGACCTGGTGATTCTCCTTCATTTGCTACATAACATCACAAATGAAGCGATGAAAAAGGAAGAAAGAATCGTAACAGTGATTCGCCCGAACCAAATGGCTTCTCGTTTTCTCTTCTTTTTCAATGTCCATCGGATTCGTTGAGCGTGGGTTTTGGAAATGCGCTTTAAAAAGAATGTTAACGAATCGCAAAATCTCCCTTGGATCAGAAGATCTGTACCATGAGCGCGTGCATTCACTGTTGTTATTGTGACGATTTCGAACAGGAGATTCTTCCGTAGTAGTGTGTTGCAGGTCTCGTTGTTTTCATGTAGAAACCGGAGGTTAAAGACGACGATTCACGACTGCATTTATAAAAAAGTGCGCAGAATCTCGAGGTCGATGAAACGGTCATTGAACTTTTGACTTTCTGTAAATGTTCTTCAAAAAAAATCATGATTCACCCAACAAGTTTTATTCATTAGTGAAACCTCGCGAGCACAAGATTCTGCTTTGAAAGCTAGTTACACTAAGTGCATTAATTCCAATACTCTCCTCGACTAAACAAAGCCTACTTTCATTTTAAAAAGCGTTTCGATTAGCTAAATAAAATATTTTTCCCATATTGAGAACTTTACAATGACCTGGCACGCTCCGATGTGACCTTCCTCTCCATTTTTCAAGTTATTTTTGTTCATCGATCAACATATTTCATAGTTTAACCATCTAAATTGATGTTCACAAGTTAAATATTAACTGAAAGAAAAGCACAGGGTATAATCTTAAGATCTGAGAAAAGGTGGTGACATTAGCAGTATAATACCTGTCGTATCGTACAATATCTGATTACGTTGGACCATAGCTCAGGTCCTTTCTCAGACTACCGTACATTGGTATAGATCTCGGTAGAGTACACCGCAGAGTATACCAGAGAGTAGTAGAGAGTGCAACCGTTTGTCCGGTTATAGTGATTGCCTCGACCCTGGTTTTCTATTCTGGTCGTTGGCTTGGTAGCTGATCGTCGATATCTGGGATATATCGAATATCTTGAAGCATCCTTATCTCAGTTAAAATGCCTGTACAGGAGGCCATAAGAAGTAGCCTATATGGTATAAGGAGTGGTGGAAAGAAAAGAAAAATATACGATGGAGTGTGTGAGTGAGAGAGAAGATGATAGTTTGGCGATGCTTGGAAGTTGTCGTTTTGTGTTTTGTAGGGTGTATCCTTGGAGGACTAGCACCCATAAGAACAAGGCAGCTCCACTTTCCGCGACACGAATTAAATGTCTATGCCCCGTTATTTGCATTCGCGACCGTACACTCGATGTATACACTTTAATGCTAGTCGTATAAATATGCGTATATGATCACGTGTATACGCAGATATGTTTATATACATGTGTATGTATGTGTATATGCATGGGTGCAGTTGTCCCGAGAGAATTTGCATTCGTTCACCGAGGTCCTGTGGTCCGCTGAGTACAGCAACGAGTTACGAAGCCGAAGGATCTGTCCGAGGATAACCTCGTGCGAATAGTCACTGTTCCCTGGATGCAATAACGTCCATTTACTAGTTGTCCTCTCTCTCTTTCTCTCACACGCATACACACTCGTTTATACTTTGCTTCTTGCTTCGTCTTGTTTGCTTGGCAAAGAGAAGCGAAGAAGAGCGGCCTTGCTAAGTCGTTGTCGACGATGCCGCCACCGACGATAGAAACCGATGCTATATGGCGCGACCAGCAAGGATTACTGCAACCTACAACCTACCTCGCCCCTATATACCCCAGGAGCTCGGTATCGGGAGCTCTTTTCCTCTTTCTCAAACCATTCGGTTTGTAAGAGCATGGCGACTCAAAGCAATCGCATAAATACTAAGAGGACTGCTGCTAGTTCAAGTAGTGTGAAGAAGCAACGATCCAACCGACTACTACCATATGAACGCCAAAGAGCCACTGTGCTCGTAGTGGGTCGCTATATACTCTGCCTTCCATCCTTTTTATTCAACACTCGTAATTTTGAAGACTTCTGTAGTTCCTGTTAATACATATACACGCGATATATCTCATGCTCGTAGTATACGTATATACATAGTCCAAGTTCTCTGGAGTTGTAATGCGTTATAGCGCCACAAAATAAAGTTATTATTTATAACACTTTCGAATATTTAATGAGCGAAGTAAATACCACCGTCTTACAGCGTAATATCACAGTGGCACAATATAATTAGCATAACCAGACTTTGTCATATAGACAAGATGCAAATAAGGTAAGGATGAACGAACGAGTTATAACCGCGTGAAGTCTACTACTATACCCGCTGCATGTCTATCAGTGTTGCTTGACTAACTGCATTTGAGAACGTCTAATGATTCTACATATAGATACCCACGCAAGATATACTGGACTCGGTTGATCTTCGCGATACCAACCATGCGCGGATACTTTTTTTTGTTTTTTCGTTTTTTTTTTTCTTTTTCTTCGCGTAGAGTCTCGAAGCAGCTCTAAAAAAGGGTCAATCTTTATTAAACAAAGAATGAAAACCGTTTAACCGCAAAATCGACCTTTGTATGGAAAAAAAAAATTCCTCACGTTCGTTCAATAATACAGTTGGCACTGACGAGCGAATCGTTCAAGCTGTGACAACGTTTTTATACCTTCGAGGATCCCTGCTCAGACGTAAACAACTTGGATCGATGTAATTGCCTTCATATTGCCGTTCTCGAGACTCTAGCCACGGACGATCTGTCAGAAAAACGAAATCATTACCAGTCCCACAAGAAAATGACGGATTGCATTTTGTTAGTCTTAGAAAAAATGAAAGGAAAAAGGTGCAACTACGAGATCGTAACCGTTCTCGGATATTGTACAGACGATGAACGCATTGGCCTTGTTATCAAACCTTATCGATCAGAGTTTGCGGCATCGCCAACATCTTTTTGTTGCTTTTACTCCTTCACTCTTTTGCTGATGCTTCTGGCTATCACTAACTGTACACTGATGGATTGTGGAACGTTTCATAGTAGATTACACTTTGCCGTATGCGTAACTGCTCAAGGGTATTCTCGGACAGGATGTTCCCATGCTGCAGGCAACTGCCTCACGGCTTATTTTTCTACTTTTTTTTTTTTTTTTTTTTTCATAAGCACGAGGTTTTCTTATGTACACTTGCATATCTATCAGCTGCCTACGTGTACATACAGGTAGACCTAAAAGTTGGCTCTAGTCCGATTTGCAAGGTGGGCAAATCCCCAAATAGAGAAAATTCAACTTCTTATCTATTTTATTTGCTATCAACCGCTGATTAGCGATAAAGCAAGTTGAGACAATTCAGATAAATGGGAAAAGTTGCATGGTCCGTTAGGAGAGTTACTGTCTTTCTGCATATTTGTCTTTCTGCATCAAAAAGGTTCCAAATTAAAAAGCTTTCCTCAAAAAATTGGTAACGTTGTAGTGAAAGGAACCAAATTTCACGTTTCTAAAACGCGTTTTCGTCTAACGTCCAAGAAACTGACGATGGAGTGTGACGATGGATCGGAACATTTGCCTTCATATTTTTGTGTTCAGCAGGCTTTCAATTTCCATGAGTAAATTTTACTCAACCCTGTACATCAGGGCTGAAGAGGGAGCAGGAAGAGAAGTAACCGATATAGTAACGCAGTATCAAAAGTATTCACAGGCAAGCGCTTGGCTGTATTGAAATGAATGTCGAATCACACGCCATCAGAGGCGTGCTCATCCGCGTTTCGATCACGTCGTATACTACCGCAAAGTGGGCTATCTTACAATTATACTTTTTCGCCCAAAGCAAAACTCACGAGTATCCGCGTACTCACGATATTTCTTGAACAGTGTTAGGATTCACGGTTTACCCAAGCCTGACACATGTTGACTAGTTACCCATTGAGGTACATACGTAACAGTTGTAATCGCTGTATGTCCGCGATGCGGCTACGTATAGTTAACTCGCGTGCAAAAGACTCCCGTTTAAATCTCGTGCTAGCTCGCGTTATAGCTCAGGCTATTGAATTGCTACCAGTGTACTTATCGTCGTATATTATCATTACAGATACACGTATATCTAATAAAAGCCTACTGAATCCATAGGGATAATCGCAGAGAGAGAGAAAGACACAAGGAATAGTGTGCATATGAATATGCTGGAATCTTTAAGAACACAAAATCATTGGTCTCTAATGACACTGGAGAAACTCCCATGCTTTGCTATTACATTATGAACGTTGGGACAGTTACGAATCGTCGTTATCTTAAGAGGCATTTTTTTTCTTCTAGTTTTACGTGGATCTCGTACCACCATAGTATGTAAAAGTTATCCTCGCGGTAGTGTATTGCAAATACAAATTTAATAAGAACAGCAGAATTACAGAGCTAGAGTCTTGTTGAGGTTTTTATACTCTACATTTTTGTACGAATAGGCACTTTGGAGATTAATCATGTAAATGAGTGAAGTTTCAAACGTTTCAAATGTTCCTGTTGGTCGGAATATCTTTTCGATCCCGATTCAAATTTGCTAAATTGTAATGGGAATTGATTTTGAATAGAATTTCCTCATAATGCCTCAGCGACGGTGAACTTACCGTTAAACAATTGCAATTGTTTTTATATGATGGTATAACGCGTCACAATACCGATATCAATAACCGAGCATCCATCGGAATAGGATAGTTTGAAACGAGTCGCGATAATCGTTAAAAAAAATATCTGATAAACCAATTGCAGATCGCTTACATGGAAGGGTGTTTTTTCTTATTATTATTATTGTTTTTTTATTATTTTTTTTTATTCAAGGTCAGCAACATACAGCAATAATAAATTCTATGGAGATAGTACCTCGTAGCACGAGCAAACGAGAGACAGGCTCGATTTATCGAAGGTCAGTTACACATTTTTGTAACGGCCTTTGCCTACAGGCGAAGTTTCATCTCTCGTACTGCACTCTTTTTCTCTCTTTCTTCCATAGCTACACGATCGATCTCGTAATGGATCATTCCTCGAGTGCATACATACACGCACACACGGGCACAGATCACAGTTAGTGATACGTGAAGATAGAGAGCAAAAGAAGAACGAGCGGTAAGGCCCATTACGCCCCGACGCGTTATGTATCATTGCGAGAGTGCTATCCTATCGTGCCATGCTTCTGACTATGTCTCACGGAATTCCGTTGCTCGGCCATATGGTGAATTACGATGGGAAAATCAGTACTCCATACATACCTTTCTTACTTACCTACATTATTCTACAATAAATACGTACATACACATGCATATTAATATAAATAAATATGTGCTCATGAAAATAGAAGCTGCCCAGCCGAGGTACACCGAGAGTGCGGTATACCGTTGCTTTTTGATGCACGCTTGTCCGAGCTACTGCTGGCTTATATTGCTTTAGACACGTCCAAACATTCGCACACCGGCAAACAGTGCGCGCGAGATCCATAGATCTGCACAAATGTATATACAGGTTTATGGATTTCACTAATCTCATAGAAATTGCATAAAACCTTCACAGATTGTGATCAAACCCCAATCCCTGCAATCGTGTGTATTAGCAGCCTCAGCAATAATGGGAAAGTAGTCATCGAGTCATAATTATGAATTTGAATTTTTCTCAGAGTAACTTTACTCGCTCTTCTGGAAAACATGTTCAAAAATCATCATAAATTTTATTTACTATGATTTTTCCGAATCATTTGTATGTAGATAATCGACAGTCGGTTTTAACTTGACTTCTAATTAAAACAGCAACCCAGAACACGATGTTCTAATTAAAATTCTTGAGGATTCCATTTCGGGGAACTGACAGGGATTAGGAGCGTCTTTTCGTTCCCAATTCTTCCACTCTGTCCGTTTCTTCGTCCCCCCCCTCCCCCATTCCCCACCAAGAACATTACATGCAGCGTAGCTGTAGGGAGAAGAATTTTTGCTACGAAAAAAAAAACTTGCACGATGTATGGAAAAATCCTTTTTTCATAATTTATTCTCTCATCTCCCATTTAATAATTGAAGACGAAGCAAAGGAGATTCATTTTTCGCTCGAATAAACAGCGTGTAACGCAGATCGACAACAAGAATTCGTAATATGAGGCACAGCTTAACAATCCTATTCATTTAATTTTTTATTCTGCCTTATACACAATCGTTTTTCCTTTATCTCTTGAATTCAGGAATTTTTTTTTTTTTTTTTTTTTTTTTTTATTCAAGGATAAAAGTGATATAAAGCATGGGTTGGACGGCTCCTTCGTACAAGCGCGAATATACCCCCGAGCAATCTGCATTTTCTGTCACATGTGATCGCGCGGTAATCAACCGGTCCAATCCAACCCTCAGTTCATTACGTTATTGCTTTTTTCTTTTACTTATCAAACTTGCTCTCTGTTCACGAAGACCAGCTCAGGGCCCTTCACAATTCTCTCTTCACTGCCAAATTGGTCCCGAAATTCAGGAGGACATACGCAGCTCAGCATCATTCAGCAGCTTATTCGTGGCTCGTGTCTTCATGAGAGAAACGCGAGCGGGTTTTCTGACAGTGCTCGAACAAGACTCTTCTGCTGGTAACGAAAATGCAAGCAGAGATGAACGGAATGAGAGCTGCAGAATCCACCCATCTCTACCGATCTCTTACCCCTCCTCTTTTCTTTTTTTCTTTTTTAAGCGAATGCCCTGAAGATTTCTCGGGGTGAGTGACCTTATTTGGTGCGGGCAATGCCGCAGCATCTCTTTTAAGCAATGGCTCCGATATCCCTAAGAAGTTGGATAAATAATTCCTCACGTTGGAATTCGGCTATTCATTCTCAACAGCTGTCGTACTTTTGGATTTCAATTCTTGGATTCTTGAAAGAATGCTTTGCTTTCGTGAAAAAATAAAGTTCGTGCTTAAATGTTCGAAAACTTCTGAATATATCCAGAAAAATTTGAAGTAAACACGAACTTTTGTTTCTCTTTGAAAGAATCATTTTGTTGCATCAGACGATAATTGTGCAAAAATTGATAAAAAGTTGTGAGTTTGTAAGTTCTTTATGAGATTTTCAGTACGTTTACCAATCAGAAATATTAAATCGAATTTGGAACGATCGTGGAATTCATAAGATGGCTGAAAATAAAACGTTCTCGCACACAACTTTGTTACGAAAGTTTCATTATCAATGTGGGCTTTGAAGCAATAAATTGTTTGAAGTAAAAGAAAGCGAGAGTGTTGCACTGACAGGAAAGTACGAATGCGATTGGATTTTATTTAGTGGATCAAAACGAAGCATAAAGATAAGCCACTTCTGTTAAAAGAGATACGTACGTTCGGCAAAGCATTGAAGAAGTCGGTCGAAGTGGAGGAGAAAAGTTGGAGTCGTGCTTACCAGGGCGTCGAGACGTTGTAACGTGGGCGGTGGCGAGGACATCGTCCTCTTTCCTCTCTCCCTTTCTATCCCTCTCTCGCTTTCGTGGAGTTTTTCGCGCGAGATCCCCTTTGGGCTCTCTTTTAGGGTACGTTAACCCGACAACGACGACGAGGCCTCGCGAAACTCCGATCCTAAATCCTTCATGAGCTTGGAGGTAAGAAGAGTGGGCGGGGGAGGGGGGGGCGGGCGGGAGGCAGGGGTTTCTTGAACAAGTTGCAAGAAAGAAAGAAGGAAGATAGAGAAGCTGAAGACAACGAGGACGAGAGGAAGAGCAGGAGGTGGGCAAAGCAACAAGAAGGTGCATATACGCTGCCAAGTGGGAAATACGAAAGCAGCGGTGGTCAACAACAGTATGAAGAAAGCGGATGAAGAAGAAGAAGCAGAAGAAAAAGAGACATAAGAAAAAGAGGGATGGAAATAGGGCCGAGGGAAGAAAGAAGAGAAAGAGAGAATGATGTGTTGAACGGAGTAGAAGGGCATCAAGAGAGAGGGCCTCCATGCTACGACGAACTCACGGATCGTTAGAGCCATTGTAAAGTGGTAATCGCGCCCACGTACTCTCTTGTCTTTCTATCTCTCTCTCTGTTTTCCTTTCTTTCTCACTCTTTTCCCTCTAACAGAACATATACATATATAAACGTATATATATTTCTGCTTTTTTTTTTCAAACTCGTTCTATCTCTTTCTGGCAACAACCAGTTATCGAGACACTCCTCCAGTTCGTATGTATCTACTATCCTTCTTCCTCCACCCCATCTTCTCTCCCGTTTCTCTTTAATTCTTCGTGGGATTCTTCTCCGTCGAGCACACTTGCCGATTCTTCGGGCCAAGCAGAATTCTCCTCTTGGAACGAACCGCTTTCGTCGACATGGCGAACAGTAGCCCGGCATTTGTTATATATACGCGATCGTTTGGCTCTTTTCGGCACCCTGCCTCCATCTTTCTTATTCCTTTGCACATGCACCTTCCAACCACTTGAATTTTTTTTTTCATTATTTCGCCTCCAGTCGCCCAAACTTTCGACTCGTTAAACTCCATCTCAGTTTCTCCAGGGCTATAAAAGCACGTGGCAAAACGTTCAACAATAATTGTCACAAAAGAACAACGCTTAAATTTTCAAAATTTAAGTTGTTTGACATTTTTTTTTTTTACAAATAATGGAAAAGATTATTTTCGAATAAATTGTTGGGTTTATTTGCATCTGTATTGTTGTTTTCGAAATTGGCTTATGTATCCAATGAAATTATTCGCTTTTTTAAAACTTTTCGTAAACATAACTCGTGGTAAAGTTTATCGAGCCGTCGAGGAAATGCTTATTCTCAATTTCTTTTCACCGTACGAAATAACTGTCGAGGTAGAGTATTGTCCACGTATATGGACATGCAATGCTCGTGACGTGGTTGCGAACGATTCTCGTTATTTCACAGTGCGTTTATCCTTGACTTCCGGTGCGCAATCGCGAGCGAGCTGGTTGCGTTAGTTTCTCGATATGTATTTACCTATATATGAATGCCACATATGTATGGATATATATGGCGTTCCACACCGATTCGACCTGAGCTGAACGTTTGAAACTATGATTTGGCTGGAAATGTCATGGGTTTTAAGACCCATAAGAAGCTCTTTTGATTTTTTTCACTTGTGAGATTTGATTTTGTATGAGTTTTTTTTTTAAATGAATAAAAATTGTCAACCATCTTGAATTCAAGGACTTTCTGCTTTAGCTTCGAAAAAAATGTATTGGAAATCATTCATACAATCATTATTGGACAATTTTATCAACGAGTCTGTTATACAATAATATTACAAAAAACAAAATAAATCAATGTAAGAGTCAGACCTTGGTCGAATCGGCATGGAATGCCCGATATATTTCCATGCTGGTATCGAAAAAAGTGTACGCCCGGACGTTTGTGATTGTGCTAATGGGTCAAATCGCTAATCGTTCAGTTTTTATGGCGCGACAAACTTCGCGCTTTTAATTTACATAACCAACTGGAATGGAGAATGTTATCTACAACTCGTTCTTCGAGAGCATACGACGAGACGACACACAAGTGTTATCGAACGGTGGACCCTGTTGTAGCCCATTACAATAATAATCAAACTAATTAAAAGCACTTCGATATCGCGAGCGAAAGACCACCGCTGTATTGTGCGCCAAATGGCAGAGTTCAATGTTTTATGATTTTCACTCAATAAAAAATCGATCTTCGTAACTGCCAGGTGTTACTGCGATTATTATTATGAAAATATAATATTATTTAACTATTTTTTAAAGAGAGGAACAGCACAACAATTTTAGTGGATGAAATCGTGAATAAATTCACTAAAAGAAATTTTAGTTAAATGTTATTTTAGTTAATTTTAGTTAAAAAAAAAAATACACACACACACTGAAAGCCCCAGAAAAATACAACTTATTACCAATCGAAAAGATAGTTTTACATTTTCAATGCAAAAGGATATGAATCCTCAACACCAATATAATGAACAATAAAATCTCCGATTTTATTGCTCTCGACGCTACGATTGACGGTAGTTCCGCAAACCCACGCATGGACGCATATCCAATGCCTCGCTATTCCGTATAATACTCGTAGACATAATTGAATTCAGTTCTATTTAATCCAATCCCTTCGAGAAAGAAAAAAAAAAGAAAAAAACTCGACGAACAAGCAATAGTTCAGCGTTTTAAATTTTCCCACAGCCGGGGTCAGCCCGAAGACGTTACTGAGATGTGTATATGAATTGGAGTGAGAGAATAAGTTAGAGATAGGAAAAATACGAAGGGGGATAGAATCAGGAAATCCTGGGGCGCTTAGCTCACTTTCCTCCGTGGTATAACAATAGTAGAGTCTATTTATCAACGGTGCGTTAAGCATATATCAACGCACGACTGGATGCTCTCAAGCAACATATATATGAACAGTAACATATACATACGTACACATATTTATTTATATACACATTTACGTTTGAAGCTGAGAAATATTCTGACGTACAAATACAACAAGAAACGCAACGCACTCACGAGTTGTTGCTGTGTGGATGAATTTTATTGTAGAAGCATGCACGAAGGGTACAAAACGATGATATTGTGTTGCACGCTTGTCTCCTCGCAGCAGCGTATATCTAGATATAAAAACAATAGTCATCAAAAAATGAATATTCGTGTACTGTAAACGTAGGAAATTGAAAATGAAACATCGCCGTTGCAGAATTCGATAATTTTTGTCAGTCAAAACGTCAATTTGAAATGAAGGTTTTAATCGATGAGTAGTTTAATTGCTTGTTCTATCATTTCCTCTCTCAAACTTTCAAAATTTATTTATTAGAGATATTTCCCGAGGATTAAAGTTCCTAAATCATCAATTGCCCTTGAAGTTGTCATTTCGTATAGGTCCTGCAGGTTTAATTTTCCACGAGTCAGCAGTATAAATAGCCACGCGACGTTTCGGTCACGTTTCAATGGGAAAGCACGAATTAATTCGATTGTCTTGACAGTATACAAATGTGTGGTCGTGCAATTTTTTCAATCTTACCTTATTGATACGAGAAGATAAACTCAGATGGTAATGACAACGAATGATTATCTTGGGGTGTTTGATGTCATTCAAAATCAAAAAGTGTCTCATTCCATTTTACGATACAGTCCACATTAAACAAGCACCATGGAAAATTTGATGGTGGATTGGAACAGCCTGTATATGGCTGAGTCTGATGTAAGATGTAAACCTGTCGTCTTTCTATGTACATATATACACAAGTTTATATGTATACGTTTGTATACATAAGACCGCAAGAGTGCGGCAACACAATCGTGTTCGTGGTCGGCGCAGGACATTCCGGGCGACGCCAACGTCCAGCTCTCCCACTCTCTCTCTTTCTCTCTTTCGTCGTTGTCGTTGCTGGACCATTCCACCATCATCATCGCGCCCCCTTCTGTGAACTTCTGTCTTTTTGCTCCGCGAATTGTGTGCAATATAATGCATTTGTTCGCTCAGTTGCATTAGAAATTTGTGATCCTAATGATCCGAAGGCTGGTATTCAAAACTCTGAAGAGAAAGTATAAGATGAATTATTGGGAAATAGAAAAATAAATAAAACTTTTATAATCGATGAACGTGTAGAACTGTTATTATTGAGCCGAAAAATTCTATCCGTAAATGCAGTCATCCTAATCTCTTCTTGTAGTGTACGACTCAGTGTGAAATGGTCCAGACCTTACAGAGCACTGTCTTGTGTAGCACAACAAGTACAGCAGTGTTCCAGATGAATTACACACACTGTCAATGACGTGACTCCATCTATACATCCACTGCGTATACATATACATATTTATTTATAGCATATATATTTATTTTGCGGTTACCACACCAGTCGCCGTCTTAGAGAACCGGTGGAGACGTTTCGTGCTCGTGATTCTCTCTGCGACGGTTGTGGTCAAGCTCTGGAAGGCTGTTGAACGGCCTGCTGGAGAACACACAAACCCTTTGCTCCCCTGAAGCCGACAGAACAGGCTCTCGTCGAGCCTATAGAGCTGCTCACAAGGCCAGTCAAGTCGATCCACAGGGTCTCAGAGTTTGCTCATTTATATTCACTCGCACAAACGTACTTTCACATCGACACATATACCAATGTATAAATATAAAAACATATATATGTCAGGACAAAACTAGTCTGGTCTGATTCATTCAATTCCGTGCTCTTGATGCCATCCTCAACGGCTGTCTCTCTCTCTCTCTCTCTCTCTCTCTCTTTCTTTTATCTTTTTATCCCTTTATACCAGAAACTACCAAGTGATTTTCCAGAACTACTTAGTATGCATTGCACAGCTCTTCGGAGATAGTAGTAACAGCATACTATGGTAGTAGGTGCAACCCTGTCACTATCTATATCCTTACGACTGAACCATGTCTTCTGTAACGGTGACGTTCTACCTTGTCAGCGATCGCCTTCGTTGTTTAGGTTGAAATAAAAATGGTGTCAATTTTTAACACGAAATTCACTATCTACAAGGAATCGAGTAGTGCAGAATCTAAAAGACTCTGAATCCAAGAATAATAATGCCTTGTCAAAACAAAAAACTGTTGCGGTCAGCGAGGTCCTTCGGCTTTGGACGTTCACAGTGTTGCACCTCCAAAGCGAAGCAAAGTTTAGCCTCCTCAGTCGTAGCATCTTTTTTAGATACATTTTGCCATCAATTACAGGATTATCTTTCGAGAACCATGAAGAACCATTTTTTATCAATAACTCACGAGCAAGGGATCCTCTGGGGGCTTGAAATTTTCAGACGTAGATTTTGTAGATATGCCAATAACTCTCCAATGAAAATTTGTAATCAATATGTTTCTGTTAAGTCCTCAACCACATAAATCCCCTTAATCACTTCTTCGTATTGTTACATCCAGAAGTATATGGTCTATTGGCGAATCTACAAGGACTGGTAGTATGGATGGTGTATGCATCACGTTTTCTAACGGTGACGTATCTCCTCACATCCTACGTAGCTTGAGAGTGAACACACGTCGTTGAGTTTGTGCCTGAAGGAAAGGAGAGATTGGCAGCGCACACGTCGAGCCCCCAAGACCCCTTTTGAACGTACACATACATTAAGTATATATGCCTATGGTGAATACACGTTACATCGACCGTGTTACACCGCGTCCGATTATGTCACTCACGTTACCCCCACCAACATGCTTTCTTGCTACCGAGTACTTCCATGAAGCTCTCTATGCACGCGAGCACACATTCATTCCAAACACACACATACAGACGCATACATAAATGAATATATATATATGTTTGCCTATTACAGAACGTGCTAAGACACACAACGTGTATTCTCTTATTATTACGATATTTTGTAACGCTCCCATACACGTTGCGAAAAAACTTCGTTTTCACTTGGTATACTTTTTAGATTGACTGGTGTTCATTTTATCATTGATAATCAGTAGCTAATTTCTTGTTTTTGCAATTTTTTTAAATTAAAGATTGAATCGAATAATTAATATGACGAATCGTCTGGAAAATCATGAAGTATAAACCATTTTACATATCGTAAATAAATTCCATTACTTGAATCTAGTAATTGAACCCATCTCAAACGTATAATTTGTTAAATGATTTATTAATAAATAAGATGTTGACCTAACACAACAATCCTACCATTTTTCCATCATATTTTTCTTTTATGGATCCACGTAAGATGAATGGGTTCAATCTATATTCGATTTAATTACGGTATCTGAAGTTTTGAGGTGGGGTGTAGCTCGTTTCTTACTTCGACATCTATATACGCACATGATATCGTAGAGTGAACATTCGTTCAATACGATACGGGCATTGATGTTACCTGGGCACCGTTTAATCCCATTCCACTTCTTCTTCTTCTTTCCTCCTCTCTCTCTCTCCCTCTCGCTCTCTTTCTCTCTCTCTCTTCTGGCTTCATGAATAAACACTGATCGTTCATCATACGAGGATTATGATAGGAGCTCCACTGCGCGCTTCTCCACTTCGTAAGAGTCAACGTTGAATGAAGACACTACAACACACATATACATATATAGGAAGAGCCAAGTCCCGATAACCAGTCAAGATATCCCTGTGCTCTTTGCTAAGCCGATGTAAAACCGCCCAGCAAAAGGAAAAGCTTCATTCTCGCATGCTACGAGAGCAGCTCTCCGCTGCATCCGATTGTGTTCGAGTTACGAGTTACGAGCTGCCTGCCCTGCTGAATTTGCATGAAAAAATTGATCAAGATCATCTTCGAGATCTCACTCTCTTACTTTCTTACACGCCCCCTTCCCTCTCACTACATTTTTCTCTCTTTTTATCACTCTCTATCTTACTCTATTTATACCGAATAATCATCGCTTTCTGGATACGAACCCCGAGGCGAATTTATACAAGTCGATCGGGTAAAAGCCACAAAACGAAAGAGAATCATCTGAACTGAGTGGTCGATATAAAAATTAAAATAACAACGAATTAATTTTAATATTGAATTATATTTCAAAGGGAAACATTTTTTTGAAAACTTCTTCATATTATAGAAAAAAAAATATTATAATCAACGAGGTTAGATGTTCGAAGATCCACTTTTATTCAACCACATTTTTTCAGCCGGTTTAGAATTCTCTTGCGATTCAACGAACCTACCAACATTTTGGCATCAATCAAATTTAGTTACCATCATTTTCTACAAAACGAAAGTGATTTTTTTTTCTGCCACCCATACAATATTAATTTTCCCTTCTCCGCAGTAGATTCAATGCGGGCACTGTGACGAGTTACACGTTCGTACACCCTGAAGCTAATCCAGTTCGTCGTTTCGTCATTACGGTATTGTAAGCCACCGCCTTACCTTAAAGTCCTAGACACCCGCATAGAAAACGTGTTTTTTTTTTTGGCCCAGTTCTACGTCGTTAAAACGTACTCGAGAGAAAGTGAATATGATACTCTGACTTTGATTAATATACCGAGAGACGTCTAGAAAAGTTCTGACACTTGAGAAACTTTTTTTAATGCTTTGCATTATTGTAACAGTAGCCAATATGTATATAGTCGAGCACAAATTAATCGATGTTGTCACGTGTCCACGTTCAATTAATTTACGTGCTGTTCGTCTTTTTTTCTCGAGATTCTTTGTCGTTTTTTTTTATTTAGTTTCAAAAGCAAAAGTTGAATCAAAACGACAACAATTTAAATCTGACTACACTACAACGGATGGGAAGCGACCACAAAAAAATTGTTACAAAAGCATCGAACTGGCAGTTTTTGAACAATTGCTCTACGACCAAATTGAACAATGGATTTTTTAAAACTTTGATCAAACAGCTCTCTAATTACGTATCGACGTGAACAAAATATCTTTAGAAGTTGAGACAATAACTTTCCTAGCCAACGAAAGAAAATCACGTGTAAAAATTGACGTAATCCAAACAACGAACTTTGAAATTCAGATTCTCTAGGTACATGTTGATTATTTTCACAGCTTCATTACGGAATATGTGCCGTATTCCACAATGAACTGAGAATTTTGTTAATTAAAAAGAAAAACACACGAACAAGACAGGGGGGGGGCTCTTTTCGGATGTTGTCGAGTGAAGTGAGAGAATTTTCCCAAGAGTTCGAATTCCATCGACCTATGCCTTAAAAAATGATGCAAGTCAGAAGATTTCGCAAGTGATCTTCCGTTGTGGAATAACAAAAATGAAGATTATGGAGAAAAAAAGCGATAATTCGAATCAGTCCATCAGACTTTTTTTCAAATGAACCATCTTGGGGACACGTGGGATCGTTGCGGTGAAGTGTGGCTCGCCTTTGGCGATTCGTAAGACTTAGGGCAAGATCACACACACATAAATACATGTTAAGGTTTTTTAATATGCAGAATAAAAGGATCCTAGAGGCGTTGAGGGGTGGCAGGGGGTTATTTGCATTTTAATTTGCATATTAAAACATAGCTCGTCGATCAGGGGTGGACCAATGGAGTAAATTCACTACGGAGGAGTAGGTTCACTGCGCGAAATGTGATACTGCACATATATTTATATATAAATATACTTTGAAGAGGGAGAGTTGACTGAAGAAGGGAGTTCGCGCACAGGGCACATACAGGACCCGTCGCATTAACGTTGCAAAGGTGAGTTACACGACCGCAAGGCAACCCGACGGCCATGAAATCGTTCACGCATGCCGATCTTGAAATATGCACCCGTGGACCAAGATTACTAACCACGATATAAATGGGAAGAGAAGAGCCCTCTCTCTTTCTCGCCTTTTTTATCTTCTTCTTTCTTCTTCGTCGTCTTCTTCTTCTTCTTCTACTCTTTGTCTATCTCATGATGGTAAATGCGTTTTACCATCTAAGAACTCTCCATCCATCGGCCTTTAGCTTTTGCACTTTTATTCATATCTTGTACCTTTAACGTAACCATCCAAGAGCGGCTCTATTATGTGGTAAAGTGAATCGAGATTCAATAGCATATATCTGCATTTTACTTATCCCTCATTCCTTTTCGAAGATACGTTGCCTCTTCACCCGTCTCTCATTCTACGATATTAGCCAGAACGTATCGTAAACATTTTTGCTCATTGAAAATTACTCTACTGTTAACTTAAGTGACGATCAGACCCTCGTCTCAAGGCTAATTTTTAGCAATAAAGATGATGCTCGATTGTTTTCATGCATTTATTCATATGTGCTCAGAGTGTAATGCGTTTCATCAATTTTCACATGACTTAATAAGATTTTTTTAATCATTTAATTGTCTTTCGAATTCCTCATAAATCATGAAACTCTTTTCACTCGGCGATATCTTTCGAATGATTCGTTTAATCGATTGGTTCGTAAAAGAAAATGTGGTAACACTGAAAATACTCATGAGGTATGTAAATCAACTATAACAGCTGGATAAAAGGAATATTTTGAAAAACTCGATAGATTTAGTGTTTAAAGGTAGAATAGTTAATGCAAGTAGATAATTTTGTTTTTTTTCTTATAAAATTAATGAATATTTGAGATCGTAAAAAATTTCATGGTCCATCTTTACGTGGCATGAAAGACTTAATTTGCGGACATTCATAATCAATACTATTTCCGTTCCCTACGGCTATACTTAGCTGGTCGAGGAGTTTCAAGCCACACAAGAATGATCCAATCTCCGAATCCACTAAAACGATGAAAAAAAACCTTTTTAAATTTGTCGGTGATTTGAAGTTTCGTTGATTGTGGTAGCAAAAATTCACTGGTGTCCGTGGCATGTGAAAATTGCTATTCCGAGTATTTCGGCCTCGAGACTGGCCAAGTAGCGGACATTATCTCGAGCCATAAGGAAAAAAAAAAAAAAAAATGCACAGCAGGATGTTTTGAACCAGCAGACCTGCTTTTACGTCGATTCTCCTTGGAGAACAGTTTCCGTGGTTAGTCGAAAAAGAAATGATAAAAAAATATATAAAAAGCCCGTAAAGAATCCTTTACGTACATTTGGGATTGACACAAAATGGCGCAGCTAGGCTAATTCGATGTTGAATATAAAATACTGTGGAAGCCCAGCAATAAAACGACAACGAAGCTATCAGAATTAATAAAACAACTTCTGAGACTTTGGACCGTTTGAATTTTTCGTCATAATTCTTTGATTTTTTAATATTTTTTGCTATTTTATTATTAATTAAAGGAAAAGTGCGGTTATGATGCAAGTTTATACGTATAGTGAACGGCATAAACCACGTTTTAAATATATCATACGTATGGCCTTCAGTTTCTCTGTAATTGAATAGGAACAGCTGTGCGTACACACCCCGGTGTCGTAAAAAATTAACGGCCCACTATTTCTCGTCGTTTGACTCACGACTCGCCAATAATTTTCCACTGTTACTGAAAGACTTGCCTCTCCAGTATAGACCTCCAACTACGAACTTATACACACATAAATACGAGTTACAATATTTCTGCTGGTGTCTTTAATAGCATAAAGTAATTTCTTTTACTATTTTTTATTATCATCAGTAGATTTAACCCTTTGAGCCATAGATTTTTTTACTTGCGTGCAATTCACTTGAAATTTGACGTTAGAGTATTTTTGGGATCTTCGTTTTTCGTTTCATTTTTTTTAAGCATAAACCCAACACACCAATTTTGAACGTACCTTTTCAATAAATCCCTGGACGTGTCCTCAACACATAAATGAAAAAAAAAAAAAAAAAAACTGTAGAGCTAACTGTCTTATAAGACTTTGGGAAAGGAGACTTTGGTGCGTTCAATCAACGACTACTTACCAATTGCATCCTTAAACCTAGAATTAGTCATGCAATAAATTCATATTCATAATTTTCGATTGAAAAAATAAACCAATTCACAAATTACAAAGTCAATTTATTGCTGTCATTGTCATGATGTCTTTTTTATTTTTTTTTTCATATCGCGACTGTAATGTACACATAATACAGATATAATACATTTTATTGTTCGTTTATTCCGATCTCTATCTCTCTCTTTTTTTTCTTTGTACCGTTATTTAGGCAATGTGAAGAAAAAAAAGAGAGAAATAAGACAGTTACTCGGAGATGAAAAACCTTTTGCGCAATCTCACCTGGTCATTTGCAAAAAAAAGTTCATATATATTTTTTTCTGTCGGTGTTAACTCGCTTAATCCTCGCGGAGGAGAATCGTCATCAAAATCCAACAATTTTTCACGAGTGTTTTACATAAAACGGGTATCAGGGAAACCCCTAAAAAATTATGACGTTAAAAACATTATTTTCAACAATAACACACCGTCGTGGTACAAATGATTCTAAAGTGGCCAGATTTTCCTTTAGGATATGAAGTTCCTGGTGACGTGATTGAAAGCGTAAGAAAAAAAAAAGTTGTACAGAATTCGTGTAAATTTATTGACTGGTCCAAATTTGCACCAATTCCTTGACATACTCGATTTACACGCCGAGTAATCACATGTCTAGCACCGATCGCGAGCGTCACGCACCGCGTGTTGGGCACAGACGCGCCGGACACGGTGCGCGTAAACTTAGGGTCGACGAACACGCAGAGCACGATGTTTTTGCTCGGATGTGAATGTGTGCATTGGTTGATTCTGCGCTGCTGCGGGGCCCATCGACCGTGACGATTTAATTGATTAATCGTTTGAAAGTATAGATCGATCCAATCCCGTACTTCCCAAGACCGGCAGTCGGGAATATAACGAGGTGGTACCAACCGCCTATACTGCCCATCCTATCAACTTCCTGATATCATCTCTTTCGACCTTGACTCTCATCCAATCACGGAAGTCCGAAGCTACATTCGCCCTTTTATTTTCATCCACTTATACTTTTTCCCTTTTACTCCTATTACACTTTTTCTATTATTTACTCCTCGTTTTCTCGTCCACCTCACTTAAATGCGACTTACGTACAATATCACATCGAGCTTAACGTTAGATTTCTCTTTCCTTTTTTCATTCACTCTTTTTGCGATGATTTTTTTAAAGTGGATCAGTTTGACTGTAGTTTATTGGACGGTTTTTCATTTTTCGCACCATCATTATGGACATTAATATTTAAAAATTGAACTCTTCAACAAAATGGCTGAGGCAGAGAAAAGTTTGAATTTCGATCGAACCTTCGAAATTCTTACAGATTATTCGAAATATTTATAAGGAAATAACAGTTTGGCTGGATTTTTCAACAAAAGGCTTTTCATTCGAATGAGTTTAACCGTATCTCGATAATTTTATTGAAAACTTTGATCTCTCGACCCTGTTTGATTTGATTTTGAGCTTGGATCATTGACTCACAAGAAATCTCAATATCTATTGGAATGACGTAATAGGTAACATAAAGGTGTGAGCTTCAACAAACCGTGTTGTAAATTCCTTCCTCGTCTTCGGTGCTACCAGAAAGGTCCGAGATCTCGGAATGGGAAGTGAGTCTAACGTAGCCTCGATCTTTGTCGCGGGTACCGGTTTTTTCCGGAGGCAGCGGTTTATGAAGTTGTTGCGTTGATCGGCTTGTTCTTCTGTTCGAAATATCGGAATTACAAGGTGGTTCGCAGATTTCGGCATAAATATCTTCGGGTCTTGGTGGTGGTGTTGGTGGTAGTGGAGTTAGACTGTCCCTGACCTTGGAATATGGTGGATCGAGATCGGTGCGAACTTGGACCTCAAGAACACTCGTCGATACCGATCTTTGCACTTGTTGTCTGGAGGAACAGCCTCCAGCAGCTAAAGCATTCGCTTCGGACTCTAAACTCGCGTATCTTTCCGGTGTTCTCATACCGATTTCTGGCCTAACCGCGAACGTGAACGATGCCGATTTTTTCGCCGGGTTACGACTTCTACCTCCCTGTGCTATCCTCGTTATTCTCTCTAGAAAACCATTGTTACTAGTGGCACCACTTCTCGAATGACTTCGATCACGTATCGTAGTCCTTTTTATATGCTCCAGACCCTCCTTAAGGCTCTGCAATATTGGCTTCGTCTCAGGCTTCGATTTTATCTCCTTCAGATGTAACTCCTTTAATTGAGAACTACCACTCGTTGACGGCTTCGGTGGGGCTACCCTCGGCTCCGTCGCTCTCTGATCGAGAGCTCTTCTGCAATTACAAACATTTTTTCCAACTCAAATTTTCATATTTATTCGATCTTATTAATTAAACGAGATTTCGTGTGCATTAAATTCGCTTCTCGCTGTGTACAATTATTTAAAAATCGTATTTTGTATGCGAAAAAAAAAACACCAAAGATAAACCAACAATTCAGGATTACACAATTTTGAATAAAAAAGGTAGCCTTCACAGGACAATGAGGCTGTGAGAAAAAAAATACACAGGTAAACTGTTCTGTAACATTCCGTGTACAAAAATGATGTCACGGACTCGAGTCGCAACTTTTCGAAGATGTGGAGACGCGACAGTTGAGCATTGGGTTAATTGCGAAGGTTTACCTGAGCTGGGAAAGTTTCGTAAATCATGCAAATTATAATTCAAAGTTGACGTCTAAGCATTAAAAAACTTGTAATGAACTCTCGGGGAAATATAAAATTGAAGTGACGTATATTAACCTGCAAGCGGAGAGAAGTCGTTGCATCTTTGGGGATGCTAGTAGTCGCGCTTCCGACGGACAACCCAATCTCGCCCTTTTGACCCTTGGCGCACCAGGACCCGTAGCAACGAGCTCCAGGAGTTCTGGTACCGTTGCATTTGGCAATGGTCGTTCAGGCATCAATGGTACAGCACAACCAAGAACTATTGGTCCTCGTGTTGCACCCTCAAGTTGCATTAGACCGCTATAATCTCGTGGTAGTGGAATTGGCAATGGTCCTGCTACTAGACGTACCTTTACGTGAAGATAACAACATCCGATTTTTTTTATGCCACAGCATTTAAGATTATTTAAAAATATTATTATTCCTTACAATTAATGAGGATTCTCGTATCATTTTATTTTGACATTAAACGCTTTTACATAAAATGCAAAGAATTGAACGCAGCCAAAAGTGAAATTTTCTCAATTGACTTAATGAAACATTTTCTTTTCCTGTGTACGCATTTTTTCAATAATAATAATCATGAATATTGAACAAATCGAATGAACTATTACGTTAGTTTATTATGCGATCGTTTGTTACGACAAAAATTATGTGTTCGATGAAACCTAAACGAAGATCATCGCCATCAGGATAAATTCTGTTCAAACTGAAACACAGCATGCGTGAAAAAACATTTTGGCTCACCCTAATTGGAAGATCTCTTTTGGCGAGTTGGTGAACTCTGTAAAGAACAGCATCACTTCCGGTGTCCAAGCTTCCGCTTTGACAGGTTGCATAAAATTCACCTCGCGAGGATAGTGGCGCGAAAAGTTCGTGACCCTGAGAATCGAGGCATTGTGCATACTGATCACGTTCAGAAGCACGAGCGTTTTTACCATCTTGTGGTCCACTCGTTACACCTGTGATACCTGTTGAGACTGGAGATCTTCTTGTATCCTGGAATACGGCAGCTAGTCGCAAAACTTCGCCAGCTCGAACTGTTGTTTTCGTGTAGTGAGCTCGAAGATTTCCGTTTTCTTGAAAGACGAATAAAAAATTTGTTTTTATTAAAATTTATCAGAAAAAGAGCAAAAGTAGAATGAAAACTCAATTACAAAGGTTCGTCATGTTGAATTTTTTATATCGATCACTTGGGATTTTAATGACACCTTAACTCATCCATGGGAATACATTCATTAATATGGATCTAAACATTAAAAAGATAATAAACAATAAAACAGATTAAACAAATTTGATGGTCGGTGCTCTCCGCCATAACGAATAAATCACGATATTTTCATAATTTTTCTTCAAGACTTTTGTATTGTTTATTCCATTCCTTGAAACTTAATGTTTACGTTATCCACTTTACAGAACATAAATTTTCTAGTCTAGCAATATCTCTTGACGTCGTCCTGCCTCGTGGCGAAAGCTACACGGAAGAAAATAACAACACTTCGAACACTTTCAATATCAATTGACCATAGACGAGAATCACTTTCCTCACTTTTACGATCAGGCTAGAAAAGGAAAGGGGAAAAAGACCCCGTTGCACACAGAGACGAGAATATGATGGTCCGCACCTTGTATACCTCTCGGATCGCTCCTCAGAAATCTTGGGATAGTTCATCCGTAAAACCTTCGCGATCATTACAACAACACTATATTTTCACCGTAAATAATTCGAGAAAGATAGGAAGAGAGAAAGAGGGAGAAGTGATTGGCGATATATTGGCGAGCATCGATGCTCCTTATCTTCGCGTGTGGCTCTTATAAGCCAAGGAATATTGCCAGGCATATAGAGACATGATATATCCGATTGTTTGTGCTACATGTATAAAATATATATACATATATATGTATATATACACGCAGGAAAAGTATCTCCCAAAGCAATCTCTTTTTCCCTCCGCATCTACTTACACTCTCTCTCCGTCTTTCCTATTCTTCCATCTTCTTGTCTATCTTTCAATCTCTCGATGACGGAGTTACGAGCGATTCGCCATGATAACACGAGAACTTTAGTCCTTACAGCTGCATATACACTTTGACAGAGCATATTACCAACCGTGTTATTCCCTATCTTTTACATTGTAGTCAATTTTAACACACTTCGAAGTGCATTATTTTAACGTGAGAAGGGATGAGAAACGTATGAAATATGTATCTGCGCGTCTTATAAATCATTATTTTCTCATATCTTTGAAAACACACTTTTCTTCAATATCGTTGACCATTTTATTTTTTCTAAAGGGTTTTCTAATGATATTAATCTAATGATATTAATGATTGGATAGAAAATGGCATTTTTTAATCTACATTGCAATGCAAAAATTGGTTTGAACTTATCGAGATAAAGTTATTGTACTTTGTATATACATAACGAGATTTATTGACATCCGTGTCACTGTATAAATATCCCAAGACTCATTGCAATAGAGTACAAAAGCCCGTAACGTTCAAATATAGATATAGAATATTTCAATGGTCAGTGGGTCGTTACATTGTTACGCGTTGCATTGTTAGGTTTGTCACACGTTCTCCGCAATTCCTTTGTCGCCATTGACAATTTTTTCCGTCTGAGTGAAACTTTCGTAATCGTGATTTTTCATTTTTTATCTTGCAATGAGATTCATAGCGTGTTTATATTTAAAAAAAAAAAAAAAAAAAAGAGGTATTGGACCGAGTTGTGTTTAGTTTTCTTTAACCAAACTATTGGTCTGGAAAGTTTGAAAAATTACCGAAGATGCTTGTAACGTTGTAGGTTATGTACGAAGAATTTATGCATGAAACAAAAATCGCAGCATATTTTAGAAAATTCATAAAGGTGTGAAAATGGAAAAATATCAACTTTTCCACAAAAAAAAAATCGTATATAGTTCGATAAATAATTTGACACATATTTATGACGAGTACTACTCCTATAAAAAAAAAAAAAATAATGAGTAAACCGTTTGTAAAACAGAAACGCTGATTTTATGACTCCCAAGGAAATTCAATGTCGATTGCGAAAAAGACAGAAAACAAAGAGGGCGAGAGAAAAAGAACTCGTACATAAAGCGTGGCAACCACCATGTACTTCAAAACGGCTTTCGCTCTTTGTACATGTAATTGCGTGCGCCTCTCATTTAAACATTTAACTGCTTCGTTTACGACGCTTCTGCTCTTCGCAACCTGCTGGTCGTTGTATAAACAGGCTAAACTATTATCATACACACGAACCTAATGCCCGGTGTGTTGAAGCTCCTTCTTTCACGAGATTCAGTGATTTCAGGGTATATACTGAAAAATCGCTGAATACTCTATACGCGAACGTCATTGGGATTTACGCGCATCATGAATCTTGCGGTTTTTGCGGTGCAAGAAAGTCGCTATATAAATTTTTTTAAACATAAATATGCATGAAACTTGCAAAATCTTTCGATTCTTCAGCTATTGCGCTCGAGTTCCCTTGAAATGAAATACATATATCACGCTGAAGATCTGTCTCGTGGGAAAGATAAAACGCTGCATTCGTTTCTTCGAACATGTTATTTTATTCTCGATACTAAATTAGCGATTATCAAAGCTCTGGAATAAAAGCCATTGAAAATTATTTATCGACATGAATTTAGACCGCTGTAAGGCGTTATTAAAAAGTCCAAGTTTATTGGAATCATTGACCATCGTGTGCAGTAAATACATTTTTATTTTTAATGAGTTCATCAATTAAATTTTTCACAGCTTTAAGACTCATTATTGTCATTTTTTCATCAAGTACATGGAAGTATGAGAGAAAAACAAATGAAAATAAACTACAGTAAAAACAAAAATATCCCTTTCACATTTCACTTTCATGCCTCTATTCAAATTAATATGTAAACAGTCTTAGAGACTTTAAAATAATACTTTTAGTAATTGTAATAAATCAATTGGATTGCAAACATAATTAGTATATCATTTAATCCTGAGGAATGATTTTATAGTTTCTTTTTTGTCATATACACTTGGAAAAAAATTATTTAATCGATTATAAAGTGTGTTTTATCTGAATTCTAATTTCAGAATAACTTTTGTTTTTATGTATTACGTAATGTTTTCATTTAAACACGACGAATGGTTGATATTCGTTGAAGAATGCGATTTAATGAAAGATACATTACTCACCCATTTTCGAGTGTGTCAAAGTATAAGCCCGAAGTGGTTTGGCGAGAAGAAACGCAGGCACTCCAGCTCTCACAAGAGCCCCGATTCTTCTGTAAACCCTGGCACTTCCGGTCCCACTATTGTTCGATACAACAGAGAACCAACCTGCAATGAAAACAAAAAAAAAACAATAACACTACGAAATTAGCTCTCTTTCGTCGATTACTGCTTCCTCGCCGGACGTTGAGCAAACACGTGGGAGACAGAAGATAAAACAGGTGAATGGTCCACGCGCCAAGCTCTCTCGAATTTAAAATAATTCCACGGTACGGCACACGTCGATCGAGATTGCCTCAAAGAGTGAGAGTGCGTTTGTCGATCATTCCCTTCGAATACACGACTTTTCGCTTTCTCACTCTCTGCTCTGTAAATACATGTCTCGTGTTTTACCGCTTACTACGAAAATCTGGGTCAGGGAAGGTGTGAAACACGATTCTCGTATTTCATTGAGTTACGGCTCTCACACCTTTGAGGTGTGAGATTTATTTTTTTATTTTTTAAAAGCTATTTCATGGTTCGTTGTTTAAGATATAAAAATACTTGGGAGAATAACCCGTCAATACGAATCGAAGATGCAGACATTCGTTTAAAAAAAACGTCATAATTCGATTCTTTAAAAAATAGCTGTTCTGGAGAGAGAAAAAGAGAAATAGAGAGAGAGCAACCAAAGATAGTTCCGTTCGAGTATGCCTCGACGATACTTTTATCACCGGCGAGAAAATTTATTGGAAATCCGCCTCGTTCAACCCTCCACCCTACCATCTTAGCCCCGCTCCATTACAAAGTGATGTTCCGTTGAAAGAAACTGGAGGATCGGAGTCTAGACTGCATCATTGGAGCATCAAAGTGCATATCTTTTCCCTCGGGCCCCCGGGGTGGGTTAACCCGAGAAAGGCAAACGATAAATTCGTCCTTGACTCCTCTTTTTGTGAATAAGCAGATAGCCCGATCTTTGCACTTTTCAAAAAAGTGCATCGCATCCATGCCCCCGTGGAGTACATACATCGTGGCCTAGCAAAGAAGGACGTATGTCAGGAGACTTTGTCCATGTAGCAACATGGTTACGAGACCTTTTGTTGATCAACAGTGCGGAGCTTTATGAGTGAGCCACGCCTTCGAGTTCAGAAATAAATTTACATTTTTTTTAGCCATCGCCCGCCGATCGCTCGCGGTTTACAAATACACCAAAGCCGCCTTCTGATCATTCGTGAAAACAACGGAAGCCTTAAAGATTTCGATGCCGATCGCCCCCGGGAGGCCGTGATAAAAAGAGAGAGAGAGAGAGAGAGAGAAGAGAGAAAAATTCAGACAAAGTTAAATCCTTGTGGTTTCGTTCAGGCTCGTAATTCTTCAGAGTTAGACATTCAAATATATCGCTGTATAAATAGGATTTATATCAAGTGCCCCACTGCACGTGGTTTATCGCAAAAGTCCTTTTTTTTATTTGTTTCTCCGATAGGGAGAAATAATGATAGAAAATTTTTAATACATAGTCACGCGTGCGTGAATCTCGCGAACAATGTTTCTATATTTCAATTCACAATGGCTGCACGCAGCTCATTTTTTTCATTAATTAAAACAAACGTTAAATCATGAGAAACTGCGCAATCGTATGGATTAAATGTTAGTTCTATATTTCCTTCTAGCTTATGGTATCGAGTATACAAATGAAATGATTGTTTTTGACAGCAATCAATAATTGTATTACCCAAGATTTAAATCTACCACAATGATTATTGTTTCAATTATACCAGCCAAGGACTCTTAATCGTTATAGGCGTACGATATAACACTATATTCTTTATATAGTGTTACATAGTAAAATATACTTTTTTCCCGCTAGATTTTCTAGTTTTCATGAGAATCAGAATCGTGGAATCGAATCGGTACATGGAAGATCACGGGCCGGCAAAAGGGACGCCGTTCATGCAAGCATCAGGCAAAGAGATCGAGCAAGAGACGCGCCTAACGGGCTTCTCGAGTGATCTAACGATCTATCGACGCTTGCGATCTAGAATTATTTCCTTGTCACGCACCGTTAAGTCCCTTGCAATGTTTAGTATCACCTATGTACGTTGATATATATGGACGTTTTTATATCCATAAGAATATACAAATGCTCAAAGTTCATACAAACAATTAAACTGGCCAGCATCGATGTTTGTAGTTTTTATAAAAACACTGCCTCAGGATGGTCTGCGATTGCTTCCTAATCGTTAAACTTCCATGATTTCAATTAAAACATTCTGCCAGAGCGTAACTCGTATAAGGCTTACGTTGAAAAAGTCGAACGCATAGCCATACGCGACAAAAGTGCATCCTGAGGTAACGAGTCGTCTGGAAGAGACTTAGAGAGAGACAGAGTGCAGCATTGTTCATTTCATTTCAGCATTGTCGGTGGTTTTTACCGCAAAGCAACGAAGAAAGATGCTCATTTTCTTGGAAGAAAAAGAAACGATATCGAACAGTGATGAAGGTTGAAAAACGATAGATTGAGAGATTAAAGAGGCGGGGGAAGATCATTGGTCAGGCATAGTCGTTGAACCTCGTGCGAAATATGAGACAGTTTTATCATTACTTACATTCTTAATTTCATTAGGCTCCTTACGTGTTTTAAATTGTAGGGTAGTATTGATTAAGAGATTACGATCAGTAGGAGGAGAATATACCTTCTGTAACTCCAAATAATGTGTGGTTTGTAGGCGTTGAAAAAATGAATGGTCAGACAATTATGATCCTCGTCGTTATATGTCCATAAATCAAGATATTTTAATTTACCATCCAGATTCATATGAATTTTTATGTTCATATACTGTTGACTGAACTTTGATCAGTGGTGATTAGTAATGGAAACTAATTTAGAAGCATTAGTGCACAAACAGTTCCAATTTGTGTTTTTTTTTTTTTTTTTCCAGCTTTGATTATCGATTTCTTCTGTTATTTGCGATCACTAATAAATTAAAACAGTTTCGTATTGATCAGTTTCCAGTGTCAAGTCCGCGTAGGCAATGTTTAAATATATAAAAAGTGGACCAGGGAACCAATAACTCAAAGATATATTTATAATTCTCATACGAAGCGACTGCATACGATCAAATTAAAAAAAAATATTAATTGCATCTTCGGGAAATTAAGCGTACAAAGAGAATCAAACGTCATTGATAAATGAGGAAACCTCCCGACACATTAGACATTTCTTATTCTCTTTCGAGCACGTGTGCTTATAAGACTTTTACTATCGTACACATTTTTTTTTTTTTTTTTTTTTTTTACCTCGACTCTCTTACGGAGTTTTATCATTGGACTCCATTACAAAACATGAGTCGATAGTTGTACAGAGTTTGATAAATAGCCTCTCGGAAACGAACCATCGATTCTCGTTATATCGCCGAGATATTTAACAACGAGCAATTGACTGCGTGCAGGCTAAAATTGCATCTAGCTACGAGATCGAGAAAACGCTTTATTCCCGATAAGAATGATATCCCATTCGTCGTTATAACGTGCGTACAGAGCCACGAATTCCTTTGTTTCTTGAGCTTTGAGCCAATTCTCATACAAATAAAGTATAGCAGATAACATTTATTTCATGTGTCGATTGCTAAACGTTTTCAGTTTCTGTAGCAAAAATTGAACTTTATCTTTGAATATATAACAATCAGCGAATAATTCGCAATATTGCCATTTTGGGCTTTGACACGTGAATATTACGAGAAAAATAAGTAAATTGTTCTCGTCAACTCGTCCATCAAGTATCGAGCACGTGCAATCGATGCAGTTGCGTTGCAGTGGTGAGCTCCCATTATCCCCGACCTCCATTACCAAATGGAGATCAACCCGGATCACTCTCTCATTATCGCGCGGAGGTCAGGGCAGGTTCCCGGTGGAAGTAAGAGTGAATTTCTGCTATGCTCGATGTAATGCCCGTTGGCTCTTACTTCGACTTTCACAGTTGCGCAACGGTACACACGCATGCGAATATTTATATACACATACAAATATATGTGTTAAATAACTACTTTGAGACCTTCCACGCCGATAACGCATACATTTTAAATCGGAATATATTAACCGTGTATTTTTGAAAAAAGATCACATTTTTAAAAGCTGTATAAAAATCAATTGTCGTATAATTTTACACGTAATTGCAACGTTGTTCAATAAATTTGTAAACTGCAAATGATCTTGACGATTGTAATTGAATTGATACAAATGTGATGCCAAATTTGTCGCGTACAAAATGCTGACAACTTTGTTATTATTTTTTATTTAATATTCAATTACCGTTTGTTTTTTGGGTCTCAATGAATTACGAACTAATTTATTCCTCACACATTTCTCCTGTTACTAAGAAAAAAATAGCAAAACCAAGAAGAAGATCATGGAGTTAATTATTTTAACGTGATCTTATTAGGTCATCGTTCTGTACTTTTTAGGAAGTACCGTGTAGAGATGAAGATTACTAGAGTCCATAAAAAATACAATATTTCCTTAGGTAGCCCGTTTAGTTCAATCTCTCTCGACACGTTTGCAAAAATGAAAGAAAAGAAAAAGGGATTTATATGTATATTTTGGTCCGTCATCGTTTCGAGAGAAATGTATCTTCGTTGGTGTGGAGTGTCATTCTTGGAAACTCTCAACGACGAGGAATTTCACTTTCAGGGACGTGTTGCTTCGCACATACCTTAATAACTGCACACGTGGATGTGTACAGGTATAAAAGTATGTGTAATACGTGGGTTTTGAGATCGTTCGGTGTCTCGATCAGAAGCGAAGGTGCTCTGGCATAGCCACACGCTCGGGGCGAACACCGAGAGCGACTCTCCAGGTGGCCGGCATGTAAATGAAGCACCTATCGATCTTTTTCTTTTTTGTCTCTTCTTTTTATTTTCAAAGCCGCTCAAAGTATTGCATTTTCTTTTTTAATTCTTTGAGAGAACGTGGGACGGAGGGATAATAAAAAAAATATTAAAAAATGCTCGATTGGTGAGGTTCCGTGCAACGGAATCTCGACGTACACGATCAGGTGTAAATGCTACGTGTCAACATGTCAAGACGATCATACTTTGCCACGCATAGAAAACGAGAGAGAGAGAGAGAGAGAGAGAGAGAGAGATTTGAAAATCGTTCGGTTTTTCGATTCGTGCGGCAGCACTCAGCTCTTTACTTTTATTTTTACATGATTTTTTCAACATTCACCATCCCCCATTCCTCACCGAGTTTATACATTGGTTCACGTTTAATGTACATGTATAATCGCTCGTATATTCAACTTCGTTCGTTTTATTCAAGTTCGTGTGGCTCACGGTAGTTTCATACGCGCCCGCAACCACCATCAATTTCCCATGTAAATTTTCTTCGCAAAATATGTAAAAGGATTACGATAAATAACGATTACCCTCTTGGGCCACACTGTTAGGTAAACCGAGTGTCTTCGAGCCTCGTCAATAAGTCTTCGTGTTTGTATTAGATGTCATTTAAATATTACATTTTAAAAATATATGGTATGCAAACGTTTTTGCTTTAACAAAATTGTAGCTGCAAATCGAATTTGTGTGTATTTGATGTTATTAATTTGTGTGTTATTTGATTATATATTATTTGATTGATTTTCAATCGAATGCTGTTTTCTTGACGTTCCATTCAAAAGGAAATGTAATAATCGTAATAAAATCGTGATAAAAATAACGTTTAAGAATTCTCAACATTTGATAAGTAATTAAAGAACAAATTCATTTCCGTAAGATATATTTGGAATTATACGAAATTTGTTTATTGTTTGAGAATTCAATATAATCATTCGCAATCAGGGGGTCGAGAAGAATCATTGGCAGATTCAATGTCCTCACAGAACATTGTCTGAATTCTCAGCCTTGTTTTGAGTTTCTTTGAACGTGGCATTCTTTTCAACTGATAGTGCAGTGACATTAGAAAATGGTAGTCATCATTGTCGTCCGACGATGAAAAGGAAACGTTTCTCAGTCTTTTTTCTGGTCTTGCTTCATCGGCGGCATTCGACGAATGATCGCATTCGTAATCATTGATGAACGGTCGTTCTTTTTTTACTATTACCATTTTTTCTTCTGTAGGATATTTAAAGGTTGAACACGAAAAGGAATTGTTTGCTGTCATTGGGTTTTTCCTCACGATACCATTTTTGTCAGATGTATTTGTTGATTTGTCTTCTTGAATCTCTATAATTTGGACACTTGCCTGTGAGTCACTGGCTGATAAAGAATTAAGAGATAAGTCACGCGAGTCTGCCTGAGGATTTGCTTCATGATCGTCAATGGACTGATGTTGCTGAATATTTTCCTCATTGGCCGGAAGTGACGATTCAGAAAATTCTGTCGATCGTTCAAGAATTTTTGTAGCGATTGCATCGCTACGATTAATAATTCCCAAATTTGGCGATTTCCACAAAAATTCAACTCTTTCATCGCCATCGTTGTATCTTCTTTTTATGTCTGAAGAAACAATTACATTTTCAAGTGCCATCTTCGCGCTACGTTTTCTTGTCAATATTTGATGGACTTCGTTGCCTAGAGCTTTAATTCGATGATTAGATGTGAATTTCCGGCAGTGCAAAATAGTCGCTTCTCTTTCGGAGCGTTCGGGTTCTTGACGAGGCCTTTTTTGCCGTAAGATAGTTAACGATCTCGGGCAGTCGTATTTTGGGATCGCCAGGACCGAGTCCGACATTGATAAGCCTCTTTTCGCACCGGAGAAAATTTTATCGTTTCTTTTGCTCGAAAGAATTTGGGGGATATTCGGGGTGTTGATTGGTTTAGTTTGGACCGGTTTTTTCGTTGAATCAACAGAGTGGTTTTGATCTTTTGACGGTAGGCTTCCCGTCGAAGCGATCGAGGCAATCGGATCAGACGGAACGAGATTAGTCTCGACGATTTCGCAATGTCTCGCAACCCAGACGGGATGCTCGAGCTTCGCGGTGTCTTTTTCCAAGGACGAGGATGAGGACGAGGACAATTCTGTTGTCTGACAACTTTTATTCACCATCATTAGTCTTATGGTTCTTCTTGTTGCGATTAAATGAACTGAGTTGTTGTTTCTTTGTCGCTCCCGAAAATGTAGAAACGAAGCGAGACGAGTACGATGAAGACTCTTGTTCACTGATGCTTCCGAAATTTTCGAACGACTTTTTCTTACCCTTTGACTCGTCTGCCTGGTCAATTTAGCTAGAAACGACTTTCTTTAACGACGTACAAACTCATGGCAAAAAGATTTTCTAATTATTATAATACGAAAATACTCTTTCGTCTCGTGAACAATTTCGAAAATTGTTTCTATTAATTCATCAATCTCTGAACGTACCTGATCGACTTTTTTCGCGTAAGACAGTTTTGATCGAATTTATTTCAGGACAGGTACGACACTTTGATTGGCCGATCTGATGACGCCTGAAACCGTAAGATCCGTCATCACTGAGCTCGAAACTGCTCGAATTGGAGCTATCACTCGGAGTTGACATCTCATAAATCCTCCTAGCTTCAATTTATTCTACTGAATTTGAAAAATCATATAAGGGGTATGGAATAATTTAAAAAAAAAAAAAAAACTTTGACAGCGCGATGACGAGGGTATTCGGAGATTTGTAGCAATAGACGTGAACTTGCCGCGTTATTCGATAAACAAAAAAGTAAATGAGAGAAAACCATGAATAGTACCGACTGCGATAGGGAGAATTCAATTTCGAGATGCTTTCAAAAGGATTCCCGTTATAAGCGTTTTGTATTTAATTGCAAAATAATAATCAACCAAATACATAATTGTGAAAAACTTTTTTTTATACGACGTCGAATTTTTTCTGTATCAAAAAATGTTCTGCTATCTTAAATTGAGAAATTCTACGGAAAAACCAACGATACCCCATTTCAACTTGAAATCCGAAATGAAAAAATAATCTCGTCAACAAAGTTCGCACTTTGGTATATGCAAAAGTATCAAATGGCGACAAGTTTCGTGGAAAACTTTACGTCCCCTTTCTGCAAGAGTCACGTACGATTGGGGGATTGCCTCCTTAAGTCGGATACAAAACAATGGCGAACGATCGTGAATCAGATACGACCTTAACTTTTCTGTCTCTCTCTGTTTCTCTGTGCTTGAATTTAACTGCGGATGCACAGCCAGCAGCACGTATTGCACCGTGTGCAACACCGAGAATCACGAGCTCCATACAGAAAGCTTTCCATGAAAGGAGTCCGCGTATTCTGCCAACGGTTAGTTCTGTTCCGGTGGGCTTAGAAGAATAATCCAACAAGAACGGCACTGTTTCTTCTCTAGCCCCCGAGAACCGTTACACAATTGAGGATGTACACCGAAGTTGGATTTTAAAAAACAAATAAAAGTACTCAAATCTATGATACTTTTGTAGAAAATTTCATTTTACTTGATTTTATTAACGCTTTTATTCGTTATTAATATTTATTAAACCGCGAAGTGCTGAAGGAAACAGGACACGAATGCTCATTAATGTACTTAATCTAATTACTTGTAATTGCTGAATTGTTACACTCATGAGTAAAAGTTAAGAGAGCTGCTGAAGGATTTTTTTTACTCCTACAATTATGAAGAATAATAAATAGCAATTAAGATTAAGTAAAAATGCTAATTTTTTCGGGACATCGAAGATATAATATGAAAAGTGGTGTCTGTTTGAATTATTTATCACGCAGTAGTTTTTCCATTTAACGAGCAGGATTAGCCGCTATCAACGATAATTTAAAAAAATTTGATAAATCAAGCTGAATAAGAGAAGTTATCCTGAAACTTTACAGTCTTAAAGACAACCAGCTTTTGTTGGTGCATCGTTAATTGCTGACAACGAAAATACGCTCTTTATATTAAATAATAATAAATAATAGACAATTAAACTTAGAGTAATTGTCACGTGTGATATAGAAAATGAAAGAGGTTATTTACCGCGAGAGTTTATTGAACGTAAATGTCCTCGCCTTTTTTTACATATAGTAATAAAATCGAATATATGCATATATATGGATATAAATATCATATAACGCGTATTTCAAACGTGGGCGTAGCGTTGACCACGACAGACATCATTCGAATGGAATTGCATAACCTCAAGAATCGAATAAGTTCATTACATTCGCATGCGTGAACAGACATTTCCTCTCGTTATATGCACATAATTCACAGAAGTAGCAGCTTCCTACTTCACCTCATCTCAGCTCCATCTTCTCGGTCACTTTCTATTTTTATTTGCCTATTATTTTATTGAAAATTTTTTACACAAAAAAATTCAATCGATTTATTTTCTTCTACGTTGATCTTGATGGAAGATTTCTGTAGAGGGAAATTTTTCTGTTCGTTGTTCAATTTTGAAAAAAAAAAATCGGAACTTGATTTCCATTCTGTGATAAGGACTGAAACCTCGATCATACATCCAGGGATCAGCCTGGAACGAGGATTGGGATTATTTCGAGCTCGACGAGCACGTTGATATTTTGAGAGAGTCGCGCGCGATCTCTCGACTAAGAATTGAAGCGAATAAGTACTTTCTCCTCTGCATGGTACACGTAAAAAAAAAAGACAAAATAAAGGTGTACTCGGCGAGTCAGAAATTATGGCGAAGGATTTAAAACAGCTGCTCGAGGCATTTGCGACCTTGTCTTGTGTACGGTACTCTCAATTTCTTCCGGATAATCGATTATTAATAGTGAGAGCTCTCGAAAGAATAAAAAGAGGCCGAAATATGAGAACGAGCAGCTAGTCAGTGTAAATGAGTGTAATTAGTACAACTGCCACAAACGAGAGACGAGAAAAGATTAATGTGTATGTATACACTTTTCCCTTCCTTTGTATTCCATGGTTTCGTAAAGCCCAGACATACACAATATACGGAGTATAATTATTTTCTCGGTAGTTAATGATAAAAGAGATTGAAGCGGCTCGAAAATCGCGCCTCTCTATTCCTTAAACTCCATTCATTAGTCAACCGTTCGTTTTAGGACACTAAATACCATTCCGAGCAAAAAAAAAGGCAGACAAAAAACTAGACGAACTAGATCGTTCATCGCGTCCTAATTGTAATCATTTTTCAAGCCGTCCCACCGAATGTGTATACAAAATTTATGTGTACATTCGGCATGAATCTCGTAAGTGTACGATTTTTAGAGAATTTTTTGTGTGTACTCCGCACGAATGCACGGAGAAGAGTTAGCAAAAAGGATCAGTGGCCAATTTAAATGTTGAAAACTTACTCGTCATTCTGCCAAGCTGTGTACATGCATAAATCGGCAAATTTTAACACATATTTTGTTATTTTTATCTACAAAATATAGGAGCTCCACGTTGCCCACAAATGTGGCCAATGCCCAGAGGACTTGTATAACCCCTAATAAGAAACTGGATCATTACCATTTATAGACAATTTATTCACTCATAAATATCGTCCATCAAGAACATCCAGGCTTCTCAAAGTTTATAAATACACGCGCTGTACATGTACTATTTATATATGTATATATAGATGTCGATGTATCTAAATCTCGAGTATAGCTATTTTCAAACGGAACCCGTATTTAAGCCTGATTTATATTCGGCCGTAAATACCGTAAGTGGACTTTTCAACGATATCTAACGTGACCACTTAGAAAGTCCGCAAGGGGATTCCCCTTTTTCCTCATTGCAGTCTCGACGTCTCTCATCTTCAACGTACTCGTCAACTTCTAGGATAAAATATATATCTATGTATATATGGTAACGAGTTCCATTGCCCCTGTCCTCTCGTTGTATATTTAAGTTAATAATGATTATATACCCTGATTTAGCGTTTATTTATTCGGTAGGATTTCATTCGAGCCACGATTCGAAAAAAAAAAAATCATATTGAATTAATTTGAATTACAAATTCGTTGATTATGACGTTGAGTACCAAACTCCGTGTGATCGATGCAGCAATGAACCTAAGGGTTCCATAAAATCAACATTTACTTTTCATCATCGATAAATATGGAAACAAATATTGTAAAAAACGTTGTTTCTCGACCAAAACTAAACATTATTTTTGGACAGAGATATTTTACATCAGTTTTAAGTTTTGCTTATGATTGGGCACCTTGTAATCCCGGACATTTTTCAAACAGTTCCATGAATTGAAGTCAGAATAATTGGGTCAAATTTTTAAAATGTATTAGAATTCAAAATAATTTTCGTAATATTCGGGCCCAAATCAACAGGAGCTGCGAGTGTGCAAACTAATGGGAAATCGCTCGCATGCAGTTACGTACTTTTGTGAGCAGCGTCAACTAGCAATCATTTTGTTCAGCGGAGTAACGAGTTACATTAACGAGAAACCGTATATAATAGTACCTGGAAAAAAATCCATACACATCCTTATTTGTATGATGTAGAAGGATGTAGGTCCTCGATGGCAAGGCCGAGCACAGCAGAGCGTGTATGCGTTACCGCTAAGTTTCCCAAGATCCTCGGGGCTACTCGAGTTTAGCACCGAACACACCGGAGAACAAGACGAACCACCAATCAACGAGCTGATTAGCGGGAGAGCAAACAAGATACTGCTGTGTATGTCTAGTGTCCAAAGAATCTAGCGAAACAGTGAAGTAACCGTAGCAGCTTTCGAGGAGCGCCTTCGAGAAATCCCACGCATAAACATTATTATTATGATTACGATCATTACTGTCGTTGTAGGTAGACCAAAAAAATGCAGTTGGTATTTTTAACTCGATGTAAACATCATTAATATCTGAGCAAGACCGAGAAGTTTAATTTTTTCATAAGTATCATTCTTGTTGATAGGAAATTCGAAAGAATCCTGAACAACGAAAGAAAGTTTTTATATATTTATAACCATTGAATGAAATTGGTCCTTGCTGCACAGAAAATTCAATCGATTCACGAATACCAGGTGACCATCGATTTATCGATAAACTCTTTTATGCTCTTTCTTCCTGTAATAGTATACGAAAGCTGATAGGACATCGAATGTCCGAAGAGCATTGTTAGCGCCTAACCGTCTCTGCAGATGCACTTTGTTCGCTTTTGTATATAGAAATGCAATGTACCAGCGTAGAAGAGAGCTCCTGAGAGTCAGAGTGTATATCGTGTTCAGAGATGCGACAGCGGCATGTTACTATGGACTAGCAAAAGCCTCGGGAGCGAGACTGCACACACGTTTGTACAATGCAGGATCTGAAAGCGGAGTTCTCGTGACTGCATGGTTAGCTGGCTAGCTTACGGTCGACGAGAAAAACAAAATATTTGATTATGCGCAGTGTAGAATAGATGCTATAATAGCATGAGCACTTTTCAATCGATATCATGTGAAATAACATCAGCACGGAACGAATTTCCGGCAGCAAAGACACCTTCAAAAAATTCCGAATTTATCGATCATTTCGAAGGATTGAGTGATTATGAAGTTTCTGTGAAGAGAATGGGACAAAAACGCTGTAAAAAAAATACCCCAATACATTTTTTTCTTTTCAAGTCAGAGATTTTCTATAATCAGTAGAAAAAATGATTTTACTGATGAAGTGTCAACACTACTAGATTGTGTGTATAGCGAAAATAACCACGAGAAAGTGGCAATGAGCTTGTTCAGATGGTGCCACTTGAGCAACTGTCACGCAGTGCATGCAGGAAGCCCTCAAGAATCCCAGAAGTCATTGAGGTAGCGTCACAATAGTACAATTGAAGGGAGAGATAGAGCAAAATAATATGAGAGCGAGCGACAAGAATGGGAAACCCTTCATTTTGCTAACAGCAAGTTGTACCTCGGCTTTGATTTTTTTCTTTTTTTCTTTTGCTGGAAATTCATACAAGTGCTTCATGGTACCAACGCCCTACGACATCGCGTGGCCATTAAATAAATATCCCGTGCGGCTGTATAGTTCGCGCTCTGTCTCTCCGTTTCTCTTTCTCTCTTCTCATCGCATCCTCTAACCTTCGTTTACACCAAGGCTTCAAAGGAACCGAGATGAAATATTGCTGGGACGAAATATATCGTCGAACGTCCGTCACGCAACGCCCTTCTTCGTATTATAGGGTTTCGTGCAAAAGCCATAAGAACTTTCATGTCCGATCAAGTGCAGGATTCTGCTACTTGTGACGTTGCTTCGATCTCCTGGGCAAGTAAATAAAGGCTGCAAAACTTTTTTCTCGACGTCAGTCAATTCCTGTTTTCAAATTATTCATTACGACTGGTTCAAAACGATATCATCATAATCTGGATTTAAATGTCACAAAAGATGAATCTCATTTCGGAATAAAAAACGTCCCATTATCTCAAACACGAATTTATGAATCCAGCAGCTCTGCTGTAACAATTCGATCAGTTTTAACATTCTGTCATAGTACAGTGGCTCTCTCAGTCGCGATACGCATCGGTATTCATACCCTTCTTTTTGTCAGGTAAAACTTTCTAAAATATTGTTTAACGACGTGTAACGCTACATTTATGTGTTCGCAGAATAAATATTACACGTCGGCTATATATTATACTTATCGTTTTCGTTGCTAAATCGTGCTCAAGGTGGGTGCGTACATACATGCATAAACATAAATAGATATATACATACATTTGAAGTACAAATACCCCCAAGCATGTACTGTATACATTTAGATCATCAGATATTATCGAGAAATTGTGCTTTCGATTACACGCATATAATTAGTCTGTCGAGGTTGACCTTAACGAGCCGTTACGAGCCGAAACCCATATCCCGTCACTCTCGCTGTTTGCGCGAATTGTATGCACGTAATATTCCTTCGTATCAAATTCAGAAGAAAAACTCACGAGCAAAGGCGTTATCGTACCGACGAAACTGCAATAAAGAAAATTCTGATGAATACTCGCCTCGATGGGTGAGAATCGACACTCGTAAAAAAAATAGTTTATTATGAATTGCTAATTCCTCGACCAGCATTAATTGACGGAAACATCATTTTTCCTGACCACAAAATGATGGCTGATGATTTTCCCTTCGTATAGAAAATGTGACTCCAATAACGAATACAAAATAATTAAACGATATTAATTATAGATGGATCTTTATATTTTTTGGACCGTCGATTTTCATGCAACTATAAATAGAGATTCCACGGCATTTATCAAACACACGAGTCCGAATCTGCAATTGCTCTCGTTACAGATAATTAATTATCGTGTTACATGGCCCAATTAATTTTTATGTCCATAATTAATAGTTGATAATGATTTATTTCATTAGATTATTTAAATCTCTTACTATTTATCATTTCATAACTTTTTTATAGAGGGACCAGGGCGTTTATCATGCATGCTTTATACGAGAAGCAGGAAGTTTCTATCAATATGTAGTGAATTTCAATAAGTATAGCCACTTAGGTAAGGGAACTCCTTCTAATCTTTTTTATGTATATATGTAACGTATAAATTGCTTATATGCATGCGTATATATGAAGCTTAGAAAAGGCGGTAAAAGGTTTTGCTCCCGCGCGCGACTTACGACGATCTCGAGGTGATTTTATTCGGGAGTATATTCGTTCCTGCGTTGCAAACTCTATACTATATGGCTATGTGAATCTTCTAAGACACACCGGTTTTCCTCGCGGCTTTACTCTTCCCTGTGATACTGAAAACGTTTAAAGCGACCGCGATCGATACCGGAAACGATTAGAGAGATTACGCGATCGAGAAAAGCATCGTGCAAGAGCACCGTTGCGTTCGACTGTATATGGAAGATTCTCCTTTTTTTAAACCTCTTCGTCTCTCTTTTTCTCTCGTGTCCTTCCATACTTTTTCTCTTTTTCGATTACTCACGTTTCTACATCTTTCTATTTCTCTATTACTTTTCATCTCTGCCTCTTCATTTCTCTATTTCTCGTCATCGTCGCTTCAATTAACCTTCGCTCTTTATATTCTAATAGTACAACATAATTTTCCGGATTTTCATTTCATACGATGACTCTAATTCCCATAGCATTTTATTGCGCTATTTGTTTGCTCATTAGAGCGTAAACAAGATATCCCTCTCACTTTTTACCATTTCGTCTCGAATTCTTTTATCGCCGCAGTCTTCACAGATGCCATCCAGCTTTTCTGTTATACTTTGACTGCCGTGTGAGCTCGATTTCCCCTCGGGGCTAAAGGCGCGGTGCCGTTTTCCCGATCTGCTGTATCTATGAACGCTTGAGAGAGCCGATAGAGCGTTAACTTAAGAATTACATGGAGAATCGTGGAAGATCAAGTCTCGTCCAAAGCTGCAGATACACACGAGAGACAGAGAGAGTGAGAGAGAAAAACAGAGAATGAGAGAGAAAGAGAAGGTGCAGAAGCCCCGAAGAGCGAGAAGTGGCGTATGTACTCATGGGGCAAAAGAGCCGGGCAATAACTTACAGTTTTTCCCCTCGATCTACCGTAAAACGTTTAGCCGCAAGAGATTCTTTCGTTAATGTACGTATTATGTATGTCTATATGTGTACGTTCATGCAGACCCGTATAATGTAAGTTGCGTTCTTCCCCTTTGCCCGGAAATAATTTCTGTAACGGAGTCACCATTTTATTCCCCGTTGCAGCTTCAAAGAGTGAACAGCCCGAAAAAAAATCTTGTGCACCAGCAAAAACAAAGATAATAAAAGATCTTTCGGTATAAGTACGACAGAAAAGTTATGAACCAAGTCCCTTTTCTTTTAGTTACTGCTTCAGGATCCTCAAAAATTGTCAAAGTACTGCTATTTGAATGGAGAGTTTGCCAGGCTTTGTTTGGGGTCCACTTGTTGCTCTTTCATGTGCGACGATGTACTTTATTTTTAACGAATCACCAACCCAAAAATGTAACCAATTTTGCGAATATTTTAATCAAAAACAAAAGTATTATCAAATAAAAACGTCTGAACAAAGTTTAGCGTCCCCGAGGACAATGGAAAATTGAGGCTTACGAGTGAAAACGGAGTAGAAGAGAGACGCGGCCAGGGATGAAAGATTTCTACACCCGGTGACCACAGAACATGCTGAGCTCAGAGAGATATTAACATAAACACGGCGCATTATCGCAATGCTGAGACGCTCTTAAAGCTCTCGTGTGTTTTATGCGCATAAACTGGACGTTCATGTCCGTCCAGGAGGTCCATATACACATTAACATACATATAAACATTCACATACATAAATACACATACATTTATGCATTTAAATGTATGACTCGTGTCGTAATATCCCGAACGTGCAGAATCGTCGAGTTTTTCCTCCTATTTTTGCCTTCGACTTCGAGCTCCGGAGGGACGTACGTGTTAGATGACGAGTTTGAAAGTGTGAGGACTCTTATATACACGTATTAAAGTATCTTTCGATCGTTTAGGGTGTACATAGGAAGGTTATTTGAGCACCGGGTTTACAAGAGAATTTCCATTCCCTTTGAAAATCCTGGAATATCGATACCGAGAGGAGGAGTCGATCTGCCCTTCGAGAGGCTGTATCGCATGTCACAATCGTGTCATGATCACACTCTCCATATCTTCAAGTGGATCAGGTTACCATTATATTCATCTATCAATATACATATGCATATTCTTGCTGATATAAATCGGCGTGAAACAAGAAAATGCCTGATATCACATAAAACTCATGATTTTATAATAAAATTTCACCAGACATTGATTACGGCGAGGTCTCACACGATCGTTTGACGTTGGAACGCTGCTCTTACATTTAAATTATCGGCTATTATGATACAAGAGTCCTTTACATTTTATAGGCTTTTGTCTTGCGAAGGAAAATCTTGAGTAAGAATATTATCTCGAGATCGGACAATTTCTCATTGAATATTGTGTAAAGAATTTTAAATAGCTTCGTTTATTATTCATTTAGGTTAGGACTGATCTGTGTTGAGTGAGAAAAAAATGGTAACGCTTTTTTTTTATTCTGAATTTTGCAATATCAAATTCCCAAAAGCTAGGACCCAACTTTCGGAATGTTCTGTATAATAATTGGGATAATCTGAACGAGTACGTGTCCACGTAAATGTACGTAAGCACCATTCTCTCTCTTTCTCTCTCTTTCTCTTCCATGCTCTCTTCTATAATATACGTTGCGAGAGATCGTGCATAAATATCTATAAATATGAGTCTCCGGAGGTGCGACAAGGCGCAAGGTTGCATATTAAATTACATTCTTAAGCAGGCAATGTTCGGCTTAGCCAGCCACAGAGAGACTCGAGTACGTGAAGCGAGCGTTGATTAAACGTACGTCCGAGGGTCCAACGAGGAATTCTCTATCGTATAATGTGGCGTACGACGTGAGCTTTTTTGCTGGAGTTCAATGTAACGTGGCGCAAAGTTCAATAAAACGAATAAAGCTGCATAGAAGAAAAAAGGAAGAGAGAGAGAGAGAGAGAGAGAGAGAGAGATGAGAAAAGAAAAAAGAAGTTGAGAATGAAAGGGAAAACTTGGCAGAAGACTTACGACTAAAGTCGGATATACCACGAGAAGCACTCTACCTTCAAATATATGTATATGTAGCCCAAGTCTGGAAATACGAATAAGGAAGAAGAGAAAGGATAGCAATAACATGAATCTTCCAAGGGTTTGCCAGATATGCGTCTTTATACCACATACTATTATTTATCATGTGACACACTGCTTTACTCTGACGTATACAAATAAAAAATAAAAAAATTCATATTAATAATTCACGAAATATTGATTTTTTTCAAAAAGAACTTTATGAGCAGCATGTGCTTCAGTAGAAGGAATACTACAGGTCATTTAGGATTTCTGAATTTTTTTCGTCTTTCATATTTACAATGATTAAAAGTCGATCGATATTGAAGATTTTTCAAGAGGTTTCTTTCTCAAATGATTTTTGATTTTGGTCCTCAAAATCATTTGAGTTTAAACTATTGTCAGAGTTTCGAATTCAAAACGATGTCGAGGCTAAAAAAATAGAAAAATAAACGGAAAAACTTAAGTCCTGCTTTATTCTACCGATAGAATTACTTGGACCTACGATTTAGAATAAAACGAAAGAGCCTTGACACGAGGATTAGAAAAAAATCCCCTTAGCCACGCAGCTCCACCTCGGTCATTAACATAAACTCGGTTCGAAACTGGTAAAAGACAAACGTACTGTAAACATTTTGTACATAACGTGCGTATAGCAATGAAACGGAGCAAAAGGAGGCCGTTGAAAAGTTCCGCGAGCTCACGATGCTAATTATTCTAGTTCATGTGAGCAATTTGTCGGCCACGCAGAATCGCGCTTAGCGTACCAGGAGCATTTAATGTGCTCAGGGACGGAAAGAGAGAGAAAATGAGATAAAAAAAATACTCTCGCGAGGACAAGTGAGCTTCCATACGGCAAAACCATCTCGACTATTTGCATCTGTTGGCGAATATATCCACCAGCGGGATTTACGGAATGTAATGCAGCGAATAAATGTATACAAATATGTACACCATATAAATATTCACATATAAGTTTATAAATAAATAAATTTAAATATATGTATATATATGTGTATACATGTGTTGATAGTAAACACAATGAAGCAGTTTATGATTTAGCGTCTTTTGTAAGGAGATCAGGATCGTTTAAACATCGGAAAATTTTCCTATTATTTTTCAATTTCATTAACCATGAGTTGGAAATACGACCCTGTCACGAGAAATTATAGAATCACATTGTCTTAAAGAAAAATGAAATTAATAAGCATAGCAGAACCTTCAGGTATTGATGGTTTAAAATCCTATAACAATTATTTGAAACTCAAATCAAAAGTTTCTACATTCTTTTCCTTATAAAGGAAGAAAAAACCAACTATTTTTACAATTCTATGTACAAAAGTGAATTCCGTACTCATGGTAATTCAAGCTTCATCCATCCCATCAATGAAGATGTGCCCGAGTCATCTTTCATCCCATTTACCGGCAAATCTGTGTTCCCTCCAGCAGAATAATTTTTCTCGATTCACTAATTAACCAGAATTAACGGCCATAACAACAAAAATTAAATGAAAAATAGGAAAAACAAGAAGAAAAACGTACGCAGGAAATTCTCAAACATGTATATATCGAGGTGGTATCTCCTGAAGAATAATTCTGAAATTACAGAGTAAGCCGAGTCTGGCGATGATTCGCAACGATTATTCGTCCAAGAATTCGATGTGAGTATCTGGATCTTGCGGAATATGTGGCAAATATGTACATATATATACAGAAGAAGGAAAAGATCCCTAGCGAGTTGTTGCTGCTGGCTTTGCCTCGATGTAGGGGTTTATGAAACAAAGAGAAAAAGCCACTTGTACACCGGAGTAAAAAATGGCTAATTCAATAGCAATTGATGTTATTAGAAGTTTTCATTGATTCAACCGTAGTATTATCAGTCAGAAAAGTTCTGCGTTTTAATTTAAAACTAATTTATTTGTTCAATTGTTCATAATATTGGGATAATTATCATAAAAATGAAGATTTACATTTTCAAAGATTCAAAAAATAATATTTATTATTGTTCTAAACATCCAAACTTCGATTCCAACGTTTTTGCATTTCACTCAAGAAAAGAGTAATTTAAACACTTCTCATAAAAAAATGATCATGTCCTTAATTTCCCGAGAAGCCATCAAATTCCACTGCTTCCAAAATTTTTTTTTCTTGGATGGCGAATGTTTTCGAAGAGCTTGCTAAAATGATAGCTATACGGTAGAACTCCTGTTTGTATACGACTTTCGAAGTGAAACAGAAAGATCTATAGGTCTGATGTGCAGGTGTATCATCAATCGGAGCTTGATATTAAGTCAGGGATATCAAGGACCCCGCTCGTTCGTTGGCTCTCCACGGTTTAACGATTCTAGTGCTCGAAGCGATCTTGCATATGCTCACTCGTCTTGGATATCTTCTCGGTTTTCTCGGCGTTATGATCCCTCTCATCTCTCTTTCTCTCTCTCTCTCTCTCCTTATTTCTTATCCTTGTCTTGATTTATTCCTTTTTCACCTGGCCAGGTAAAAGACTTCGTGCAAGAAGAGATATATCTCAAAGATTCAAGAGAGTAACAGAGAAAATATGTGCGAGTGATAAAGAAAGAAAGAAAGAGAGAGAGAGAGAGAGCAAGAGAGAAGAGGAAGAAAAAGGGAGTCTAGTGGTGGGCGTCGCGATGCGTATATTACTATCGCACAAGGGTGTACTCAGGTGTACTCTCGCGTTATGCTACATTCAATTTCACGAAGCCCTCGAGCAACTCCAGAGCACTTATGTACGTCTCGAGTATTTATACATATCTTTTCTCGAGGAGTGTAAGAGAGACGGACCGAAGCGAATATCAAGAGTTCTGAACAACTTGTGACAGGTTTCGATTGATGCTCCATCGAGAGACATTGTTCAGGTGAAATATGAAAAAAAAAATATTTTAAAATAATAATAATAATAATAATAACTTTGTAATTTTTGATTTGTAATTTTTTTTCGTGCTTTGTTCACCACGGCTACAATTTCGAGTATTTCTTCTTCACGTTCCAAGATACTGAAAATATGTTGGGAATTTTTTCCCCCCCTCCAAGAATTGTTCGAAATTGATGTTTGGGTCTTTTCGATTCCTCGAATATAAATGTGACCATCGGATAAAAATAACTGTGCATAGAATTTTTTGTACAGTTCCTAGAGGTTATGGTTGGATTTTGATCCTCGTCTTTTTTTTTTTTAAGTCTTCAAACTTTGTAACTTTTTGCTGAGAGACTCGCGTAAGTATAGAGGATCGGGAAAGAAGTGCCGTGTGAATTTTAGAATTATACAGACGAGAGATATCGCTCGGCACACCTTGACGCGCTCGTTCGACATAATAATTCATTTAACGAACCACCGCAAATGACTAGGGTTCGTGGTTACATGGGGTCTGTTTTAATACATATAATACATATATATATGTAGAGCCATTTACGAAAGAACTGACAGGGAGCCTGCTCGATGCGTTTTATCGAAGCGCTGGTATGTGGGAACTCGTCGATAAGCTCTTGTCCTAACTACACCTATTTCTTCGGCAAACGGATCGTGCAACCTGCAATTCATATTGATTCCTTTTTCGTTTCTATTAATAGATTCTCAAATGTCACGTTGAATCTATCGATGCAAAGCCAAAATAATTCACCGTATGTTGAATAATCTCGACGATATCGGAGAGAATGCTTGATTATGCGAACGTCCATATAAAAGCAGGTTTTATTTTTACATTCAATACGTTCAATTATCTTCAGCTGCCAAGCAGGGTTCAAAAAAGTTAGTTCTTGTCATTATTGTTATTATTATTATTATTGTTGTTGTCGTTATTTTACTAAGGGATAAAAATTATCGTTCCAACAGGATGAGAAGAGGATGTGATAAGAAAAATAGTAAAAAAGAAATGAAAAGTAAAAAGAAATAAGGTACGCAAGCACGTATCGTATACGTGATAGCACTCGAGTTGACGATGGCTGCGATCCTCAGCCAAGAAATCTACCGATCGATCCTCTTGGATCGGCTATTCGACATATTCTCCGTCGGAAAAAGGCGTGTCACCCTCTGACAACTATTTCATATGGCTGGAGACTCGACTCCACTTGACGTTCGACTTTGCTGCCTTCCTCTGGCTTTGTACATTGTTGCAAAATTAAAATTCACCACAGCTTCGATTGATACGACTTTATGACTTAAACAACGCGGAAAAAAGGCATTTTGATTTTTATCACACTGCATGAATATGAGTTCCTGCACTTTGGTATGTGTCCGCATCACAATCGAACATATCTTCAAATAGTTCTACCATCAAAAACGACGGCTAAGTGCAAAAGCATCACAGAAGCATAACAGCCGATCGAAACGTCGCCTCATCCATACGTTACCTCGTTCAACTTTTTTTTCTTGCTCATATCTTTCGTCGCATATTTTCACTCATTCTCGACTATACGATTGACGATTCGACCATGTCTCTTTCACGCACACAACACCGTCGTATACATACGTGCTGTGCAGCGCGGTCGATCACGTGTGAAGTGGAAGCAAAAGAAACTGCAAAACGTGTTGGCTATCCGCACAAGGCCAACGACGAATGAGAGAGAAGTTGAGGATACAAGACCGCAGTTTTTTTTGTAACGAAACATTTACATTTATACCATAATATGAATTTTGTTCCTCGGAATAAAAAAAAGGCATCAATTTGTAAGAAACTTGAATTCATTAACGTTTATAAATGATGAAAAAAAAGCCAATGCCATCGTACGTCAATTATATTTCGGCAGGTAGTAAAAATTCCTTCCAAAAGGTTACAGTCATATGAATATTTTTTTCTCAGTACAAGAAGGTCTTGATTCTAGTTTTTATTTGCGAACGAAGAAAAAAAAAGCTTTGGCTGAATTGGCTGACAAAAGAGTTAAACTGACAGTCACGTTTTAATTCACCATCATCTTGAGCGGAATAGTTCCAATCGAAGTGTATAAAAAAAGCAGCAAAAAAAGGTAGAACAAGAGGAATCGGAACAGCAAGTCGAGTATAGCCTTCGAGGAGCAAAGCGATGCGACAAAAAACCTGAGGTTTCCTGCTCGTGGAGGTGATCCTCTCGTTCTTATCGCTTGTTGTTTTTTTTTTCTTTTCCTCAATTTTTTTTTCTGATGCTCAGTCTATACTCGCGACCTTCGATAGATCAATACGTGCTTCACCGCCATCATCGCGTAGATGCTCTTCTACTGGATGCCAGGAATAGTTTAGCGTCTTGGTACCACGTCTTTTGTGGTTACTCTTGCTTTTACACACAAAAAGAACATGATATGAGAGTGGAAACTTTACGTGCCAGGGAAGAATGATAAGCCGTTTATATTTCAGAGTCTTAAAGTTTCGTGAAGTCTCGAGAAGGTGAAATATTTATAAATACACTTCATAAACCATAAGAAATACAGGTGCATTCCCATAGACGTCTTCGGGTTTATATCCGAGTCGAGAAAATAAATTGTGATAAAATTGTGGACGCGATGTGTGTAATAAAATATATATTTCTTTTTATCTATAAATAAAAAACAAAACTCGTTGAATTGCAGGTTAAAGTTGAGATTAAATCATCAATTAATTTCAATGACTGCAATGAGCGCGCGACTGTGACCGAATTATTTTACGAAAGCATGGTATTTTATTTACAAAATATTTTATATTGATATTCTCTAGAGTTTGAAATTTCTCGGATGTTTATGACAATGAATACGCCTCGAAAAGATAGAAATTCATGTATTGTTTATTGTCGTATATAAAAATGTATTATCATTACGATATACAAAAGTTATGTGGCTTGTAAAAAAAGTAATCTCAAAAACTATCAGGTTGTACGATAAAAAATGACACTTCTATCCGAGACTTAGGAATTTTTTATCTGCATGGCTTATCAACGGAGTAAGAATCGGTTTAAGGGAGTGGAAGATTATAGCTAGTCAAATATATACATAGGTGCACATTCGAATGATTCTTGAAAGACAATCCGGGTGTACGAGAGAGTCGTTCGTTAGGAATATTATTTCCACCAGACACACACAATGAGAGACCAAGATACTTGACTCGAGAGAAGAAGAATGAAAGAAAGAGATAAAAAAAAAAGCACATAGTACGAAGAGTATTGTAGGGATATTGCGGGCCATTGACCAGCGTCTACAGCATGTATCTGAGAAAAGGGCCCATAGCACTTTACGAACAAATTCCCGTGGCGATCGTAAAACGGGCGTTGCAGCATGTAACCCGTGCCTCAATGCACGTATGTCTATTGCAGAGCTTTTGTACGAATCCTATTCGACCACACTCACTCTATAGATACGAAGAAGACATATATGTATATTTGTGTACAAATATATGAGTGTGAAAGTACTTTAACTAGGAATATATATTCATCGATTCCCAGCGAGGAAAAGACGCGAAGATTCACGGTTGGAGTCAAGAATAGCCAAGTTTTCTTACGCCCTTACAGCAGAGGGCATTGTGTATGTTGCTCAGCTGTTTATATAAATGTATATTGTCGAGCGAGTAAGGCTGAACTTTCGATTTCGCACCTTCCTCGTATTTCCTCCAAGATTTATGCAAATATCCAATGAAGAACGAGAGAAAGACATTCGCAAGTTTCGTCATCGTACATTCGAATGAAAGAAAGTAAGAGTGCACCTTTGTCGGAATATTTGAAAGGATTTTCCTGCTTCTTTTTCCCCATCCAGCTGTACGATCTCAAACGTTATGTCTTTACAGATAAAAAAATCATTGAAATATGCGCATGGCTACATATTCTTACATCTGTAGTTGATGCTGCAGTCGTACTGAAATACGCAAGTACGAGATATACCTTTTCTGACTGTAAATCAACGTGTTATGCACAGAAGGGAGCGCATCACTCTCGCCGAAGCTCCAAGGGAAGAACTCACTTCCGCCCCCTGAGAGAAAACAAGTTCGGAGTACGAGATTCCAACCTTTATACTCCATTCCCCCCACGCTTTAAATTTCTGCCATTTATGCGCAGTACGTCTGCGGTTTTTCCGCTCAAAATATATAGTCGTTTCATCGAAATGATGGCGGACTACAAAATTCATTGTGACATTCAGGATCTACGAAATCTTAAAATATGATTCATCCCCGCGCGTGATTTTGACATATTGACATTTCATGATCGCCCAGATTCACACGTATTTTTATTTTTCATTTTTTTATTCTATTCGACCTCTTTTTAACCCTGACACGATCGATCAGACGCAATTGAGTTCTCGGTACGTACGCGCGGATTAAGCCGATCTTTTAGTACGTATAACACGTATTAGTTGTATGTGCAGATAACATAAAGAACCTATAAAATAGCCATACGTGTATAAATCTATGGTGAGATATATATACAAGGTGTGTACTATATGCCATACTTTATGTAAAGCTATTAACCGTGCTCGCGTCTAACGTAGATCATTCGTTGGGCTCGGGGATGTATATGAGACTTCCCATCAATTAATTACCGATTAAACATACGATTTCCTAATTGACAGTGTATATCCGAGAGCGTTGCGGGTCACGCGATAAGTGGAGATAATTCAAAGTAAAAGCTCGTCCAAGCATGGGCTGTTATACATTATATAAATATATATAATGTGTATGGACAGCGTTAAGGCCGTAGCATCATAAAGAATTCATGTATATATATTATATATATAAATATGTATCTTTTTAAAATATTTATTAATACACATATTAATATATTTATGGATAAACTTTATATTAGAGGAGGCTTCCTTGCATATATAAATTTAGATTTTTGCGAGGCAAAGGGGCAGAATTGTACGTGTAACCCTCAGGCCAGCAGCGAGCAAACCTCAAACAATAATTGATTATATTTTTTTATATTGTCGAATGCCTAGGGACCTTCTGGATCCGAAAACCCTGTATTAAGTGTTGAAGCGGTAGTTTGGAAATAAAAAGAATTACAAACGAAGGACTTTGTCAAAGGATTTCTATTTCTGACTCATTTTTGAACCCCGAACAGTTGCCATATTCAAATTTGAGTTACATCCCTGAAAAAATAGCTAATCGTGGTCCTTTTTCAAGCTCAAGCCGCAGGTGGTGAATATCTCGCGAAGTGACTTACATATTAGTAAGAAGGTTAATGTTTCTATAAAGGACGTTACCAATCTATGGATACAGCCGGAGCAATTAACGAAATAAAAATATAGTAATAAAAAGCATAGCAAGGTCCTCCATTAAGCAAAAGTCAACGAACTGGAAAACGAGACCGCGCGTACACATGTATGCACGCATATAAATACACATCATAAATAATGTTTGTAGTGGTGTGTGTGTGTGTCGGTGTGTTACATATATATTTTATTGTAGCGAAGTGCATAGCGAGGATCTGCACGGCCCATATTTTTCCTCTGTCTTTTGCCTCTCTTCTGTAAGAGCCAGCGCGACGTACCCCGCGGAGAATTCGCTTGCGGAATTTATCGTCTACTACGCTCGCTCGCGCTAGCAAATACACATACACGTACGTATGTGGTTATGTGTATTCATAAATACGTGTAGAAACATCTGAGATTCGAACATGCGTTGTGTTGTTGTGTGTAAAGAAGGTGAAGAGAAGTCTGGAGATGAAGAGGGGAGCAACGAAAATATGTAGAAAAAACGTTTTGAAAAAGGTGTTGAAAAAAATTTAACGCAAACTCATAGATTTTTGTACTGAGCCGAGATAAAGGTTGTGAGAATAAAGGAGAACTGGATTTTTTTTCGAAATTCCCAACGTCTTGAAATATCGGGCGTGAAATAGTTTCTTTCTCTCTCTCTCTCCTTCTCTCCTGTCTTTCCTTCTCTATTTTCCTTGTTCTTGTCTTGGACGAGCCATCGGATAAATATTAAAAAAAAAAACTAAAGACAACTTTTAATAATTTCTCGGTCGAAACTGAGCGTCTTATGACTGGGCGAATGGATAAATCCTTGGCTCGATTAACTCTGGACACCCCCATGACATCGATCAGCTCGTACAAGAAATGATTAATAAGTGATTATACAAGAAAAAAAGACTCAAGGACCGTGTTGCGCAATATATTCTGCTAAATACGTCAGACTGTTGACGCGGGTGGGAAACACTTTGCGCGGTCTCGTTAAGGATCCATTGTACGTTGGAATCTAAAGACGAGACACTGTGTATTGCAGAATAACCAGGAATAAAATGTAAGTAGAGATGGAGAGTGAGAGAGAGAGGAATAAAGAAACAAAACAGAATTGCTCTCACGACGAACTGTATAAAGGAAATACTGGTAAAAAGACCGAGATGGACATTTTATATCGAATTTGTTAGGGCAATATACTCTCGCTGTTGTGTTATATACACGAGGAAACGTAATTTCAACCCACGCACAAAGCCAAGATGCTATTTATAATTTCGTCCTTTTGATTCACAAACGTGCAACGTACAGGCAATCTCAAATTAGATAATGAATCATTAATATCAACAAATACGCATTCTTTCTTCGAGTATACTGCGGAAAATATTGACAATGGACAAAAAACGCATAGGAACACCATTGGGGAGCGTAAAATTTGTAGAATTACGTAACATAAAAAAGTGCTTCTACTTTTGTGTTGGAAATTCCATGTTATTTGAAACTGATTCTCAAAAGAGAGTTTCGTGATCGAAAAAACCATTTAACGAGTCTCGGCTTGGAGTTTTGTCCAGAACCGAAGTTTAATATTTTGAAATATTCAACTTGAAACATCCTGTATTTATGAATTTTCATATATAAGATTGTGAAGGGTTATGCTAATATGATTGGAATATTATCCTGACCGTATGTCACTGACCACCTACCAGCGATATCGCTGACCGTTCGTACGCCCTCTCTACTTTTACGCACACGTACACTACTGATATTTTCATAGCCACATAAATACGTTAGTGCAAATATGAACCACTCGATAGTTCCGAAGATTTTTCAATATTTCGAAAAATTGTTTGCTGTAGTCCCACATTTCCAAGATTTATCGTAGACGTTTCGATTAAACATTGAGTGACTCCTCATTTTTGTTGTCGGTACAGAGTCTTTGAAGTCTATGCTTCGGACCGTTTAGATCAAAAAAATCGACAGAATTATTTCGATAATATAAATCAAAATAATATAAATCCAGTTTTTCTAAGACTCCAAAAGAAGCTCTAACAAAAAAACTGATTATTCTCGATCGCGGCAAATTTCCAAAGGGACAAAATACTGAAACTAAAACGATGGTTCAAGATCACACCAATTTCGTAGTGTGTGTTGTACCTCCATAATTTTATGAGTATAATAAAAGAGTTAGAGTGTTGTAACCCGTTGTTACTGCGAAGCAGACAATCTGGCGAGTTCTGTGTCTGGTTCGCGTAACTTTTGTGCTCTCGCATTAAAGAAGGCTTTACGTACATCGCGGGGTAGAGAGGAAAACTTGCTTTACAAGTACGCACGTCAAGTCGTAATACATGTACCGAGCCTTGATGAAATATTACAAAGATATAGCCATATTTGTATCCGCATATTCATTGTTTGGACCAACTAAAAAAGGACGTAACTCGAAGCACTTTAAGTATAGTCTTCGTTTAGCTTTTTTCCAGTGATGAACATTGAAAAAAGCACAAATTTATGATCAATGACGTTGTGTTATTAGGTTCAATCGAAATTTCTCAGTGTTTCAATCAACACCAGCCCAATGCCCTTTTTAGAGCAGATTCAATAACATCTTACTCTGTATATATAAAAAGCAAACGAAGTACAAGTCGTGTTCGAATAGAAAAAAATGTTGTATGTATATAAATATATAGTGCAGTGACTATCCGGTGATGCAAGGTGCAAGTTGTGCGTGCTAGAATACTTTAACACATGTTAATCCCCTTCCATTTCCCCCTACCGTAGACAATCGTACACGAGGTTTGTGCACTCGCTCTCACCTGAGAAACTCCAAGAGTCCTATCTCGTGAGAGAAACTCTCTCACTGCGAAGAATCGAGTGTGACGCGTTATACGCTTAAATAAATGAGGTAGTATTCTCGTCGAGATGGAAGGGAGCGAGAAACAAGCACCGAGTTCTTTTTGTGGCATAATTTTTTTTTTTTTCTTCTCGGATACTCACTGTAACACGCTGCTGTTACGTGGTTATAAAATTTATATGTAAAAACAGAGGCAAAAAGAGTGAGAAATTTCTCCGATGTCATAACGATCATGTGCCAGAAATGAGTGTGGGAGTTGGTAAAAGTTTGTGCATATATTTATCTAATGCGTTGGCATTATCCAGAGGAATTTTGTTGAGTGAATATAGTTTTTAGTACGTACCAAATTAATAATTGAGTTTCATTTATTATTGTTTAGTTATCATTTGTTATCAATTGGATTTTCCAAAATTCTAACAATCGAATAAATGTTAGAAGAAAAGACAATTTTAATATCATTCAAAAATGTATTTTAATTCGAATATTTTCATAATCTTCTATTTAATCGAAGACTTGTCGAAGATTATGAAGAGGTTCGTGACGATGGCGAAAAAGCTTGTCGGAGAATGGTTCGAATTAAGATGCAGTCTGACCGTGGCATTGAGACTGCCACGATGCCAATCAACACGGACCAATGAATAGGCAGAAGGCAAAGAAGAAAGTCTGAGATCGCGCTAGGCCTGTCCTATACTTTTCTTGCACGAGTATAAGTGAAGTAGCATGTGATAAAATAGAGAAAAAGATGTGTAGTATATCGAGTTTGGATGAATAAAGAAATTATTTACGGAGCTGTTATTCTCTGCTCGTGAGATCGAGTGTTGGTTCGGCACGTCACCTCGTTGACTCGTGCTACGATGTGAAATTCTTCATACCCACGATCTATATGTATGTATATGCGTATGCACATTTATATACTAAATATAGTACCTCGAGATCGAATTTCCGATAAGATTCGCAAGAGCGCAATCGATCATCGTGCCTGGACGTGATCGATGTGCGTACGTTGAGAGGTACATGGCAAGAGCTACGATGATCAGGGGAATGTTCTCTCCCCCGTTTGCACCCGCCTGATGCTTGTTCAATCTCTTGTTATAACCCCCTCGCCCAACAAGTACGAGTTCCCCTTATACGAATGTACATAGTTGCACTCTCGTAACCTCTCCGACGCTATATTATTCAAAATGCTCAAACATTTCCCATTTATGACCTTTTTTTTCGAACAGTAGAAACATTAAGCTCGACTTACGAGCCCGTTCTCATATTCTATGAGGAACAATGGGCAATAGCCCTACAACAAAGCAGAAGCTGAAGGGTCGTTATATTCTGGTCTGTTTATGGATCTGGAGAGTTTTACTGTTGTGCCCAACGTCAAAGATCAATTGAAAGAAATACGTCATTTCAGGCTATAGTAATTTACTTTTTTTTATCTCTAACCCATGGAGTCATGGTGGGACTTATGTTCTTTCCTGAAAACATTGTTTTTCTACTTATCTGCCATGAACATTGGAATATGCTGCAAATAATTTCACAGTATTTTTCACAAATTTGTTGTAGAAATAATAAATAAACAATTCTTTGATTAATTCTATTCGTATACCGGTTAATAACATAAAAATGTTTTTTTTTTGTTTTTTTTTTTCATTTCTAGACAAAAGTTCGCCTCCAGTCGCTTGTTAATTGTCTTCATCCATCACTAATCGAATTTACCGACGTCCATATAACTGTGGGGCTGGATCAAACTCGACTAGACCAACTGTATCGAGAATTTAAAAACTAAGTAGTGCGTTAAATGATAATTAACAACCCTCATCGGGATAGATCGCAGCGTTCAGTCATTTTTCAAGTACATTAGTGAGTGGAACTAAAGAGTACTGCAACAAAATAGCCGAAGCTGCAATTTAAAACAGTCTCATTAAAACTACTGGGCAACCATATCCACACTGCGGGGATCGTGTATAATCTGGAGTTTTTTTTTTTTTTTCTAGATTGCACATGGTTTGTGTGCACTCTGCGGTACACTGGAACACGCTCGGGCTACCGATGCATCCAGCCGTGTGAAAATCAGCCGCTAGACCGAAGCTAGGACCGGCTGGAAACGCAGGCGTAATACAGCGCGGCGAAGTGGAACGTAGACACACATATACAAACACAAATTCATATACATATATATGTCGACGCGAATATACAGAATGTGATTTACACGCGTAACAGCTGATAAAAATCGCGACTTGACGATGCAAGTCGTAATTGCGATTGGGAGAAAGTCGGACATATCATCGAACCGCAAGATAAATTGCACCACCATCATATGCAATGCACACACACACACACACACACACACACACACGCTTACAGAAAATTTTGTAGCTTCTAATGCTACGCACTTATGGTATGTGGAATTTTTATTTTTATGGATCATATCGTCGATTGCTTATTACGTGAACTCAACACCGTTGCAAGAGCTTTTATAACCTTTCACATTGCTCATTTGGAGTTCAATCATTTTTTCCATTTTTATTGGTTTTAAATACTTCGGTTAAATCCGAGCTGTATCAGCGTTTTTCGTAAGTTGGACTAATTGTGAACCACGAATCCAACAGTACACTCGGTTAAAATCAAACTTCCGGTTCCCCAAACCCCAACATTGTAATCCATGAAATGGAGATTAATAATGTTGATATTGAAAATATGAAAATTTCATATTAGTCTCTGCAATTCTTTCCACTTAATTAATGAAAAGAGACGGAGTTCTCTGTCGGAAATGAGTCTTTTTTTTTTCAAATCTTAAATCTTAAGGATTAAGCTTTTCAAAGGTCGTGGATTTCTTCAAATTTTGTCAATATTGAGAAAAATTAATATTGTTGAATGAGAAACGTACCAGGATATCCTTCGGGGATGACTATTTCCGGTCCAACTTTGACGTCGTGTCGATAACGATGCATGAGCAAGGTTGCAGTAACCCTTAACGATTTTTGCTGTTGTTTATATAATAAAATCGGTCTCCCACCACCTCCTTCGACCCGAACGACTCGCGGTAACGAAAATCTGTCCAAGAACTCACGAAGGGGCACGAACGAGCCACCGGAACCGGCAGCTTCGGCCGTGGCTTCTCGCGAACTCGGTAGAGAATCGTCGCCGGTACCAGTAGCTTCACCACTCGACAATGTCGAGAATTCACCACTCGACGACATCACGATTTTTTCTCCGATTTCACCGATACCCGTATCTTACAATTCACCACTTTTTTCATTTAATTATTCCCTCTTCAATGTTTAACATTTATTTATACACATTTCCACTATCGAACTTCATTGTCGCTGATTTTTTCCTTTCCTCCTTTATTTACTGCTTGCATGAAGGTCCTCCGTTCTTTTTTGCGAAAGAACCCAAACAATTCGATGCAGAGACTTGAGAGAATCCTGAAAAAAAATACAATACCAGTAAGTAAATAATTGTTTGGCATTGAAAAAATGTTTAAAAATGAAATAGAATCTAAAAAAAGTTTCATTTAATTTTCTCTTATCAAGTTCAGTACAATTATACGAAGAAATTTCTTTTTTACCCCCAACATTAATCTTCTACAACGAACGTTTTATCATTTATTTAGAATAAATTCTTTTCACGATATACCTTTCATAGAAAATGTTCTTAAATTCTTTTTTGCGTATACGAGTGATGTCTAGTAGGTGTATATATGGAAGTGTGGTTCGTTATTCCATCCGAGCATTCATTCAAAGTCAATAGAAAATAAATGAAAGAAACGTAAAACGAGGCTGAATAGCTTCGGCTAAAATTGGACAAGTCGAGCTAAGTTTTGATTTTTTAAACGCAGATGCAAGAATACCTATGAAATATTATATCAAAGAAAGATGAGGTAAGAAAGATTACGAATATAAGGTCCGAAGTTATTCACGTACGCGCGAGAGAGAATGTGCCTTAGTTAACAGCGATTATGCTCGAGGCTTTTGACGTTGGTGATCATGATGATGAATTTATGACGATGATTAGCGCGTGGCGTACCGCAATGTCGCCACCGGTCTTCATACAAAACTCACCCGAAGGGGTAAAATATACTTAATCCGTTTCATTTTATGCACATAATACATACGTCGCGTGACGTTTAATATTCGACGATGCGTAGGCGTGTGTACAGTGATGCCATGTAAGATTATTCATACATACATACAAATTGTTCGGTTCTACAATATTTGAGACTCAATTACTTTATACTGAATAGATTGAGACATTCTGCATCGACAATTAGGAAGGAATGAGCTTTCATTTGGTGAAATACTATATTTATTTCTTCATGTTTGGGTGACAATCATGTTTTTTTTTTTTTTTTTTTTTTTTTTTTTTTAACATGGATTCAAAATTCAATTGAATGAAAATCTATGACGGCCATGTAATCTTGTGGGTATAAAATTAACATGGAAAAATGTCAATTGCTCAAGAATATTTCTCTCAACGAGGATTATCATTATTATTACTATTCCACATTGCGGATGAACGTTTGTGGGGCTTGGAAAACTGATTGGATTTAGTTATTTATTTTCTATCGAGAATGTAGTAGGTCCAATGATTTTCTAAAATTAAATTTGAATTTCTTAGGATTGAACTGGAATTATTCAAGGTCCAGGTTCAAGATCATCAGTGCATACTACTGACCACTCGGATCATCATCAATCTCCACCTCAAAGAAGCCTCTGTGTGTACCGCGAAGAAAAATCTTTGTGAGAAGCTTCAAACGTAAAGTCACGTGTTTCCTATGCTTGTATAGCATGTCGATTATACGAGCGACGCATACCAATGAAGGGAATTAATATTCGACATCCGTAAAATATGATACGTGACAAATGGAGGGAGAGCAACGTCGAGATCGCGCTTTTTTTTTTACTGGCGCGCGTTTCAATATATTCGCGAATGATGTGTACAGGGAAACAGTGAAATTATGGAACTTGCACACCAAAATTTCTATCCAGAAATACTTATTTACGAAGGCACTTAAAACAATAAGCGCCAAGGAAAAAGCAACGTACGTTCGTGTTAAATATTTTACTATAAAATCATGTAAAAGTGAAAACGATTTGTGGGAGAAGAATAAAAAAAAAAGATATTGATCAACTAATTATTTACAAAGATATCTTAATCCCAATTCTCATAAAGTCATTTCAAATTTCGTCAAACTGCTTCACTTTTTCATATTCAAAGGTACAATCGAAAATAAAAGGCACATACCAAACGACAGCTTCTGCTTTTGGTGTTTATTTAAGCCTCGGAAATGATATTTAATCCGACGAAATGAAAACTACGAAATTTCGAACACACAAAAAATATAAATCACAACTAGTTATCCGAGATGTACATTTTATTTGTTAAATATCGATCACGACTCAGATACTAATGAAACTTTTATTTGTCAAGTGTAATTATTGTGTTTACATTAAAAAATAAGGAAGTTCACACGCGAATCAGAAACAGTAACAATCGAAGTATCGTTGATGGAATTTGATCGTGAAACACGAGCGTGGGCGAAGACAAGCTGCGTGCTGTCAATCGCGCGACGTCCCGGACATGACGACGCTCCGAACGAGATCGTGCAACTAACTCCCGCAAACCGCTTGCTGGAACGTCGAACTTACCTTTCCGACTATCCAAGAGCTACTCCCCACCCGACATCACCGAATAAACTACATCACGCTCACATTCTCTTTGGTTTGCCGCGGTGCGCCGCCGTACCTCGAACCAGTGGATTTAATACGTTACAATTTTTTACGATATTTATTTGAGTCAAGCGTTAATATTTAAAAAATTATAGAGTTTACTGGCGTTTGGCACAAATTATATGTTTTTTGTTTGTTTTTATTGTTTCCGCATGTCCTCTTGCAAATTTTTACGAGCCCAAGCGGCCTGAATCGCAAGAACATTCGTGATACCAATGTCAACGTAATTTCGCGCTTAGCGAGGGAAACTATGGGAAACCCGAACGATGCAGGGGACACTATATTTTTATGATGTTCCAGTTGGTTCAACTGGTCACCCAACTGAGTAGTGTCCTCGCCTGGGGACTTGGGGGATCACCGAAGCTACACACCGAGAACGCACCATCGCCGTCGGTTTTATATAATTCTGTTATGTATTATTATTCGCCGGCGACTTCCATTTCCGGAGGATTTCCCAGGTAACGGCCTGAATGAGCATTAAATATCTCATTGTTTCGCTCTCATTTTTTCTCACCCGGAAACCAACGCGTATATCCTCATCTCATCAACATTCATGCACAAACGATCACGATTTTTTTTTTTTTCATCAATGGACTTTGCAGCTACTTTATTTCATAATTATAACAAAATATTTTATCATCTAATTAAATGGTTACAGTAAAATGATTTCATTAATTTTGAAAAAAAAGTGTAAAGAAAGGTCTTTACTTGATTGGATAATATAAGCGCGGTCCAGCCTTTTGTAAGTGTTTGGAAGAAGCCTCAAACCTCAAGAGGCCTTTATATAGTTTTCCGTTAATTTTTAGTGTACACTAACGGGAAAGCGTATGTAAATCCACAAGTCTCATGCATCGAAATTCGCACGTAACAAATTCCTGTAGTTTTTTTTTTTTGGTTAGACTTTACCATGGCAATTTACTCGGACTCAAATATTTATATTCAATAAAAATCATTTTCAATAAAATAAATTAATGTATTTTTGATAATGACTAAATAGTAATGAGTCAATAGCGTTTTTTATATTTGACAATTGTCAAAATGTTTTTAAAATACTTAATTATTTGAAAGATACACATTTGTATTTCGTAGCGGATTTCAGTATTGAACAGTTAAACAAAGTTTGCTGCTCCTTCTTGCACGTATTTGAGTGCGGTATATAAATACTTGCATGGATCATGTCAACCATATGCTTACGCAGTGAGCATATGGCATGTACCACTTCTGCAAGAAGAAGTCCTCCCGGGATCTCCGCTATAATACATCGAATACACAGTTATGGTATCGTATCAAATTCATCGACCAAGAATGTGATTCATCAGTCTCTGTATGTGACTCTCATTTACGATTAATTGATTTCCCGAAATCATTAAATCTGCTCCAATTTATTTACATGCCAACAAAAAGATCAGTCAATAACAAATAAAGATTTTTATACGTTCACGGACAATACATTTTTTTTTTTTTTTTAAATATTATTTCACATTTTTTTGGAGTATGCCACGTTCAATAATGGCGAACAACTAAAATCGAAATGAATCAGCTTTGTAATCGATTTTGCAATTGAACTCGCAATCAACAGCAAGGATTGATCGCGAGGAATGTCAATTTTAATCGAGCCTACATTTGGTATTTATTCAATTTTCCAACACTTCGGATTCTCTTAACGCTCGCACAGGAGCTCTGATTCCCTTTTATTCAGAGGACACTTTCTCCACGAGAGGGAAAATATGATTTTTTTTTATCGGAAATAAAAAAAATAATGTGTATGTATCGACACAATGTGTCTAGTTCGTTGTGTGGGCGACACACCCGTGGTCGCGATAGCGCAAAGGATCGAGCACCTCAATACCCCGAGCACTACGATTTCTTACGGTCGGTAACGTCGTTAGATACTTTCACATTCCGAGTCGGGTTCTCCACGATCGCGCCGTGCAGGCTGCAGACTCATGGGATATATCCAATAATTAGGCTGGAACGTAGAGAATATTAATGTCAGTGTTTAGCGAGAGGGGGATACGAGTCGAGAGACCGCGTGTTCGTGTCATTGTCCTGCGTGATTGCGGTACAGCCGAACGGATTATCGACCTCTGAAGCGATTATTATGATGACGAAAAAATAAGACGGCGACGGGAAGATCGCATGGGTAATTGTTCCTGCAACGCCTGCGGGACTGTTCGTCGTCGTCGTCCTCGTACGCGCCAATCAAACATCCGAGAATCAACGCGAGAAACATTGGGTAGGGTTCCTTTGATTTTTTGCCGGGCGGGTGTGGGATAGGTCAGAGAAAAATCTCTCCGATTTCATTTTCTTATAATGCTATTTGCATCGTCTTGAATTCCATTTATTTAATTATCAATTAGATATCGAATTTCCTTAATAATTGTCCGCATAAAATATACTTTCGCTCGTCAAATTTTATTTGTTATAATAAAATGAAAAAAACGACTGCTATCACTTGATTCGATTTCCTATGATAATTTCATCGGAAATTTCATAAATATTTGAACGATTAACGCTGAATAACTAAATTCCTTATAAAATGCTGTGCGAAACAAATAACTTGAAGAAATCTGACGTTTTTATAGATTTTTTATTGGCATTCATAATTTGAGAAATATTGAAATTTTATTCACGTCAACAAATCATTTCCATACCAAGAATATACTTTTTTTTTTAACTTCTCATAGTTGTTTGGCTTTGTAACTGAATAATTAATTTTATCTGCGATCACCGAATTTTATTTCTTGAACTAACTTCGATTTTATTATCATTAATTACGAAGAAGAGGCGACTCAACTTTCTTTACATAACTTTGAGCGTGTAATCAATATTTCTTTGAAAGTCTTCGACATATAATCTGTTCAATAATTTTTGCTATGATTAATAATTACCTATCGATAACTAAAATATGCATACGAGCAAATTTTTTTTTGTTTTTCGTGCTTGGATACGATATTTTAATCGCAATCGTTGAATAAAATTTTTCCTAATCTTGAATATCATCACTATGCGGTTAATTTCGCCGTCAGTAATAATTCCAGTAAGTGGCAATGAATCTCTATGGGGAAAGAACCGTATACACATTCACGAAGTATCTTCTCATCGTCCACGTGAGTTCGCCAAGAATTAACGAGCCTCTCTGTCTCTTTATTTTTTTTTCTGACTCTCTCATGATCGGCATAGGATTCTCCCTATACCAGTTTCCCGGAAAGCACTCGTAGCAATCCGCGTGTTTGCGAGATACTAAAAAACTGGATTCGCGTTTGTATCAGGGAGTCGCATGCAACTCGAATAGCCGGAGGATCCGAGCAGTGCTGGAGTGACCTATACCGTGTAATCAAAAAATCAATCCTATCGATCCTAAGAACGTTATCCTGAAGTTTTGTACAATGTTTTCAACTTTCATTGCTTCAAATTCGAACTTTGATCTAGTTTTGTTCGAAAAACCTTTCCATTCCAAAAATTGACAACGCTATCGTCATTTGAATTGATTTTTTCTACGTCAAATTCAACACCATTCAAAGTTTGTATTCTTGTTATTTGTTCATTTTTATAAGAAACATCAGGGAAATCGTAATCGTACCGAGAGTTGCTGCGAATCTTCATTTTACAGATTTTATCACGTTTTTAATTCTCTTTTTAGTGTTTTGATAAACGATTTCTGGATTATTTCATGTCTCGGGACAATTGTATGCAAACACTCTGTTGAAAATTTACTCAATTTAGCAGCATTTTGAAAACATGTCCCAAACAACGTTAATTATTAATAGAAAAATTTGAGGAGTATGAAAAATGTTGTATAATTATTCAATTCATGACTTCAATGCATCAAAAGTTTTGAGAGCATACATGAAAGCAGCAACGGAGCAAAAAAGCAGCATCACGGCCAATGACTCTGTCACTCATTGGTCCAGGATCCCGATCGCACCAGTTCTTAAGAGGGTATTTTCTTTATTTCATTTTTTAATACTGCATTTCTATCTTTATCTTGTTTCTCGCTATAGTGATGATCGTGAAAACCAGTTCAAGAAACATCACGAGAGATGAGAGAGTGACGACGTCGAACTGAGATATTATCTCCAGCTTCCTCCATGCGACCGGTAAATTAGTGTACAGCACAATATTAATATACATTTTACTACGGCGCTACGAACTTTCAAGTAGATTAGAAATTTCACTATATTTGAAAAAAATGGCCCAACCCTGAATTTTGTTAAGTTGAATCATTGTTTCTCCAGCTCGTAAATTACTTCTGTTTCGCTTTTGCGCTAGTCAGTAAGAATTCTCTCAATAGTGGAATAATTTTGTTTAATCCGTAATTTTTTTGGAAAAAATGTAGCAAATCAGTTTCAACAAAGATTAATTTTATCCAAAAAAGAATAACAGAACAAAAATGGCAGTAATATTTATAGAAATCGTAGTAAAATAACAGCTCGTGATACTTTTGTAATGACGTTCAATTATTTATTCATAAATACATTACGAAAATTATACTTCTGTCCGATGTAACTCAATGTATATAGAGACGTTGAGTAAAATAACGTGGCAGTTTTATGCAAGTCCATTTTTGTCTTCTAACAATGAAAAAAATATGGTTGATGATGGTATTTATTAGTGTGAAGTATGATTACGTCTTCGAAGCGTTATTAGAGGCAAGAAATTGGTTGCAAATGGGAAGAGCACAGTCACGATTACAAAGTAAAGAAGTTGGAATTTGAGAATGTATACAATGTGATTTTGCATTGTGTGTGGAGGCATAGCCTGCTCGTTTGCTTGGGTTTTCGAGAATTTCGCATGTATGTTGCAATTGTGAATGTATAAGACATATGCGTGTGAACGAGAGATGCATTGCCCGTATGCTCCGGAGAGGAGCTTATTTGCCGTAACGTTTTATAATTTATTATATCATGACCGACGTATAGACACACATATTCATCTGGATGTATATACTTTATATATAAATATATATTTATAGAAATATTTGTGTGTGTGTGTGTGTGTGTTTGTGTATTACGTTCATATAGAAGTGTTTCGTGCAGTAAGAGAGATAGGCGGACGGGTGAGAGGATCGAGGCCGCAAGAGGTCGAATATTATCATTACATAAATAATTATAATAAGCGGTCTCTCCCTACACGGAAGCGTATTCAAGGTATAAAAGTTATACTCAAGGGTTCACGTATAAGTAAGATGATCGCGTGGTTACATCAGGAAGGATAACCTTCTGAAGGTCGCATGCCTTTTGCACCTTCGGCAACTTCATTTCATAGGTTATCCTTCGATCCCTTGGACTTCTGATGGGCTTCTGAACCTCCTCCGCCCTTTTTTAATTTCTACTGACGCTTCTCTATATTAACTCGAGGCATATATCTTGATATTTATTTTCGAATACATTTATTTACGTTGAATATTTTTAAAAACTGTTTTCGTTTTATAAAATAAAGCTGGGCACAGTTAGATAAAGTGATGACGAATAAAACTTCTAAAAATGTTGACGAAAACATGACATCGTTGAATTTTGCATTAACCACTTGATGGTTCCGCGAATCTATCGTTATTAACATTTTTCAGGCTCGTAAGACATCCTGTAATACGACCCACCGTTCGTTCATTTAATTATTATATTAAACTTTGCGTATAACTGTTGTGAAAATTTAACACTCATTTGATTAGTGTGAAGCCGCTATTTTACCTCAACGCTGAAGTCTAGCCACAGTCACGTTCAAAAGTTGACTCTCCATTTAATTTCGGTAAACTTACTTTTTGTAAACAGTAATTTGTATTCGTGTAAAAACAGTATTTTTGCCTCGCTTCTAATGATGCTCAAAATATAAAGTTTTCTGTTACTGTAAAGGAATAAAGGATAAATTACTGTTGTGTATTTATCTGCATATATATGTGCTATAGAGAATAAACTAAATCTTCCTAGTTCCGTGTGCACGCAGAGTCATTACTCGAACCGTCGACCAGCTCGATTCTTCGTTCACGTATTCTCTAGTTGAATTGCTGCCGAGACGTTTCATCCACGCGATCTCCCAAGCTTTTTCACGACGATTATGCAACACACCCATACAGCTGTAACCCTCATTGACCTCTTCCTCCTGCCTCCCAATCTTTCGTACTGTTAATCACTAATAAGGAAACTCGGTCGACTTTACGACGATTCCTTGAGGGAGTTAAAGACTCCGAATGTCTTATGCAAATGAGAAACGTAATACTGTGCGGTACGAAAGGACTAAAGAATTTTTATGTTATGTTATAACGAATGACCCAAGATTGTCAGCGAGTGCTCGAAGAGCGTTGTTAAATAGCAATTACAGCGCCTATTTGTTTTTTTTTCCCGTGTGCAATAACGTAATTACGGAGAAAATTGTGTAAATTTGGATCAGTGAGCCAAGCCATAATCCTGAGAACTGTTGCGACTAAAAAGCTGATTACCATCACACATTTTATTTTATTTTTTTCAATTTAAATAATAAAAACGATACTGCACGAAATATTCTTGGAATTGGTTTTGTCACACGTTCACCTTCTTGAAAAATATATGAAACCAAAGCAGAGGCTAATTTTCGAATCGAAATTTCAATCGAATTCATAATCGATGAATTATTATATCCTTCGATCTTACGCCGACTATAAATACTCCTTAAAAGGGATTCGAGGAATTTTATTGGCTATTTCTTCATCGGCAAAAAGCGGACTGCAGCAAGTTTGTTGTTGACACTGGCTGATGGATTGTGTTGTATAAATAGGCTATTAAACGAAAACACCTATAATTCAGGTATAATATTAGCATAGCCGAGGTTTCCTTGATGACAACGCTTGTCGAAGAAATCCCGAACCATATACGTGTGTATTATCAGGGTCAAACCTTCTGCATTACGAAATGCATTCGAGACTACGGACCAAATTGGGCTTTTGGTATGAAAATAAAGCGTGCAACATAATACCTTGCCGAGAGATTCGCCAATAAGATTATTCTTTTATTTTTTGAGTGCTCTTTACATCGGCCGAGTTCTGTAGTTTCGTAAGCTTGCATATAAATGCACGTATATGTATATGTATTTACCTCCGGGGGCCGTTTCATGTTCGGTAAGATGAAGAGGTCGGAATCGCGTCTTTTATATACCGACATATACCGACATACCTACACACTTGGCTTATTTACACAAAGGTAGATGAGACCCATCGATGGCTCATTGATTACCATATCGACGCAATTTCTTTTATGTATCCTTCGTATCCAGTATCAACACCGTAAATATATGTATAAATGCGAGTGTGCGTGTATAAATGGTGGTTGAGAGGCGCCATTTGAACGACTTTGGCTCTTTTGGAAATATGAATACCGGCATAAATCTTCCACATGCAAAATCCTTTTGCCCGACTGAAGAATTCGTATTAAATATCTATATACCAAGTACGTACGGTCTTTGGTGCGAGCGTGATTAATGTTAGACCCACGCAATTGAACGCAATTGCAGTTACGACTACTCTATCAATATTTTAGATCATCGATCACTTTGCTTTGCCGTATCTTTCTCGATAATCTTACGTACGAACACTGTGATAACTATCGTAGGGACTTTAAGAGACTATTTTATATTTAAATGGCGTATGTTTTGTACCGTTTTTAACGCAGCAGACAGATTTGATGGGACTCTGCCATTCGTAGATGAAATTGTGTTTATCGATAATGAAAGGGTGGATCGTCAATACCATCACTGTTGTACATATTAATAAATTAGATTCAGGATATGCAATTTCGAGGCTGAAAGCAACAAATATGTGTTGAATTTTAGTAATTTTTTTAGGCAAAGTTTTATACAATAATTAAATAAATCGACAATCGAAATTGAGATGGAAACAAAAATGTTCATTTACACAAAAACAAGTAGTTACTGTTTCCTATCATCGAGTACATCATCTCAAATATTAGTCTTAATCTTGAACAGTATAAAAATTACTCGCAATCGCTGCAACAGTAGAAACATTTTCCTCCAGGCCTCAATTATGAAGCAATTGACCATAAATTGGCCCGAGGCAAATAATAATATTTCTTATTCCTTCCGTCCGTTTTCGCTCATAGAATCAATAGGGAAAGTTCCATCGCATGCACATGAGCTGAAAAAATAAGAGATGCGTATTTTCTATCCCTCGAGGATGGCGTCACGCACGCGTTCCAAGACCTGTCGTGCATTCTGGCAGCATCCGAACACGGCAAGCTCGAGGGTATCCCCCAAAGGGTCTAGTCTGCGAATTCCAACACCTAAGATGACAGCCGGTGATGGTGTCCTGGGGGATGATTTCTAGTTACAAAAATGGTCACTTGATTTGCACAAACTATTGAGCTACCAACAAACAAGCCAATTTACTGGAAATCAACGAGAGAAAGAATGATTTTTGAGCCTTTCTATCTTTGAAGATTTCGACTTCATCACATTTACATACCAAAATATGGATCTCAAGTATCAGCTGGTGAAATGGCGAACTATTTCATAAATATTTACATAAGAATCGAGCCCTTTTCATTGCGGGGAATCTACATAAAAACACACACATGTAGAAAATATATAAATTCTCACTTATATGTGCAAGCACGCCGCTGGCAAATTGCATTGTCACGGTGTCGATCGTTAATCGCACGGCCGTTGACACCTTTATAATAGAGGTGGTGTACACGCGGGGCTCCACACGTCCCGGTAACCGCGTGTGTTCCGCGTGCTCGACGCGCCTACAATATCCACGGACAAACGAGTTCACAAGCACGTGCAATCGCCCTCGATCGACCAAATAGTCGTCCTGGTACTTTTAAGTAGACATATATGCCTGTATATTTATGGTGGATAGAGTGCGTATAAACGGGTGGCCATTGTACGCCACCCCGGATCCCTTTAACGTGCATAACTTCGAATCGCTTGACCAGGATGCGTTTTGCGCCTATCGACGCCTTTGGACTACACGATTTATCGCTCATGGGTACAGGTTGTTCCAAGTTGAAAAAACAGCTAATACCGAAACATACTCTCGAGGTATCCTTGATGCTCTGTGGGATTAGCTCAAAGAAACGGTCAACAGTATACGCAGGAATAATAGAAAAATTAAGATACATGAATTACTTATTTGGGAAGATTATACTGTTCCCAGAAAAATAAAATTAATCAGTCAGTACAATCTTTTCGATGATTCCGCTTGATATATTATGCGACGAGGGAGGGAAAGTTCCCACCGATTGTTGCGTATGCGATTTTTTATCAGACCTCCAGGAAAAATTTTCCTTCAGCAAAACGGGAAATCGAAGTTCCAGCGGAAGTGTTGTAAAAATAAACAAAATTCGCAAGTTTTAATTCTATTGTCTGCATAAAAAGGTGTTTTGAACTTTTGCTGCCTGGTCCGCATAGTCCCACTCCATTATTGTTAGAACCCGCATGATTGCTTTTGACGAACGACCACAATATGAGCATTTTTTATTTGAAAAGAAGACGAGGCTAAATTCCCATGGTCAGAGAGTTCATGCCGATGCATAATTGCTCTCTCTCTCCATCTATTTGATTTTTTTTCTCGTGGTCCATTGGTTTAAGATGCCAGTGAGCTTACTGACCAGGACTGCCTTGCGGTGAATAACTATGTGTATGCACTCCTTCGCACTGGCGAGCACGGGCCAAGCCTTTATGTTCCGAGTATGCCACTGTTACGTAAAAAATGGGGAGTGTACTGTTACAGCTTCGCGTGCCGACGCCAGCAGCTGAATAGCTTATACAGACTGTTGCTAATACTACGTAAAAGGAGCGACCGATATGCAGTATATTTATATATAGTAGAATGTGTATGTAAAGAAGACTATGCGTGTAACGTAAAACGTTAATAAACGTTAGTATCCGCCTCGAATCGACTTGAGAGTTGCTCCTTCACCTCAACCGTTTTTCGTGACTCTCCTCTCTGTACCCTGAAAGCGCCTTTCTCGTCTCTTCCGCGTGCGTTACTCTCTCATCTGTCTCTATATATTCGTATGCGTTCTCATCGAAGGAATCCCGTGACTCCTTCTTCCACTCTCGCATTTTTATTTCTCTCTTTATTCTTTCGCTCTCAATGTTCCCATCTCTCTCGAGAGGTTCGCCCTCTAACGACGACTATGATCGGCCTTTCAGCACACATGCGAAGAAAAATCCTCATCGCTTACTGTACGTACACACGATATAAGTGCTCGTTACCGGAACGAGAGCTATATACACCATCACAGCCGACAATTATCTATGGGCATGTATCGGAGAAAGAAGTGGCCGTATGGCTTCGCGTGACTTTTTCCTTACCCGGCGCATACCCCTGCTGTATAACCAACTCTCTCGTTCGCCTATGGGAATCCTTATAAATCCACGGTAGCACTAACCGGAGACGGGCCCGCCAAGTCCCCAGACCAGAGTTACTTTACCAACGTGGAATTCTTCATTTTCATCAAGACGTATGAGAATCGCTTTAATTAATTGCCTGATAAACGTTTCTTTTTTGTTTTATTGCTGGTATTTATTGAAAAACGATATCACGTTTCGTTGGATCGTCAAGCCATTGTAGTTGGAGTGAAGCAATTATTATTTCATGAAATTAAATGTATCTCGGGTTCATGCAACAAAATTCAAGACAATAAAGTAAAAAAATTGTAATTAAATCGTGCGTACTCTGCACTTCGAGAAAAACAAATTTAAAGTTAAAACCAACATCGTTCCTCTAAGTAAACTGTTTGAGAGCAAAGTGCTCCACTGATACAAAATTTGCATAAAATAATGAAATAATGACAAAAGGACTGAAGAAGGTTGAAACGAATAAAAAATATAAATTCGAGGGGAGCACCGGAAGCATATTCAAATACTTGAGATCCAAGTTCTAGATATCGCGAGATGTTCGATTTTTCCACAGTTTTTCTTGATGAAGGTAAAAGAAAAAAATAATAACAATGGAAGTTACCGGTGTATTAGTGCATTGAATCTGTGAGTAACGCTTTGTATATTCTGTGTGACGTTACGTTCAAACACACTATTGCTTGCAGTGTCTTTCTATGTGGAATAAAGTCTTTCCCCGTCGAGGCAAGACACTCTAATCGCAGTAGGAAAACACAAACGACGCGTACAAGAGATCACAGGACTTGTGTACTTTCGAATATATATTTATACGTTGAGCTATAATATGTATAGAAATATATATTTACATGCATTCAACTTGGTAAGCGTTTGGTCCACGCGAGCAAATACCAACATAAACATTAAATATGTGTGTGTGTGTGTGTGTATAAATTCATATAAACGTGCATATCGAGTATCGGGTATTCATTTAGTACGACGGTATCGTACGTTCAAGTCCAAGGCACACTTAGGCATACGCTTTAATCTTATAACGCTTACGTACACATATACATACGCATGTGGTGTCTCTTCGGGATCGGGCGAGGCTCTTAAATTCATAGGAACGAGGCTTAAATCAATCACCGTAATTAACGCTTGCCTTTGTACCGCTATAGAATGGAGATTAGAACGTTCTTCTTGGCAGCTATCCTTCCCTCTCTTTCTACCTCTATCCGTATAGCGATACTCGACAAACTATATGCACGTACCAGACTTACCGGTATATCCTCTGTTACTTATTCACTCCTTCGCATCGCTTTTCACGTATCACCGCAGCTTAAAGCAAGCTGTGTGTTTCTATATAACGAGTTAGTCATTTCAGAAAGGCGGATCGCTGCTTACTTCAGGAAGAGAACGACGCTTGTTACGCTTTCTTGACTGTTAAAACTCAGCGTAAGTAAATAACTGCAGTGTTTAAGTTGACATACTTTGCTTATTGCCTCGTGTATAGGAGGATCTATGTTTTCGCGTCTTATCGCTGCTCCTCTTCAACTCGCTACCGTGGACCTCTTCAAACAGTCCTCTTGGCACACTTGCTCACTCATTCGATGCATACTTATCACGAAATCCTCGCGATTTTGTCATAGAATGCTCGATCTCTTACACGCGCGTTTCCTGTCTACAGCTTTAATCAATCGCTTTCAATGGATCGTTACATTACGACTCCGACAGTAATCGTAAGAACTTATCAGTCGTAACATCTATGATTTTTTTGTTTCTGGAATGAAATCTCGTACACGATTTTTCTAACCCCATGAATTTTGGTTTAGTTCTTATGCAGTATTTGTAGAAATAACGTTATTTTGAACACTGTTCTTTACAGAGACAGTGAGGTGGTTACAGGAGCTTTAATTTTTGTTGTTGTTTGCTTAGGTTGATGTTGCATTTTTATTTTTATCGTGGTGACAGAAATGACTATACATGTATATGAACTAATAGTTAATAACGGTTCAGTGCACCTTTTCGTGCACATAGTATAAATGTTTACATAAACATATTTATATATTTGTATGCACAGATATATGTGATGCTGGGACGTAACTGTAATATTTCTATTCTCTGAGGGCACGAGCCGTGAAGCTAGTTGACAAGCCTATCAAATTGCTCGGCTATTTGCGATCAGGCTCGTTACACGCGTTACAATGATTTCATACGATATCCACTCATATCCTTCACTTGTACAAATGTTATGCATGTTTCTAATCCTTAACGTAGCACGATCTTCGCACACGCGGATATGACAAGTGTGACGTTTTAGAGAATTCAATTCCGGCTTTCAAAAATATAATAAAACTAAGCACAATTGTTTATCTATTTTAAATAGTCTCGTGAAATCAAAAACACCTGGAATTTCGAAACCCAATTTTCGAATTCGGGAATTGTTCAATCTTCTTTTATTTTTACATTTCGAGCAACGATTATCAGGACTTTTTCTCGTATTCTCGTCTCCGAGAAAACCCCAGGAATAATCGAATCTTCTCTTCTCTCTTTCTCCTTCTTTTTTGTGCGAACGTTTAGCAAGTGGAAGCTGATTTCTTGGAATAAATATAGTGGTTCGAGAAAATTGCCGAGATTTAACCGAGCATGCATGTACGAACGTATTTCTATTTCTATGACAACTGCTCTAAGCGTGTGAAGGCCGACTACTATTTCCCCATGCAATCGGGACGAGGAGAACGATGAGAAAGGCTGAGAAAGCGAAAATGACCGGAAAGCATATCGTCATCATTTGCTTAAGCCTTAGAAATACGCCATGTCTCCTAATTTCAATGTTTACTCGTACGCGGACTTGTATTTTAATTCAAACATGAATTTTAATTTTTACTTTGCCATAAATTTTGTTGAAGAATGAGTAGTTTCTTTTGGGATAAACATTTTAAACTATTTTGATGAAACTCTTCAAAATTGTATTCAATAACGTAGAATAATCTTGAAATCATTTCAATTCCATTCTTTTTTTGGTACTAATCTTGTTTTAACATGGCTCACAAAAGGACAAATTCCCGTAGTAAAATTCTATCAGCTTGATATTCATTTCTCACGATATCGATCGGTTCCAACGATGAGATATACACTTATACTCGAATGTGAATGTATGTGCAGAATAAAATTGTTAGTGCTGTGCAGAACGATCGATTTACATCGCTCAGATAAGCATTCTCTTGCAGTTTTCGATCTCTCCACTTCGTAGTGATCTCGAGGGAGGTCAAGGAGAAAACTCATGCGATCTGGACCAGATTACAACGTGGAAACATCGCATCGAGGCTGAGCAGATCAGTAACTATATCACGACATTTACAAACATTATTGATAAGGATTCAAATCGATCGGTAAACCAGAACATTGTTGAACATTACATGTGGAACAGCCTTTTTTCTAACAGAAGAAACAAATTATTAAAAACATTTATCGCTGACGTCGCTAGGGACCTAAATATTTATGCAGAGAACTTGTCGATTTATGAATAAAGAAGATTTGATGTTTTTTCTCACTATAATTATAGCTGGTATTGTTTCTAGTCTAAAGGAATATGCGACAGACAAAATATTTATTAAGTGACTCAAGCAATCGATAGTTTTGGGCTATCAAACGATTCTCTAAATTAATTTTTTTTTCTCGCTTATTCCTCAGTTTTTCTCGTTTGTGCACAATAACCAGATGGATTCACTGCGTCAATTGAAGACCATGGTATTCTCGTGCATGATCGAGAAAGAGGTTCTTCATGGTCAAAGGTCACCAGCCGCAAGATTCTCGCGTAAGACAGTGGTGCAGGCAATCTGTGGTTCTTGCCATTGCTGAAGTGCTTACTCGTGTTTCTATGCTGAATCATCTTGTCGCGATAGAAAAAGAGGAAAAACGATAGAGAAAGATTTTTATGACGAGGGCTAGGTCGTTGACGGTGCGGTCGTTACACGAGGTAAGTGGTGACTCTCGGTACACCGATCAGTGATACGGGGAAGGGGGATTGTGCGCTCCATATATTCCACGGGTTGTTTCTTTGAAAATTGATTCGGTATAGATATTCACGTAACTTAAATCATTGTAAACGGTATCGATCATGTGCTCATATTAGAGAAAATATTTGAACATTAGGCAATAAAAAAAAAAAACGTTTCTCCATTATCGATTCCGTAATAAACTGCAACGAAAATTGCATTGAAAAAATTCGCCATTATGTAATTTTCTGGCAAACCCTTGATGTGTTTCGTAATAACAGGAATAATCTTTGTTTATTTGTATTTAGAGTCTATAATATAAACAGAACTTTCATGAGATCGAAACATCCTGAGGATCTCTGGGGGCTTCTTTGAAAAGTAATTTAGACAATCAAGAAAAACCTGCAAATATGGATTAAGAAATATATAATCTTTCACTGTTGAATAATTATATAGATTTAATGTTTAAACGTAAAAAAACACATTCAAGAATTGTACTCGGGTGTCACAGTCGACAAAAAATGTTGCAATTTACAATGGCAGTTAACAATAATTTCTTTTCACGAATTAAGTCATTAAAAAGATATTCGCAGATGGTAATTTTAAAACGTATTATAGAATAACATTTGTTGGTGAGTGAACAACATTTTTTACTTCTGAATTAGGACGGATTTGACAGTTCAACAATTTTTCTCGTAATGGATTAGAATTTTTATTGGGCCCAGTTTTCATAATTGTACAGTCTCTGTTCTTGTTAAGAAGTTTAGCGTCGAAACAATGAGCTCGGTTGCGTTGTCTGGAGCTCAGGAATTTCATAATTATTGTACGCGTTGTAAAACCCGCCACCATTTTTACTGATGCGGTAGTTTTAACGAGTATATTGTCATGGCACGCAGAATAGAAAAGAATTTGTATACAATGACGTTAAAAATGATAGAACAGTCAGTCACTCACAAGTCAGTCAGTAAGGGAGTCGGTCATTGAGCCGTGGGATCAACTTTCGTCCTCGGTTGTAGTGGCACTCAATAGTTGACACAAATCTTTCACACACGCATATATTTATATATAAATGAAATATATGATATATAACGTAGTATTACGGCTACTTGTGAGACTCTTTCCAGCCCATCCTTTTTCCTTCTCCGCCTGTCATTACGTACCTCCTTATCTTAAGCCGAGATTTACGACGACGAGAACTGTAAGACTTCACGCACCATACTCTAGCTAAACTTTCGCAATATCGTTTTACTCACAGCTCATTCTGAGAGCCACAAAAAAATCTTTCACCTTCTTCAACTGAGACTCCATAACAATTATTTCGCTTCATTTCTCATTATGAAAAAAATTATGTAACTTCCTTGCTAGAAACAGTCGCTCTAGTTTCTCGTATTGTATTTTTGATAATAATATTTTTCACCTCACCATTCGTCTTCCTACGCAGTCAGCGAAGTTTGCCTATATTTTGGAACAGCAATCAGGCGAATTTTCGGACAGTGGCCAGTGGTGAAACTGCGCGAGATTAGAAAGAAAAGTTTCGACTCCAACAGAGTGGAAAAATGAATGACGAACATCTTTACTCAGGAATTTATTATTACAATTCAAATTACACCCCATGGATGACCTCATTCGTGTGTAATGCTCACAGAATATTCTTATCTCGATGACGAGGAATCAAAAGTACAACAATATATAACACTCGGTAAATTTCTGACAACTTACGATGAGATCCAGAATGATTTGCTGTCAGTTTTCAACAAAATTTCTACATCTCCATGCTTGTCCATGATGCTGCATTGTTGGTGTTCACTGCAGATATTTTTGCAGAGAGTATATCTCTGTGAGAGACACATGGAGAAAAGACCTCCAGCCCCCCACCAGTGTAGATTGAAGGCCAGAGGCCAGCACGTTCCTCTCATTATGCTCTTCGCCTTTTCTCTTCGGAAATTCTAACTGTACAATGCCTGGTGAGCTTGGATCACCCCGCCCAAGGGTCCACGTTCAGCTCCTTCATGTACTCGCTCATTTATGTGTGTATATGTACAGATATGTACATATAAATATATGTACACTTGCAAACTGACTGTAACACTGTACGAACATAACATCGTTCCACAACATTCTGTACATTTTATATGTATACCATATTCCATAGGAGAAAGACTCGCAGAACCGAAGAAAAATAAAAGACACGATGACAAGCTCTCGTACAGGCATCTCGCGGTTATTTTGTTGCGTCTGGTCTGCTGAGCTATTTGCGGTCAGAAACATGGTCGAACTTATTCGAGAAGGTCGAGAGACCAACACCAGGTGAAGATTCTCTAGGTTTATCCTTCGGTACACGTTTCGTGTTACTAAGTTTCAAATATAAATATATCCATCGCGGTGAACCAGACTTGGCCACATTTTCTCCATCTGGTCTGGTCGGTGCACCGATTTTGTATCGTTCACAGAAGATATAGGGGATTCCGGTGCATGGGGCCGAACGTAAGGACGAATGCAGCACCCACTGGACCCGAGAATGATTTGCAAAAAAGTGGAAGGACAATTTTTCCTCGAGTCATTTTTATAGACGTTGCTGTTTTTTCAATACGCGTGTCCGTCTCTACGACTGAGTGTTCCCTACACGTTGATGCTCTTGTAGAATAAGTGAAGCAGCGATTGCATGAACTTTGGAGGATGCGCGTCCTCTGGATGCGATTGCAAAAGTGTCCGTGGCTCGTGCTTACACATCGAAATATTTTTATGTGTGTTTGTGTGTCCGAGGATGAGCTAGCCGAGGAACACGAGAGCGGGAGGGGCTCAGGGGGAAATAAGATACTGCAACATAGAGAGACCCTCGGTCCCGTAGCCGGTGCAGTCGGACCGAAGAGTGCACGATCCACGAATGCTCCAGCGTCGAGATGCACTGAACAGTGCAGACGTAAAACCAGCGAGAAAGATAGACAGAGAGAAAAGAGTATAAGTACATAACCCCGAGGTCCTTTCCTAGAACGTAGGGCTTAATAAGCGACGATAATTCACCCGGAGGTGGCACGCCGATAGGAGGAACGTCACGCCATGGCTTAAGAGGTCTTGTGCTCTTTTTACTAATATATACGTATACGAACTTACCTCTTTCCCCCCCCCCCCCTCCCTCTCATCATATTTTTTTTATTGCATGCTCCAGACCGTTCGTCGCCCGCAGGGTCAAACTTCTCGCATGGCTGACCAAGCTCAACTTTTTCTACTGAAAATTCACGTCATACGTTACAAAATTCGCTTCCTTCTATTACCACTCTGTCAACTTTGACGTTTACACGTTATATCTTGATTTTTTTCATTTCCCTGTCACTCACCATAATCACGATCACGCTGGATTGATAGCTAACGTTTTAATCCGCATACGCTTACGAAATGAGTCAAAACGACTCTCAATCGATGAACGAAAGTCGTTGATCAGATTACGTTTCGATAATTTTTCATTCGAACTTATATCAAGAGAATCTTGACGTAAATTCTTCAGTCTTTTCAAGTTTATAGTTTTTACTTAATATTTATATGAAATTATATTCAACAGATGGAATAAACGGAATAACAATTGATGACATTTCTCATGTAGACGCTGACTTGATAACCTGTAATCTGTAAGAAAGTTTTGTTTTCTATGGATCCTGAGGTTTTTACGATCTTTCCTGACGATTTATTTCCATTTATTCGCTTGAAAATTCTTTCCTTTATCGTTTGAAAATCGCTATAATTTTTGCCATCATCATCCACCCTTTTATCGCCTCACGGAAAATCTCGAAATTTCTCGAAATTTCAAGTCATTGCTTTTCTCGTTAAAACAAACATGGCAACACGTCCGGTACAGTCTGTATTCTGTAATAACAGAATGATATACAACCCCGTGTCTTCCCAGATATTTTCTTCAGCCTCTCGTAAAAATCGCACCAAAATCGGTTCAGTAATTTTCGAGTTTATCGCATTCTACCAGACGAACGGATAGGACTCCTTCGTCGTTGCATTTGTATACAAAGAAATTTAAAGACTTATCTACACAAGTATTAGTTTCACTAATTTCGATGTTTGTTTATTTGTTTATTTTTTCATCACGACTGGTTCAACTGTCGTGGTTCGGACAGTAACATTTCATGGTTTTGAGCCAATTGATAATTTGTTTACGTTCTTCGTTTATCGATTAAAAAAAAATCCCCGGTACAAAATGATGCGGAAGTATATTTTTTGATGGTGCGATCGATACGAATGAAAAATTGTCAATGTCACGGAAATGCGGAAATGCTTGAGGAAATAAATAACGAAAGAATTGCAGGCTCGTTCGGTCGTTATCGTGTGTTCGCAACTTCCATCTTTTCACAGTTTATTATACGAAGATGCGTATACTACTTACACTTCCTGTATCTTGCTGTATCGAATTTCATCAACCCATCGCGATCATCATTCGAGCTGAAAAAAAAAATACAGATATACATCCATATACACTATATGGCTTCAGGCAAAATAAATCACTTTGCTTTTCACTTGGCAATAATCATTCGATCGCTCGGAGATTCCACAGTGCGCATTGCTCCGGCATCAGATCTCGTCATGGTACGCTCATTTGTGGTCTCTCTTCCCCATCGTTGCCTCTCTAACGAGATCTCTTCTCCGCGTGTACAGATTTAATACAAGTAATAGAAAAGTATCGATTTTATCAATGCTCAATCGAGCTCATGATGCACATTACCAAGTCAACGATCGCATCGTCAAGTGCATATCCACGTCTATATTAACTGCGAGGCGAGACTTTATTTCATGGGAAGAAGGAATTTTTTGACTGATATTATAGTTATTTGAGTAAAACAGCTGCTTTTACACTACAGTCAAATAAGTGTTAAAATTTCGCAACGGTTCTTTACAAATTTTAATCCAAAAACAAATCAAATCGATGGTGGAATCGTACAAGCGCATGTATTATTTATCTCTAGAAACATAGTGATAACGATAGATTTGCAGATAAATGCGAAACTCCATGAAGTCACATTTTCATCGACACTTTTGGAAGTTTAATCCGTTATCTTATTTTTCTTTTCCGTGATTATTTGGAAATAATGGACTTTAAACGTTGCTGAAATATTTTTTGCCGATTAGTTGCCCTTACAACATACACCAATGCTTGGAAAAAATTAACACGGTAAATTTGTTGAGAGTTTCTTTGAAGTCTCTTCTTTTTTCCTCTTAGCATATATTCATCACTCGAACTCCAAGAACGATCGAAGGCACGCTTTGAAGGTTAAAAACAACAATTAAAAAACACAAAGTACTAATTCGCCAAACTTTTGCGGAGATATTTATTGAGTACCGATAAACGCGCCCAACAGTCAACGTCGCGTGTAAAGCCGTAAGAGTTCGCAAGAGCTTTCGCAATCCCAACAGGATCGTGATCTCCCCAGAGAACATTCAAACTTTCCTTTTCGTTCGATACGATAACCGATATGTACACGAAATACAAACATCGCGTTTTCTTCGATTTTTGTTCCGGTCTCGAACAAACACGAAAGCCACAGACGACATTGATCATGTTGGCGAGGCAACGTTACTTACAAAGAGAGCAAAAGAGAGTACTTCTTTATCATTTTATTTCCATAGGAATCTTTTTATTCTCAGATAACCACTCAAATATCCATTAAAACAAACAAAAAATCCATTTAAATTGACGCGAAGATTCCCGATTTCTGATTTACTTCAACATTTCAATAAATGTCAGGATTAAAAAAAAAAAAAAAAATTCCGCAAGGTCTGTTCGATCAACCTCGGTTTTTTTTTCAACGTTTACCATCAGATATCGATGAATTAATCAATCCAGCATTGTAAAATGTAATATGAATAAAAAAAACAATAATATGGCACAACTTTCGTGACGAGGACTAAGGAAGTGTTTGTTTGTGAAAAAGTTGTAAGCCAATTTAAATGAGACTCATGTTTTTATTTTTTTTTATTATTAAGTCGAATAATTGATTATATTTGGTAAAACATTTACAAGGTAATAAGATTTGTTTGTTTGTTTCATTCAACGCGTGTTACATTTACAGGCAAGGCATCCTCAAAGACTGTACCAACTCTACGGTAATCGTCGTAAATAATGTGTAGTGTTTACTTATAAGAAAGTATTTACCATCGATTTATCGTTATTATCAATGTCTCAATCAACATTTTTTCATTGTTTTCTTGTTTTTTTTTGCTTTTTCTTTACTACGAACATTATTTTCTCAGGAACAAATACATATTCATCAATATTATCAATATTATCAATATTATTAGTATTATTATAATTGATTTACTTATTATTTTTTTTCTTCGTTTATTTTTTAATATACATCAATTCGCGATTATATGAACTGTAGAACTGTAACCCGTATGGATTAAGGAACGGACACTTTCATGAGGTCTAAAATTTGTTCAGGATACCTAGAAGTTCGCCGATTTGACTCTCGCACGTAATTTTTTATTGTTGCTTCATTCTTGTCTCACAGATTTAGTCCCTATCGTAAAGTCACTTTTTATCATTTCACTCCATTGTTTTGTTGTTGTTGTTGTTGTTGTTATACTGGAAAATTAACATAATTTTCATTCTCGAACGTCGAGTGCACTGGCACATTTTTTGTGTACGCAAGACCGATATATATCCGTCGTAGTTTTTAAAAGGGTATACCTACCTCGTTCCCGTAAAAGTAGAATAAAACAAAAGATGCGAGGAACTTGAAGATGTGTTCGAGACGATTTTTTTTTTTTCAAATATGGCACAGCGTGATAATCAATCAATAGGCCACGACTTTTGAGAACGACAACTAAATTTGTTCACTCTCCAAAATGCTCGTTGTCTTTTTTGACTGTTTATTCATTTCTTATTTATTTTTCATTACTTTGAGTTAGATATACCCTTTTAATTCAATGGTTATATCACAGAGAAAACCTCCAGCAGCCAGTGACGAATAAATTCTAATTGTTTTTCTAATTAACGAGTCTGAACACCATTGGGTGAATTTTTTCAAGTAAAACCAACGAAAAAATCATAACGTGTTGGGTGTTGTATGAATAAAAAAAAATATATATAATTCGTTACCGAAGCCTTTTTTTTATTAATCGTTATTCTCGTTAATTAATTTAGAAAAAATAAGATTCATCAATGTCATCAACTGGCCACTAATGGCCTCGTTATTATTATTATTAATATTTAATAACACTTATACGTCGACACTCGAGTTATCGAGAATTCAATCTCTTCCTCACTGTGACGACTTATGAGAGTATTTGTTTGTGTGTGTTTTTTTTCTTTCGTTTTGTTCTTTTTATTTTAAATTTTATATTTCTTGTAAATTCGTCCGTGTCGCTAATCCGTAGTTGCTATTGGCTGTTTCTATCAGCGGAGATCGTTAAACGGGGCAGAGGAGCGGAAGGAATTGAAGCTTTGTGGCTGTTGTGTTTTGCGTGAAAAATTGCAATGACCTTATTATTTGGTATGTTTATCAGATTAAAAAGTATCGACTATAGAGGCTGTTGCTGGATAATATCGATCGACCGGTCAATCGATCACCAACCGTATTCATTCAAATCTCTTTTCGTTTATCTTTTCAAATTGTTTTCTTCTTCGATCTCATATTATTTTGATCGTTTCATCGATACGATTGACTGATTCGGTATTATCTTTATTTTTTTCATTATTTATTTATTTGTTTTTTCTTTCAGCTTGAAAGCTTTTCGGTTATTGAAAACGTAAGCGGCGTTTCGGTTATATTGATCGTTGCATTTGACGAACGAGACGATGAAAAATATTTGAGAATGAGAAATATTCGACGTGCTCGCAGCATCGGTGAGTCTCTCTCGTGTTTCTTGTTTGCGTTCGTGTCAATGTTATATCTGTCTTTCTGTTCCTTTTCAATTGTTTCGTTTCTTTTCTTTTCCTTGTTTTTCATTTTATAAATTTCTTACAACAATAGGTACGGAAATAAAAAAATAACGGCTCACGAAATATCTATGATCGTAAATTATTCATTTGTTTAATTATTTCGTACAGAAAGAAAAAAAAAATTATCTTAAATCACTTAAATAAATGGCTAGATCGGATGGGCGCGATAAAAAATAATATATTTGCATTGCACCACGTGCAAATGAGATAATATTAGTAGTTTTTTGTTATTTTTATTTTTCACGTTTCTTTTACGTATGTCAATAAACAATGCGAAGCTTTCGTGCCCATTGGATAAAAAAAAAAAAATTAAATAAAACGTGACGATTTTCCGAATGGAAATATAAAAATAACGAAGTACAGTCGCTTCTTAAGTCGCGTTTTAACAAAGAAAAGAAAATAATAATAATAGAACGAAAAAAAAAACGAAATAAAAAAAAAAAAAAACAATCGCTCTTATAATCTTCCAAATGGTGGAATGTTTGCCAACTGCGTTTAGAGTCTGATCATCAATATAATCATTACCATCATTTTCGTAAATATACACTTTACAATATAATCTCTTCGTGTGCCTCGCAAAGAGCAACAATAATCATATCGAATGTAACATATACTTATATATATATAACATATATTTTATTATTCATATATACGAAAAATTCCAAGTAAACTCAGTCACTGGGTCGTTGTTTATTTATTTTGCTTTGTTCAAAATTTGATCAATTTTCTGAATCATCAAATAAAAAACTCTAGCTTCTGGGACTCGACCAATTGACCGAAGAAATAAAACATTAGTTGCAAACAATTAGCTGTAATATTTTTGTACTTTTTGTTCGATTCGTCACAGTGGAAAAAAATGATAAAACTGAATTGTTTGCATAATAATATTTAGTTAATTTATTCAAAGTTGTTTGTAGGCTCAAATTGTAGAAATAAATAATGACAACGAATTCGTAAATTCAATCAATTTTCATAGAGGACTTTTGGAAATAATTTCAACAATCAGGTGTTTGAATTAACGTGGAATATCTCATATATAAATATATATATATTTATATATACCTATCATTATTATATGCACTCCTCCGACGTAAAAACTATGTACAAAAAAAAATACAACAAAAGAACAAAATCAACGTGCGAATTAGTGTACAATATTCGTTCGACGACAGTTCGAAGTTTGAGCTCGTTCCACAAAGAGCGACGGAGTTATGATAAATCAAAATAAATTGAAATGATTTATTTTCCATCACCACTTCCTGATTTTATTACGTCACCACTTGTTTTTTTTGTTGCTTCACGTCGAATAAAAATTGTCAATGACTCTGACGTTGTGATAATTGAAACAAAAATAATTTAGAAAAAGAAAACACTTTCATTTTAACGATTCAAACTACCAACTACGTTGTGTTTTTTTTTGTTTTTTTTTTTTTAATTCTTTTTTTTTTCACTCAGTTAATAATTTGTGTTCTTTGGTAGCACGGTGTGTCTGTGTATGTGTCATAAACGTGAATCCATACGAGCATATATAAATTCGCGTACGTATTGTCCGATCGTGACAGATGGTCCCAATCGCCCAAAAAATTAATTCGTTTTGTTATTTCGATTAATATTCTTCCTCGTCCTCTACTCGTTATTATTATTATTATTATTTTATTATTTTTCATTTAATATTATTGATAAACAACCCTCGCGTTGTCGTTCACCATGATCGAGTCGTTTATTCTTTTACTTTTTCATTTTATTTATAATATATTCTCGTATTTATAGATGTGGCTGTATGTACATATCGTGACTTGAAAATCAGAGATATTTAAAGCATGCAGTCCCATACAAAAGTATAATTTGACGAAAATCGTTGAAATTTTCAATGTCAAAAGCAACCTTATTGAAGATGCTAAAGAAATTTATGTTGAATAATATTATTAATGAAACGACGAATGTAAAAAAATAAATTGGCTTAGAAAACATTTATCAATCGTCGGAAAGTTTGGATTTTTTATTATACGTCAGTCAAATTCGTTGTTTTTTTTCCCCTTTGTTTTTTTTAAATATATTTATATATTCTTAGCATCTGCAGTATGGCTGACTTTTTTTTATTGACCTTCTATTACGAGGCTATCATTTTCTGATCGAATCGAACTTTCAGTTAGGTTTTTGCACCTAAAGCATCCTTACAGGCTCGTTTCGCCTTTCAATCACGATATCAATACTGAGATTAAATTAATCATAAGAAATCCTCGAGCCTTGTTATCATGAGCAGCAACCAAGAAACAATGAAATAACAAATTTTTCCCTTTTCAAATCAGTGAGCCAGATAAACAAAAGTTTAATTTAGCAGAGGGAAAAATTACTCTACACAAGAAAAAGGTTGTTCTAAAAAAATTGAGAGGAATTTTTTTTCAAAGACTCTGTGACAAGGATTCTCAAGGATAAATCCAACGAGTTTAAATATTTGTACTAACGATCGAAAAAATCATTTTTCAATGTGGGAAAATGTGAAATAATTTCTTTTGAGCAGTGGATTTTACAAGGAACGAACATTTTTCATTAAATATTTAATCCCAGTTTCGTTCTCGTAATTTTCAAGCGAATCAAGCCCCTCAGGGTAATAAAAAAGAGAGGGAAAGAGAGAGAGAGAGAGAGAGGGAGGGAGAGAGAGAAAGTTAGAAAAAAGAAATCTTAACGCTGTACGAGCGATCGATATAAACGTTATCAGAGTGGTCCGTCATGTACATATCGGTATTTTACAACACATTACGCTCGGAATTCTTATTACGCTTATTTATAGATATTTTAATATTATATTATAGATATATACACACAGAAATATAACAGCAATTGAATTTTTTGTTTTCGTCCTTGTGCACTGAGTTACCGATCGAGCACGAAGCTGCAAAAAGGTTGAAACGTCAAAGAAGAAAAAAAAGGAGAATAATAAAACGGAAAACATTTAGTAAAAGTCTGAATAATATTTGAAAGAAAATATATATATAAATAAAAATATAAAATTCGAGTGTACTTCAAAGAAAATGAATCCCTTCAATGTAAGGTTTGTTTTTCAGTCGTCGAGGCATTCGTACTTTCGCAAAAATTCTCGCCAACACACGTTCAACTTGTTTAAACATTTGAAACCCTTTTTTTCGCTCATTCCTCTCGTCTGCGTGTGTCTTAACGATAATTAAGTAAATATTCGTAATTCCTCTCTATTTACACCCTGTTTAAATCTTTTTATCATTTTTTTCTTGCTTCTCTTATCTTAGATCGAAATTCGCTTATAAGTATATTATAATCTTGCTGCGTAAAGCGAGTTCGCACCATTTTTTATTTAATTTTTCTCGTCGCTGACTATTACGCGATCTTATTCCTCCATATTGTTTTTATTTTCTTTTTCTTTTGTCCATAAGTTTCTTTATTTGGGATTTCGGCGACTTTTGTTTATTTTCAAGTTGAGATTCGCAATTTTTGTTCTTCTTTGAAGAAAAATTCTTACGGTCTTTCTTCTTACGCTTCTGTAACTTTTTCCTCGTTTGACACTCGCCTCCGGTTTTTTTTTTTTTTTTTTTTTTTTAAATTCTTTCATTAACTTTTCTTATCTTCGTGTTGTCGACAACGCGAATTTACTGATGCTCCGGCAGGAACGAGCCCGAAGGGGATTGCACCGGTAGGGCGTAGCAATTGGTCTATGGCTGCTGAAGCAACAGTTGCTCAAGCTCGTCGGCTGACCTCAGCAGAAATGCCGCAGATTCCCGATATCCGGTTATGAGTTGCCTAACTGCTGTCATTTCCGTCGCGTTCAACTTGTGGCTCAACAATGGCTTCGTATTTTTCATGCTGAGATCTGTCGGTCCTGCAATTGATATCAAAATTATATGCATTAATAATTGTAATTAATTCATTTTACATCAATAAATATTCATAAAACACATGAAAAAGGTTTGGATTTTTTTAATTTACGAATGACACTTAAAAATTCGTGCATTTGGAAAGTTTAACGTTAAAATGAAGAACAAAATTATGTGCGAGATGGTATTTTTATCGAATCCAAGTTCAGTTTCATGGATATTTAGCTTCCGTTTTAAAATTTTGTATTAAAATAAACAGTTCAGTCAAGAACAACGAAAAACGTCTCGAAATTGGAAAGACTGTTGACATAAAATTCTTGAAACATTCAAACGCTTTAAGTGACGATTATAATTGTTTTTTTTTCTTAGTGAAAGTAAATTGCAAAGAAAGGAACTGAATAATGAAAAAAATACATTTTGGCATAGATATAAATAAATAAAAAGACACCAATAATCAGTATTACTTTGTGTACCGTTGCTCAGAAGTCCTGAGGTGAAACTTTGGGTCGGATATAGTCCGGCTGATAAAGTTGGTGGTACCGTCGTTGGCCCAGCGCGCTGGAAAGCCTGACTGAAATTTGGTCGGTACATCGCGGTCGGTGCTCCACCACTTGCAACTCCGTTTACTGCAGATGAGCTCACTATCGTTGCTTGGCTAAGTGATTCGAAATAATTCAATTAATTAATTGGGTGAGTTTCATATTTTTATAAATCTGAATTCCACGTTTATTTATCACTTTCGTGAATTGTTTATGAAATATTCTTTGACGATGTTTACATGATTTTTTATTTTTTTAAATTTAACTCACCTCATAAGATTTTTATTGTCTGAAGGTGAATGAACCATCAATTTCGATGACGGTGCGAGTGACAGAGGCGTCGAAGATAGTGTGCTGCTTGGCAAACTGGCCAAACTCGTTAAAGGTGTCATCGACGTCAGTGACGTTGGTGGGGTGTCTTCTCTTTTTCCCGGAAGTGATTTTATCGGTGTACTCGAGAAATGATCCAGGCTCGATCGTACATCTGTTTGCTGTAAGAAAAAACGATAACCAATTATGGTCAATGGACCGGAAAACAATTCGGTAACATTTCGTAGTGATTTTATTTTTATAGCAATATTATAAGTGGAACGAATTAGTCTTTTTGACTACATCGAAAACTCACAAGTTTGTAATTGTTCGAAATCAATTTAGGAACATTTCGGAATAATTAGGAAATCTTCCAAAATATGAGGGAACATTAAGAAATCCTTTTTTGTTAACAAAAACCTACATACTTCGCTCTAAATTACTCGTGTCTCCCTAAATATTGCTTTAGCAACATTTTTCCATTAATTTTAGGGAAACACTGTGAAGGTAAATGAAGCTTTGTTTAATCATAGAAGAAAGTACTAACGCTGTAATTATTCGTCTTTTTTATTTAAGGTCAAGAAGGCAGTCGACGAAAAATGGACGCTTGAATGGCGCACAATAAGCGTTCGTACGATTAGTGTTCATACGTATTTTACCACGAGGGAGCCGAACCAAATCGTCGTTCTCCACTTGTTTTCTACGTCTCTGTATATTCTTCATGTCTATGTACATCTATATATAAATTAATACGATTTCCTTATGGATATAATGATGACCAAGAATATTATCTCTTATTCCCAATTCTTTATTTGGCCCGTTCTAGTTTACCACAGCACTGACTATATACATGCTCAACGACTCTGTACCCATTAGTTAAAGATACGCAATTTCCATCACCATTTTTTTGGCCTCAAATTATTGATCAATCCTCGAATAAATCGTTTTTTGCCCTACATTTACGAATAAACGTATGTGATACGAAAAACTAAGGAATTCACAACATAATTTCAGTCAATAGTTTATTGAAAGTATTCAACTTTATTTAGCATTGAATTTGATTGATATTTGTGTTGAACTCTTCAATTCCAGTAATTTTTTTATAATACTTTTAATGAATCGTTATTATGTATTCCTGTCATAAAATTTGGTCTTTTTAATACAATTTTCACGTCAACCACAAGCACTTTCGTAGATCGAACGTTTCTTCAATTTATTTGAATCAATAAATCACTGCATTATTTACTTTCTGCCTCTTAAAAACAATACCTGTTGATTAGTGGGGTCGTACACCTGTTGTTTGTGAAAAACCCTTAAATTTTTCTTCCTCATGATAAAACTCGTATCCAATGAAATAATATATTCGGGCACTAAAAATTCCACACACATTTAATTGCTTTTTAATAAATTAACAAGCAAAAAGCACTCAATCTCCATTTTTTTTCCACACGTTGTATCCAAATGCTCTTCGAAATCTTCGTTTCGTTTAACGTCGTAGCGAGTTCGTTGATATCATAAATTCTTCAGATTCTTTGTTCACATCTCGATTTAATATTTCATTTGCAACAATACGATTAACGAGCTATGAATTACGCAGTTTAAAAAATTGTCACTTAAGTCCTCTCTGGGAGGTTTTCGAAACATCCGCAAACACGCGCGTCTCGGTCCCAACTCCCACTAGTGTATCTCACGCCGTTTCTCACTATATAGAACTTTTCTTTATCGCTTACACTCTCCTTCGTCTCTCCTCGATTTTAGACATTAGTTTTAACATAAGTTTCCCCCGTTTCACGCTGACATATAAATACACGATATATATATTTATATATCGTCGTATAATAATGTTTCTTTTTTCCTGACGTGCTTGTTTCGTCCCTCGTGACAAATTCTCCGCGCCTCATTTATTATTCACACTTCCAACGCTCCTCCAAACGTCGACTCGCAAAATTCAGTGACGGTGTACTTTTTTTCTTCTTTTTTTCGGTTTTATTTTCCTTTTGCAATTTAGGGGATGAAAAATTGTTACGGGATAGAGTCTCGGTGACAACACGAGAAGTACAACGGTGCGATTAGGCTCGTGAAATCTATCTGGCAAATGCCGAGGATATCGTGCGGCACACGAGGGCGAATAGCTGATGAATATATACAGTGGCATGAGAGTGTGTGAAACGGGGATGAGTGAATAAGTTCCCGAGGAATTTGGTAAAAAAAAAAAGACTCAGACTTCGGCGAGTAACACGAGGAGCTTTATGGCTTTTTCTGCCTCCTATGTTTTTATTATTTTTCTTTTCTCTTTTTCGTTTTTTTTTTTTATTCATTTATTTATTTCTCAGGGTAACTCGAAGCGAGAAGAAAATGTGGAGGTCACAGTGCGAAGGAACATTTAATTGCTCATAAGCCGCTCCTTCAAATACGCCAGAGAGGTGAAAGAATTACACGTGACAGTTGTTAGTCCTTTTTTCTCTAATGCGAATACATCGGGGTCTGATGTAAGCTTGAAATATTTCATGCCAATTGTTAAATGTGAAAAACATTTACAATGATTCTAGAAAAGTAGATAAATGTTCAGAACAAGTTGGAAAAAGAAAAAATAAGAATCGTCGAGAAGGTTCATCCAAAAGTTAAGGAACAGATCAGTCGGTAAACGATTTTCAAGGCCTTTAAATTAAGATTTAATAAAATTGCAAGTGTAGGAAATCAATACCGCAAAAAGCAATTTATCGTAGGTTTGGATTCAAATAAATCCCTTTCATAAATGAACAGTAGAAATCGAAAAACGATGGAAACATATTTTGAAAACGTGATATTTTCACGACAGAATCAATGTTGCAATATTTATTACAATTTAATTAATAGAAATATAGATTATATTAATTATATTAAAAATGTTGAATAGTCGTCACATGCGCACGTGTCCCTTAAAGCTTATACCGCGATGATCTCATCATCGTCATCATTCTGCTCATTTTGCTCATCATCATCATCATCATCTAAAGATGTGAATATCAGACACGTGAGCCCCAGAAAATGCGGGGAAAAAAAGAGGAAGATTAAGAGAGACGGACGAAAGAAAAAAAAAAGAAAAAACGAGAGAAAGAGTAAAATCTTGGGGCGGATGTAGGGAGGTGTTTTTATGAAAGGCGAGCATACATAGCGTGTGTTGCGTTGACGTCAAATATACAGAGGTGGTACGGGAGATATCCACAATGGACGACCAACGGCTCTTAGTGTGCAGACACGGACATTACACATTATATATATATATATTTAAATGAATATATTTTTGTGTATGTATGAATAGATATATGTACAGCGAGGATCGTGAGGTTTAATGGGTTAGGCTTTAGGTCGCCAAGGGGTTATCGTCTCCCAGAGGGATTTTCAGTAGAGATAGCAAGCACGGTCCGACGTGAATGGCAGTGTGGTGCCGCTGCCAGTGTTTTTCTGCCTCGTCAACCAGCGTATATCGTATAATATCGAGCCTAGCCACCAACGCATCTATATATCCGGCCACGTGCATGCAAATTAACAAGCGAAATACAAATTGCATTTTTCTTGTGATAAATCAATCTTCACCCCTACTCCAAATATTCTTTTTTGAGACCCTAGATCATTTTTAAGGGAGACGAACAATTTTTAAATTTTATGTTATACAAAAAGTCGTTCAAACCTTATTGTTCACGTCAGCGTCTGTTTTTCGTCGAAATTAAAGGGACAAATGTTTGAAATTTTCGATTAGGAGAGAATATTTATTACTTTACTTTTTTTTATTCTTCCTTTCTGATTTTTCTTATTATTTGTAAGTGAAATACTTCACTTTTTCATGCGAAACGAACTTTTTTCTCGAACGATAAGTTCATTCTCTAATTCATCGTAACATTCGTGTCCTTGATTGGTTAATAGTGCGAAAGACGATGAAATAACCAAGACGTCGAGGAAAGGCCAAAGGTTTTATGCCATAAATACGGTATATAAAATAAATCCCCTTTGGACGAAACTAGCGTTGGGTCGGGGCGCGACGTAATCGCGACTCTTTTCTTCATCGACGAGACAGCCCACGCGGAATAATAAACCAGATGGTGTAGTTATTGACCGTTGGATGCCCTGACATATACATTTCTCGTGAATCTTTTACTTTTTACCATTTACATATGACGCAAGATGACAACCATGACAACTCAACATTTCCGATACTTTGTTTATGCGGGGTGAAGTAATCATTCCTTTCACCTTAAATACCTTCCAGCCTATGAAGCTTAGGCGATCAATAGTTTTACACGGAGATAATTGAAACTGAAAGATTACCGTTACAGCAGCACAAAAGAAGGATAAACTTGAAACTTTGTTGATTTTTACTGTTAAACACTTTTATGAAAAGCAAATAAAGTTTCATCGATTTCCATAAAAATGTACATCTTCACAGTAAAAATCAACACAGCATAAGCATCAGGAAAATGTCTACTGTCATTTTTCTGTCATGCAAATAGAAGTCATCAGAGAGAAGACATTCAATAAATGGTTCATTTCGTTTTAACGATTCAAATGATTTTCAAATGAGATTTATTCGCAAAAAAGTTCCCTTATCGTAGTCGAAAATTGCTAAAAATTTTGATAATCGAAAAAAAACGAGTTTATGTTTATCTCACCAAATTTTTCAATCTCAACCTTCTCGAAAAACTGTCCAATTTTTATTAAAAATTGTTTCAGTTCGACAAGATTGTAAAAAGTAACTCAACGACCTAAACACAATAATAGAAAATATTTAATTGTTTATTTAACGTATTCTCGAGTATTCTGCGTATGTGACCATTTTGCCGTTGCTGCCGTTTAGTCGCACGATAGTGGGAGAGGTGCGCGGCGACCCAAAGGTTATCATCACTAGTGTGATGAAGTATTCGACCCGGACGTTTTTCTCTTTCTCTCCTACGCGCGTCTTCTGTTCTTTCTCTCATGTTTCCTTTTTTTATTTCTTTCTAACATGTGATTATAAATAAATTTTTTTTAACTGTGTACTGCGTCTTTGACAATCTCAGAGGTGCTCAAAATTATTGAAAGATACTTCACAATCTCGGTAAAAAAAAAAAAGTATGAGTTATATAAGAATTGTTATAAAATCTACTTTTTTGGTCTCCAGGTTCGTGCTCACGTATCTGAGTGTCAGATTATTTGCGGCAAACGTGGCCATGATAATAAAAGTATTTCATTTGTTATTACGATTGAGAAATGTCAATGAAAATATTGCATCGAAAATCTTCCTTCGTTGCTTTCATAAGCCATAAAAAACACAGAGTGTCCCTCTGTGTTTTTTATATTTTATCACACACACATACATTTGAAAACAGAGAGGGTCGTCCGATTATTTAGGGGCTGTGGTTGCTCAACAGGAGAGACGTCGCGTCGCGAGCGTCTAGCCGCAGCAATTTTTCATCAGACGAAATTAGAACAAGACGTCCATGTCCGTTTGTGCATTTCTCTCACACGGTAGAATATGATCGAGGGTGGAACGTGAACCAAAAATGCGTCACACTCTTTCCTCTCTTCATAAAATTATTATTAGCTTATGGAGAAAACGTTTGATCGAAAATTGAAAGAGTTTAAATCAAAGTTTTTAAGTTTTTGAATGAAAAACTACGTGGTTCAGTCCATTTTTTTATAATTTTATTGGGTGGCTGTTTATGTGAGTGTATTTGAATTTATACTCGAAATTACTCACCGTGGCTGCTGGGAGTGTGGGCATCGGCTGGGAAACTGGCTCCAGTCCGAGCCTCATGCGTTTCGCATTGTCGCTTTCGTTCTCGCAGGCAGTTGCCAAAATTTGTTCTGCCTGTACCGAGGTCAAGTGGGCTGGTGTTGGTCTTGCCTATTTAAAAAATATTAAAAAAATACCAGGTTGACAATTATGATATGAAAACTTGTATCAAAATGTAATTGTTGCAAAAAGCAAACGTAGGCTGTAAAAATATAAACGTGATCAGGATTTCCAAAATTTTTCTTATATTTGCCAACCACGTTAACGACTTTTCATGACAGGTTTGCATTCATTGATAGAGATTCCGAGAAAAAGTTATTTATCAACTGTCAAAAAAAGAAAAGAGATTCATCGAATCAAGCACAAAAAGTAGTTTCCGCGATAAATGGACGGGGAAACATGTGAAATGGTTGAATAATTACCGCGTCCCACGGTGCACCCTCTCGGCCACGTTTGTTCCTTCTGCAACTCTTAAGATACGTCCTGATTCGTTTTCTTGCTCTTTCAGCAAATTCCGGAAATTGTCTTGTACAGCTGTCGATTATTGCCTGTATCTTTTCCTTGGGTTGTTTGGAGATTGGTACGATGCGGTCCAGGTTCTCGTCGACGAAGAGTCTCACGAACATCTGCCGGTTCGGGTAACGGACGCGTTAAAAAAAAAGCCAAAACGGCAGATAAGGAGGGGAAAAGATTTTTCGTCATAACTGCGAACTGGAAAGGGAGATCCAAGACTGGAGATGATCTTGTACGAGAATAATTAAGAATTCAGCTTGGTAGATAAAGGGTGAAAAAAAATGAGCGAGGCAAGGGCGCAGGAGTTATTTGTTTCGTCGTTTTTTTTTTTAAGTTTGCAGTCCTCATCGCTTCTCCTTCCATTAAACTAATTGTAATTAATTAAGAAGCCACAGCCGGCAGTGGCAAAGCAACGAACTCAACAAAACGTCGACCCAACTGCCCTCGTGTTTTCGTCTAACAGATGCGAATTTAAAAAACCGACACACTCAGCAAACATATAAATTAAAGATTCGGAGCAAATCAACTAGTCATAAAAGTGTAGCTTTTTACTAGTTCAATCACAATTATTTGATTTACAATGAATTTCCAACACTTTATTTTTTCATCCAAGATTCAGATTAATTATAACATCAGTAATTAGTCATTTTCGGTTCGTGATAAAAATCCCGAAAAATAGTGTCCTTTGCAATTAATCATGGGAAATGATATTGTAAGTTTCGTGCAAAAGGCAGATTTCCAAATTTTTTATGTGAGTTGCCAATGTGCTGGCAATTCAATGTAAGTTTCCATTTAGTGGAAAATGAAATGAAAATCTTGTAACTTACGTTGAATGCTTTTAGACGTTCAGGATCATGATGTCTTGGATCAAGTCTTTCGTCAGCATCCTCGTCATCGTCGTCCTCATCCTCTTTGTTTCCACTGCTGCTTGTTTCGTCATGAGCACTTCCGGTGCCCTCACCACCTGTAGGACTCGATTCTCTGTCACGATCGGAACGCGATGGTGTGCACGATGATGGAGGTGGAGGCGTCTTTTTCAGCCCCATGGCATAAGAAGCCCAAAGTGTTGCCATGTCCTCGCTACCCGCGACCGAAGCCAAATTTTGTACTCCACTCGTTGAAAGGTCCGCCATGTCTGATGTTCCGTTACGAGAATCTTGCAAAAAAAAAAAACCAAAAAAAATCTTTATAACATGTTGAAATAAGAAGCACAAAGTGAACAGATTTTATGAGCAGTTTTTCCGATTTAAACTAATTGAAAAGAAACCAACGGATTTATTTTGATCAGAAACATTTTCATGCGAAAACTTCTGGTCAGAGAAATATATGAAAAACACAATCGTTTGAAACGACGTTTTCGATCGAGTATTCCAGACTTGTTAATTGTCCAATCGTAACCAAAAAGCTGTCCATTAGAGAATCAATTATCCAGGGAATTTATTTGGGTCAGGCTGAAAATACTTGAGTTCGAATAATTAATCAGTCGGCACTCCGACGGATTTTTGTTTTGTTTTAGTAGCAGGCTAGTTATTGGAGAAGGAAACTGTTGGATATTCATGATCAAATGATTAAATTTTTTCCGTATCGAACGCCTGCTATGACTAAATTACACGAATAAAATATAGCAGACTTGAAATTGTTCAATAAGCTGCAAAAAGCGATTAAGGGTGGATGGTCTTTGATGCAGAGATCACGTAAGTGGTATATTTATTGTCATATGAATAATGAATACAGTATGAGGGAGAGATGAGTGGTACGAGCATCACGTGGAGGGATGTCGCGTGACGAGTGACTCTTTGGTAAGGGTTAATTTTAAAGGGATGAAAAAGTGGTCAAGCATTCGTGCATTATTATGCTTATTTTGTTCTTTTTATATTTATTTTCATATCCGGTAATATTATAATTTTCTTAAGCAGCAAATACGTTTAAAATCCACAATAAATTGGCAAATGTAATTACGAAGTTGCAAGAGAGTTCGAAAAGTGACAGAAATTTGGTTTCACTTGCTACTTTTGGTTACTTTTTTGTTTTAACATCCCACAGTATTTGCATAATTGAAAGGTTTGAATTTCTGAATTGAAGGAACGCTTGAAATTTGTGTGGTGCCCATCCCTTCGTTTTCTTACGCTCTGTCCTTCACTTCGAGAACTCGCCGGCAAATCCCCCTCTTCGCCCCCGCTCTGTGCTCGCTTCCAAGGAGAACGTTATTTCGCGATTTTTTTTTAGTGACTCGGCGATGCTTTCACGAAGGAGGGAATATATCGTCGACGAGCACGTCGACCATGGACTTAGGTGTGCGGTCGCGGTTCTCGATGGGCTAGATCTCGCAGCAACTCTCAACATATACTCTGCGTAGCCTTTAATTACATATATATATACACATAGACACGAACTCTATTCGCGATTCTGTATCCTCGACACGAGAGAAGAGAAAGACAGCAGGACAGGCTTGCGACGTGGCGAAACCATAAAGGGGGTCTCTCTATGTACCTCCCAGACTCCCAGCCTCTAAAGAAACGACGCTCCTTTTTCTAGGTCGTGTACCTGATCAAGCTATATATATAATTTTACCACCATTCGTATAACGAAAGAAAATCAAACCTCAGTTCTCTTCCATTTTTCATATCGAAAGTCTTGCTTAGTTTTTCGTCATTTCGCTTTTTCTTCGATCTACAAATTGAATAAATGTATGGATTCGAAAGGAGAAGACATCAGAGTGCTACTTGAATCCCATGCCTTGGATAACTTCGATTTATATTTTTTGTTTGTTTGTGAAGTACTGATCGTCGACTAGATAATTGACTAATAATTCAAACCGATAGATTTTTTGACCAGTATATTCGAAAAGCAATCTTTTTGATCGTCTCACTCCTTCAATGCCAGAGAATCCCGAAGACTGGAGTGAAGAGATATTTTATTTATGAAGAATTTTCAAAGTCTCGAGCAGTTCGATCCCAGAGAGGAGTCAGTGAACCCTCGCCAAGAGTCCTGGTTGCGTTGCTCGTTTCAATGATCCTGCAAGCTAGACCGGACGGGGCTGGATCTGCCGAAGCAAGTTCTGCATGAAGAGGCGCGTCCAGTTTCCTCGTGGTCACCATGAGGTCCAACCGAAGGTTGTTTGCTCCCGACGATATGTGACTTCTTTATTTCCATCGTAGAGAGCCTCGTCTCGGTACGATCGGAGCTGCTACGTTGCTGGCTTTTGCACGCACGCAACAGCGACTGAGTTAGCTGATGGGTCTATACGTGCAGTCATACAGGGTGGGGCAAAAACTTTTGAAAAATCGTGATGAGGTAGTTAGGTTGAAAGATCTAATGGAAAATGAGGTTCGTTGAAACATTTTTATTTGGGTCAGTAATCTGCTGATGGAGTGTTAATTAACAAGTAGTTTTGAATCCGCTGCTTGGTTAATGTTTAGAAGACATGCTGCAGGTTCGCCACACTCTTTCTAAAGGTTCTCTCGACTCCATAAATTAGATCGATTGTGGTTTTAATAGTTGATACATCGTCGATGATGGATCGGAGGAACAAAATGTCATTTTCATCATCATAATTTTCCAATTTCTATGATTTTGCACATTACGAATGTGATTACTGCATCACCCGGTATATTCGAGACTCAAACGTGTACCACCCGGGGCAACCGGCTTCACGATATGCGTTGGGACGAAAGCGAGAGATAGAGAGAAGGCGAACGAGCGTGCCTTGTCGTTCTCTTCGTCGATGTCTCGCTAAAACGGGGTCCGGGAGCGGAGGAGGACGAGCACACGCACAAGTACAAATAAGTATATATATAAGTACAGTTTCGTACATTTATAAAACGCAACATTCGAGTATGTATTGAGACCGAGAGAATCCTACAGCCCCGCATCGAATCGAGCATGTACGAAGAGGCTGCGAATAGTTGTGGCTAGAAAGCCGGCTACCAATTTCGATGAGTTAAGGAAGCCACAATCTTTGCAGTCGGGTCAGTATTCAATCAGGTAATTACAGCTTGAACATCATTTTCATAAACTTCAGAAGGTGGATTTACTTGAGTTCATTCCAATGAGCATCAAGTGAAAAAAAAGCACTAATTGTCGAAAGTTCTACTTGAATGCCATTGATTTTGAAAACATAAATGATGCTCCGGACAAATGAAACTACTTCAATTTGGTTGTCAATGGTTTTAACCTTAGATCAAAAATATAAAAAACAAGAGACAACGTTTTTTGACGTATTGAAGACACGGATGGTAGATTTTGTTGTAACGTCGATTCAAGAGCGCCATTCGCATTACCGGCAGGGTAAGTAGAAGCCAGGGGAAGAGAGAGATGCAGTGCGAAAAAGCGTTGAAGTACTTTGGTATCTTCGGATCTTTGAGGATCTGAAGAGTTTTTCTTGTTATAGAAAAGAGGTAATAAAAAAAAAGCTTAAAAAAGAGAGAGGTGTCGGATGAGACGGAGCTCGTGAGTCTTGGACAAACTCTCGGTGCAGAAAAGTGCATTCCTTTCTGCCCTCGGTGTCCTCCATACAAGATTACTTTTTGCTTTATCTTTCTCTCTGTCTATCTCTCCGCCTCACCCTTAGGAGATTCAATCGATTCCCGAGATGTTCCGGAACGGGTCCTAGCAGAAAAGTGTTCAAGCGTGTGCTCTTGCCCTTCTCCTCTTTCTCGCCCTCTCTTTATATGAGCATCAGTAGGAGACGAGTTGCATGTGGATGGGCCGTGTGAGAGTACGAGAGAACGTCGAGAGTCCTCATGGACGAAGGGTGCGGCGCAAAAGAAGCGCAGCACCAGATCAAAAAAGGAAGAAAATGAAGATGATTAAGCACGAGAAGAAGAAGAAGAAGAAGAAGAAGTAGACGAAGGAGCTTCGACGGAAGAGAAGCCTAGCGAAGCCGAAGAACCCAAATAAAAGCATGAAAACTCGACAAAAGAGAAGACGATGAAGAGATATGAGGAAAACAAATGGAAGAAAAAGTGACAAAGAAAAACAATTTATAAAAACAAAACCAACTGGTAGAGAAGATGATGAAGAGAAATTAAAATAATAAATAGAAAAAAAAAAAAAAACCAAAGTAGATAGTGGCCGATCACAAAAAAGAAGAAAATCCAAAGTATAGGAGTGGATGGAGTAAAAGAAAACGAAAAAAGATAGCATCGAGTTCGACGAGTCTCATCTTTTACCCTCTGTCACCCTCTGTTCCCCACGATACGACACCAAAAGCTGGTTATATAGTTACGCAATCTTGCTTTGGCCTGCCTTTCTCTCTCTTTCTCTCTCTCTCTCTCGCTCCTTTTTTTCTCCTCTCTCACGCGTAAATATCTACCGCGACGTATATGCGTCGTGTATGTCCAAAGAGATAAGGACAGAGAAAGAAAGAGCGAGAGAGACAGATAGAGAAGTGACCCGTGGAACCAGTTTAACTCGCACTATAGCAGCACGAGGATCGAGGAAAAGGAAGGCCGATCCGCGGTTTTGCGATGTGAGAGCCATCAGAGCGGGTTAAGGGGGAAAGCGAGAGGGAAGAGTCTCGCGAGAGACGAGAAACGCCGACGCCGCGCTCCGCGACGAGAGTTAGTGAATTATCCTTCCGCAACCTCGTTCACGAGGCGAGACTTGCGAGAATTTATATACGTATATATATTTATATGGGATAATATACATAGTACGAGTATTGCACGCTGCGTCGAGACGGAGAGAGATGTAGAAACGAGACAAACAGACGAAACACCGATGCTAATGACGCGACAGAGTCCGGACTCATCCGCCACTGTCTCGTCTCACTGTGTAGACACTCCAAAACTTTAAAAAACCTATTCGTTCAGTCTTTTTTTATTCCAGAAATTGTATAAGATAAACTAGAAACGAAATACGACGAAGTTTGCTCAACTCTTGGTTATGTATGATCATTGATATTCCTTTTTCTTACTTTATGCTTCTTTTTCGTCTTGACTAAATAGGCTTCATTATTGCGCCGATGAAGGTCCATTAAGATTTTTATCTCTTCATACTGCGAAATTCGCATCTTTTTTCGTTTGGTGCATTTTTGTAGCTAGCAAAACCCATTTTTTTTTAATATCACATTGGCAAAGAAGTGATTTTTTCTTTTGGATAATGAGAAAAATCATCCATCTATAAAATTTCAGACAAGACCACTTTCAATTGAATTCTAAATAATTTGGCATCGCCTTAATTGAGAGATGATTTTCTGGAAAAAAAAAGGTTTCGAGAAAAATGCGTAGAATCGTGAGATATCTTTGAAAACTTGGTGTTATCTCTGACGCGAATTGGTTTCGTGATATTGTTATCGGATAAGAAATTCCCCGGGAATGTATCTGGTCAAGAAAGCGTTGTTCCAAACCATAAAACTATTCACTCGTTACCCTCGTGGTGAGCATTGACTTTTAACTGAATAAAGTTTTTTCCAAGGATCAAAGCGCAGGGTGACTCAAAAAGGAAAGAAATATCAAGGAACGAATGAGTTGAAATAAGATTGAAAAAGGATCGTGCCCAAAAAGAGAAATGGAGATGAAGCTTTAAGATTACTAAAATGGTCAGGGTGACCGACTCGAGGTCGTGGGACAGAGGGGAGCAAGAAAATACTCGAGATGTGTGCCGCAGGACACGCTCCCGGTGTCCTTCTTTTCATTTAGCCAGGAAAAAAAAGTGACCAGGTGTAAAATCTGGAACCTGTTGGGTGACCAGTGAAACACACTGTTCAACTGCCTGTTTTCTCTCGAACTGCTCCACTGCAGATATAAACCGACAAAATTTCAAGATGAATGATTTCGAGGAGGACGAAGGGAAGGAATGAGAAAAAAAAAACGAAGAATAAGGGAAAAGGGTCCAAAGGAAAAGGGTCACAAAAACGTTTGAGTATAAGTACCGAGTGCACAACTCAAGCCTCAACGAAAAGTCATGAACGGCTTTTTCTTTTCTCATTTAAATCGATCAAGTATCCGGGATAAATGACTCTTCTCCAGTGGAATGACTTGACGAAATCTTTCAACTGAGATACCAATGTTAAAGACTTGAATACACCCCCAACTGTGATAATTGAGACACTCAGGTGAGACCGTACATTGACCTTATACAGTAAATGATTAAGTCATACAGATTTTTCGCTTGAGAATTCGTATTTTCAATCGTCCGTGAATAACTAATCTACGCGAAATTCGAATGAATCATAATGAAAATCCTTTTTAATTAATCAAAAAATATTAACGAACAATTAACATGAAAAAAGAGATATAATCGTAAAAAATTTACTAAAATTTGATATATTTAATGATTTTTCAACTGATTTAGAAATTCGATCATAGAAAGAATTATTAACTTCAAGTTCAATTGATATGTTATTACGATTGGTGTAGCTGAAATAAAAACGTGTTAAAGTCCATTTTTGAAGGAAATATTGTCACTTAGAGTTAAGTAATCCATAAACAAAACAAAAAAGATAGCAGAGAAGCGGCAAACGATGAACTGTTAAATGAACAATATAACCCGTGCAAATAAAATGTGTTACCTGTAAGTGTGGAGTTGTTAATGGTGTTGTTTGCCGTAGAAGTGACACATTGGCTGGTGACAGTTGTGCCAATTGTGGTTGCAGTTGTCGATGTCGAGGAATTATTGGGCGATAGCGCAGCCGTGGCAGCCTGCGCCTGTGCTTGTGCTTGTGCCTGCTGCTGAATATTATAATTCCACGCTAGCAGCATCAGCTTCAGTTTATCCGCGTCTTTCATGAGCGCGCCTGCCGAAATTAAAATGTGCCAATTCATTGGTTTTTGCTCAGTTGGTTCCGCTATTCGATATGTTTATGTTTTTTCTTATAAAATCATTCGTTATTTTCCACACGAATCAATTCAGAGGATGATGCATGAGAGGGAATTCGGCAGGAATGATAAATAAAAATAAATATTTATTATAATTAATCTTACCGAACGTTTTTCTGTATTGGTAAACATTTATTTGTGTGGCAAAGCAGCTTGGATCGCGATGAATGTTTGGAAAGCAAATTTGAAAATAAGGAATACAAAGAAACATGGATATAAATCGATCAGGTCTCATTACGCTACACGAAATAGAGAGGGAAAGGGACAAAGAGAGAAAACTATACGAGATTAAATAAATTTTTATATTCCTACACGAATTTGTACTGTATATCCGGAATAAATTTCATTTGTCCTCGAAATATATCTATATATTTTGATAAAACAAATGCTTTCTTTTTTCCTTTTACTTTATCGATGTGAATCGTTGGGCTGCGAATGAAAATAATACGGAAAATCTATGGAATTTCCATGCAGGCAAGCTCATTGAGATTCGGTACTCGGTGCTGAAGGCTTTTCGAGCGAGAGGCTGATGTGCACAGGCCGCCATTCGCACGTGCTTTACGCAATGGTGTGTGTATGTGTGTCGACCAGATTACGATTTTTGAGAGCGTTAGTATGCGATTGACAGAGACAGAAAAAGACTACATAGAAAGAGAGACAGAGAGAGGGAGAGAGAGAGAGGCAAAGATAGAGCAGAATGTTCAAATTAATTCGACTCGCGATACAGTGGAACTGCGTGCATTTTGCTAACGATACATTTTCACGTTTTGAGAACGAAATCGCGTATTGCTAACTGATTAAAATTGAATTAATTGAAATTATAGTTTGCCTATAGAACGCACTGCCATGCCATTTTGAGTCTCCGAGCTGTGGCGTGATTATGATTAATTACTAACAATTAATTACTGAATATCCTGTGCTCTTTGCGGTGCTCATAACTACGCCAGAGCGTGTTACGATTTTTTAATGCTCAATTTTAGAGTAATTGAAAATTATTTGAATTGATTGACGATATTAAATTATAGTCGATCACTTAAACAATTGAAAAAAATAACCCGTCGCGTGTTCAATACACAGAATGTTGAACATTTCCGCAATATTTACAACTTCAATATTGGATCAAATGATTAATTTTATAAATTTCCAATCATAGGCAAAATAAAAGTGATTCGTTTCGATTTTGTAATTCGCTTTTGAACTCGAAACGAACTCGACGAAATTGGAACGAGTTCCGGAAATTGGCGAATATCTGCGGTTCAAAAAAGCCTCGTCAACGTTGAGAATTGAAGATTTTCAGGAATTCTACAGCCCGATTTAACCAGGATAAATAGATCGTCCGTTTCATCCAAGGCAGGATCATAAATAAGTCATTTTCCTAAGGGCTAAAAATGCGTTATCCGGGAATGTGATCGACTGCACAGATATCTTTTGAATCATTAAGGATCCGCTCGATATTACTCTCCCAGTGACAGCCGCACGTTTTAGTAATGAACATAATCACGAGTTCACGTTATGCTTGAATTTAGGTCATCGCCGTAACCAAAATGGCAACGGAAACAGCACTTCTATTTTTCGATAACCATATGGTCGAAACCATTTTGGAATTCAACAGCAAGAATTATTTGCCTTTGTTTCAGAGTGTATCGTAGTCAATTTAACCGCGTGGGAATGAATTTATTTTCATTTATTCCGAACATATAAGTACAAAAACGTCAATTCTAATTGTTTTCGAAAAAAAAAAACATGGCTCAAAACATTTTTAAATATGTCGAATCTCAAGTATCGTCTCTCGAGTTCCTGGTAAAGGTGAAAGAAAGAAAAACATTGAATAAGATTAAAAAAAAGATGTTCAAAGAGCAAGGCGGTAGTTCAATGGGACGAACAAGAGGATTTCAGTGCCACACGGTAGCGCTTTTTTGTCTTTGAAACATGTAGAATAGAGGATAAATGAGGTGTTTGTATATTTTTGGTGATTTGTTTTTGCTCACTCGAATAGTGGTCGTCCTCTGAAATGTCGGCGGGCTCCGGGGTCGAAATGTTTTCCTGCAACAGATCCAAGAAGCAAAACCGTTATCCAATGTAAGATGCGAAAGAGCGCGGCGAGCGAGAGCGAGCCCGGTCGACATTCAGTTTAAGTTTCTCATCTCAACGTACACGCCATAGTACACGAGATAAGCGAGACCAAAGCACGCGTCCCGACCGTGCGACGATCTTCAGCTATTCACATGCAAATCCCTAGTCCTCGGCTTTAATCATTCGTCTCGTTGTTCATACAGATATGTAATGTGTATGCACACACTTTTGAGACCATCCTCGGCATATAAACAGCCATATTAACGTTTAAAAATACAAGAAGCCGCAAAACTGGAGGCCAGTAGCTCTCAAAAACATTCAAAATGAAAATTGTGGCTCAAAAGGTTGTTATTTTTCATTTTTCGCATGTAATTTGCTTCCAATATTGAGTTACCCTGTATGTGTATCAAAACAATAATTGCACAAAATCGACTAAAGTCCGAAAGTCGATGTAATCAACTCATAGATTCTTGCGTGAGAGATTCACACCTGTATCCACAAATTCTCTCTGGCGTAGAGCAATCGATTTCCATAATCTATATATCGGTCGTTTTCCAAGGAAACGCAAATCGTGATATGGATATCAGAAGTCATCACGTTCTCATACTCCAGTCAATCATTGCGGGCAAATATTTTTTTAGGAATTTTAACCGCATTTATTTACTCGTGATGTTTTGCGTGAGTTTTGCGAATCAATCGATTCGTGGAATCGATTCATCGAATTGATTTATTAAATAAATACGTTTATTAATTAGTTCATTCAATCAATAAAATATAAGAGTACGTTTCATTCAAATTACCAGGGAATAATTCAGTTGTGATTAACAGAATTATATTCACAGTTACAATAAACTTTGCGAACCATTAAACTGATCAGGACGCTTTGTCATGCATTTATGAAAATATAACTTAAACTATTGGAAACCGAAGAAACAATCGGAAAATAACTGGTGGACCGGTTTTTGAGGGACATCCTGATGAGAAGCAGCAATAAATCTTGAAGAGTTTCATGGTTATACAGTATTACATAACGATGGGGTTTGGCGGTATGTTGATGCCGAGAGATGGAGGATGGGATCATTTTTCAAGCTAACGGGGACGAGCAGCGAACATATCCCTGGGGGGGACTTTACGTTCTCACTATATATTCGCAAAATATACATGTATTTATAGGAAGAGAGAAAAAGGAAGATAGACAGAGAGGCAGGGAGAGTGAAAAGATAAAACAGAGTCGCGCGACCTCACGGCGCGCGATCCTCTCGTGTGATAATCGATTCCGAACGAGCGAGGTCTCTCCCTGAACGACGCTGATTGATTCCGCGCGCTATAAAATTAACGGGTCTCTCTCTCTCTCTCTCTCTCTCTCTCTCTCTCTCTCTCTCTCT
>JACEOJ010000120.1:953238-971737 GCA_013761285.1 Campoletis sonorensis
CCTGGAAATGAAAGGAGGCCTCAGATGAGAGAGAAGAGATCGCGCTTCAGAAATGCTGGGTGAGGAGCAATAGGGGGGTTCTCTCAACGGCTCGGCCTCGCCGACCAAGAGGCTAGTCTATAGTATTATATGTATATGTATATAATAAACACAGACGTGAACAGTCTTTTTCCCTCTCTCTCTTTCTCTATCTATTCGCTTATCTTTCTCTCTCTGTTAGTCTCGGTGGTTACAGCCCCGCACGTTTTACATCGATCAACCAGTAATTGACGAGATACGCGGTGCGAGGTCGTCGAAGGGAATTCTTTCGTGAGTCACACACTCGCCCGCTGAGAAGAAAGAGAGAAGAGAGAGAAAAACGAGGGGGAGGTTTCAAGTGTTGTTCAAGTTCGAAAGAGACGAAGAGTAAGAGCGATAAAGTAAAGGATAAAAAAGGACGATATGGAGTGGAAAGAAAATAAAAATACAAGACGTTGCATGGATATGGGACTCAACCCTACAGACGCACCGGCAGCTTCTTGCTCTTTCTTCTTTATCATTTTTTTCGTCTTTTCTTCTTCTTAGGATTCTCATTCTTTAGCATCATAGGTTTCTCTCTTCTCAGCCGCGTCTTTTTCAACTCATTTTCTTCTCTACTCGCCCCTTCAATCTCCTTCTAACTTTTTGTACGCATCCCTTTACCTCCCTCTCTGGGCTGAGGGATGAGCAGGATGCTGTGCTCGTCTCAGATCTGTCGGTCTTAACTTTCTTCATATTTCGCGTTCTTCTCATGTCGTCCTTTCTCTCTATCGCGGCTTCATTCTCTTCTGATTCGAGCGAGATACAGCGTTTTTAAAAGAACAGATCCACGGCAGAGGGATCTTCGTGTAGAGTCGTGTGCAGCAGGGAATATTATACTCGGCGATGACGCGAGCGCGTAATACAACGAGGCGTTCGGGTGCAAGCACAAGGAGAGCGAAAAAGACGAAAGAAAAAGGAGCTGGTGTGCACTGCTGCTCTCGCTGTTGGACTCGTCGAGAGCTCACGGATATCCCGGGCTCCCGGAGAGACCTCGTACTCTCTGGTACAAGAAAGAGAGAGGGAAAGAACATATCGAGAAAAAGAGAGGCAGCGGGGCAGAGAACTCTGAGAGCTCTGAAAGAGCGCACGCAAAGAGGCGAGAGCGACGAGAGAAAAGAAGGAGAAAAAAAATCGTGAGTGCCTGAAGAGCTCAGCAACGCCAAAGACGTAACCGTCGAGTGAGAAAGGATGAGCCAGGGAGGAGAAAATGAGAATAAAAAAGGTTGAATCTTGGAAAGATCGAAAGGAGCATTGGCGTCGAAGGCTTAATCAGCTTGGATCATCTGTCTTTGAACTTTTGAGTGTTTCGATATATTATCGTGTTTACTATTCATTTGTAATATTGACTCGTGAAATGTGTGCCTCGAATACTTCGTTTTTTCTTTCGCTCCAGAAAAAAATCAATCGCGCTCCCACTTTTCGTATTTTCATGAATTTTTTAGTCTGTAAAAAATCTCTCTATATTTTTTCGGTATGTTATTGTGAAAACGAAGCAATAATTAAAGTGCCTCCGCGAAAGTATTCACTGATTACGAAACTTTTAGTTGATATTTAAAAAAATGGCAAAAATCATTTTTGACTCTACGAAACATGAAGAATTGGGACCTTTTTAAATTTTTTCATAAAACCTGAAATACCTGACCCAAGCAGATATCTTTATTGATAAATTTTCCCGTGACTAAAAGTTAATAACCAGCACAATAGAAGAATCGGGCACTTAAAATGCTTCTTTGAATGGGACGAGCTCTGGTACAACAATTTTTACCACGTTTCTCGCGGAAAGCCGTTGATGTGTTCATACAGAGTTAAGAAACGTGCGTCCTTCGAAAAATGATTACTCCGGGGGATTCGAACGGTACTGCTTGGGCATTTCTACAGACAAGGCCATGCGATAGTCCCGCAATCCGCTATGTTCCAATGCAACATGACGATCAAGATGATGATGATGATAATGATGATGATGATGATAATACTCGTAATGCTAGCTGGACCTCCATCTCCTCCGCAGACTCTCCCTCTTTCTCATTTTGTTACATAGCGCATTGGCAAAGTTCGCCAATGTCCCCATATACGAGAGATCATCTCGGGACCTGAACGCAAAATATCCTGCGGAATTTCACAGCACACCAACGTCCATGGAGCTTTTACCGTTAACCTCGCCAAACATAACGGTTTCGAATATATATATAAGTATTTATATTTATATATACGTACTCGCAGCTCTATCTTTCTCGATTGTGTGTATACATACATCCGGCTGGCCTTGAATACAATGCTCAATGGATAAAAATAGTGAAGCTGTTTCACAATAATAACGAATTCCGAAGTGAATCTTTATTCCAGAAACTTCATTCCAAAAGAATTCCGGATCGCGGTGTAAACATTACTTTCCTTCACACGTCTTGGAGCCCTTCAGCCAAAACAAATATTGTGTAACGTTGTTAGGAACGTCAATAAAAAATGATAAAAAGTATATATGATTGATGAAGATGTCGCTAAAAGTCAGATAAATGCACATTCATCATTTCACAGAAGAGAATTTGAGCATTTCTTGGGAACGAAAAAGTGGAAAAGGATCTTGAAATGTTCGGCAGGAAACGAGTCCACCTTCCCTTACAATTCGACGCTTCATCAGCATCTTCTTTCTGAAGCACCCTCGCATACGCACAAGATCGTAAGAATTGAAGGAGAGGAAGAGGTAGAGTGAAAGATTTTTCTCGTCGTCCTACTTCTCGTGTCTCCTAATTGCTCCCGGGGGATATCGGTTTCGCGGAGGGTCTAACGAAGCCTCTCAGCGGTCCATCGCACATTTACAGAAACCATCTATAATGATACATGCGGACTCTATGGGATTCTACGTGGATAGTATGGCGAGTTTTCTTTTTTTTTTTCATCCAGGTTACTTTTTATCTTCCAGTTCCTTATAGTGCCTCCCTCTGTACTTTTGGATCCAATAGCAAGGGATGCTGTGGGCCATGGAATTGGAGGACAAGGACCAGCGAGCACGTAGGACCGTTTTACGTCCACAAGGACTTGAGAAAAGAACGGAGAGAGCAAACCTTTTTCCATTTTTCTCCTTCTCATGGGTTTTCCTCCAGGCTCGTGTACCTTCTTGCTGGTCGTTCGAAGGAATATATATTCTCTATGGGATATTCCTGCTGATGCTTGTACCTACATTAATATGTATATATATCCTCATATATGTTTCCTACGATCCCTGGTGAACCGAAGGACGCAACCCACGTCACGTTATGTGTTAAATTGGGTTGGTTACGCCTTTTTCTTTAGTAGCGATCGATATGTTCCAGGAATAGAAAAAAATATATATATATATACAGAGGATACCTTAAGGTGCTCTGAGAAAACGGCAGCCAACGGGCATGGAGCTATATGGGCTGCGCTATATGGGCCAGACAGGCAAACCGAAGTACTGCCGTGGGCGAAAAGGAAGAGCAGTTCGGGCTGTAGAGTGAGGAGAGTCGTTGATGTTGGTGAGCTCGCCAGGAGGAGAAATTCACCAGAGTGCAGCCATCCGAAGAGCAAAAAAAAAAAGAGAGAAAGAAGGAAAAAGTCGAAGGTAGAAAAGGGGGCACCAGAAAAACGAAGGATAGGGAGAAAAAGGAAAAGAAAGGTTGGATGAAGAAGGAAGGAGAAAAAAGAGGGTTAGAGAGGTAGATGTGGATAAAACTATATATAAACGTGTAGGTATATACCAATCGCTGTGTAGAGAGAGGAAAACCTGAGGGTGGATATAGGAGAGAAAAAAAACGTCGACAAGTGTGGGTGAAGTATAAGAGATGGGCGGTGGATGCTGTGGGGCTTACTTCTTTCCCCTTTTATATTTTTCTTCTCTTTTCCCTCCTCTTTCTTGTCTCTCCCTCATTTTTTTTATTTCCAGGGTGAAGGCGAGAGACCCTTTTTCTCACTTTTCTCGGGCTTCAAGCTTCTTTCTCATCATCCACAGAAGAGTGGAGTCACAGCGCCATTCCTGGCCCCGTTTTCTCTGACATTGGTAGAGGGATCTCAACGGTAGCGTTTTCTTTTTATGTTTTTTATTTCTCCTTTTTCTTCCTCTTATTTCTTCTTTTTTCAGAGCCCTGAGCTTTGCCAGAGGCGGCTCGACAACGCTAGCAAAGAGGGACGATTGGGGTAGAAACGTCGACGCTCACTATTCTCATCCCCTTCTGCCCCTCTCATCAAATACACCCCATATCTTTATGCTGCCATTGCTGCCCCTTTTGACCACCGCCAACGCTACCTCGGACCTACCCAGACTCTTGAAATTTTTCTGCCCTCCTCTGATTCCCTTCGTCCCTCTTATTCCCTCACACTTGCCCTAAATACACTTTTCCATTCAGATAAATATACGTCCATTATATTCTGTGCCTTCTACCCACACGTCATTGCATTTGAACTCTTACATCCAACGAAATGCCACTTCGTCGTCACACGTTGAAAAAAATAAATCGCAACCCTTAATGTAGATTGTAAAATTTTTTCGTGATGATATGCATCATTAAACATTATTTATTGACGACAAATTTAGAAAAACGGTAAATAAATTAACGATATAAATATATTTGAACCAAGATGAAAAATAGAATCAACGAGAAACTCGCTTTATTCTGCAAGTATTATTAACGAATATCACGGATAAAAGTCAAGAGCCCTATGAAGAATTGTAAGATTATTCGGATAGGTAAAAAGGAGAATATTTTCCAGCAGCTTTTTGCCAGTCTAAGAATAGAAGAAAGATAAAACTCGCTGCATTTCAAACACACATTATCCTCTGTGTCCATCATCATTTTCTCTTCCTCTCTTGTATATCTCTGAGTCCGATTATATACGTTTTATAGCCCCCTTCAGTACACTTTTGTGTCACAGTGTCTCAGACGTGAAACCGAGGTCACCCCGGGGGATCTTTGAAGAACCAATTAAGCGGGCTAATTCGTTGCGGCGATGCGGGTACCAAATTACCTCAACAAATGACGGGGTGGCACAGTCATCAGGGTTTTTATTTCGTTATAGATTTGGCATCGTTTATTCTACAAATTGAACGATTTTATTTGTCAATAAAAAATGTCTGCTCCTAAAATTCTCGTGCAAATATGATCGTCTCTGGGTCAATATCCTGAGGGAGTGATGTACAGTTTCTCGGTGATGCTGAACGTTGAAAAGGTTTTATCGATCTCACCAAATTTTTGATAATCCGGTCAATGAACTTATGAATTGTGCAATTTATATAGATTTTTAGGTATACTTTGTAAAACTATTTAGTTTCTATCCGTCTGACATCGTTTTTGATGAGAGATGCCGGAACGGAGTTATACATCGTAGTGCACGAGCTCGAATGAACGACAAAACTACCGGGGGACCCTTCAACCCTGTTCACGAGAGTATCCTTGAAGGACTAGAGTACAAGCAAGGTTTTCCATATCCGAAGCTCTCACAGAGAGCCTTGACAAGGCCGAGAGAGAGCTGCCCAAAGTAACTGACGCATAAAGACGCGAGCTCCGACAGTTTGCGAGAGGGATGATCAGTGTCGCGGAAGTATAACAGCGAGAGGAAGAAGAGAAGAGGAGGAGGAGGAGGAGGAGATGAGTAGAGAATTGGGGAGCGAAGCAGAGAGAAAGAGAGAGAGGGAGAGTTACGACAGAGGCTTAAACTTTTACTGGTTCAGGAGCGCGTCAGCGTCTGGCTCGTTTTTGCCTTGGCCGTAGCCAAAGAGCAACCTTCCAACTCTCATCCTCTCTCGTCCAACAAACCCACCCCCGTCCTTCATTTTCCCTCTTCTTCTTCTTCTCCTCCACCCAATAGCGACCTCCTCGTCGTTTCAACTTGCAGGGATCCATCCTATATAGCGAACCAACCTCGTTTCCTAGCACACTACTAGCCTCAGATGAGCTTTACTCTAGCCCATCCAACCTTATTCCTCTTTCCCTCTCTTTCTCGCCAGAGACCAGATTCCAACCTCCCGGAATACATACATATATATATATATACATTCAGCACAGCCTCTTTCTCATCTGCCACCCCTCTTTCTATCTCTCTTTTACTCTTCCTTTTCTTCCCCCTTTCGCTCCTCTTCCATCTCCCTCATCGTACTTCTCTTTGCCTGGTCCTGGTACAGGTCTGGGGTTGGCTGCACAGCCGTAATCTTTCGACAGGATATATCTCTCTATAGCATACAGCCCCGAGAAAACCTAGTCGTGACGGTGATGGAGATATAGGAGGAACGTTTAGATGAGGAAGCAGGACAACGGACAAAGGGTTGGGGTGGCTTTTGGGGTTGGAGTCTTTCTGCTGGAACTACCGACCTGTACTTCCTTCCCCTTCATCCTCGTTTCCTAAAAGGGATTCTGCACTACACTCTATTCGTACTGTATAGTTTAGTACTTCTGACGTTGACCAACCTAGAGCTGAAAGACGATGTTTCCAAGAGGGCTCTTAAAACCGTCCAGAACACCCAGATTTTATAGGAGTTCATCTCCCAGCGATGGGAAACTCTACACTCGACGGATCAACGGGCATGTTCAGCTGGGTTAAAATCCTCTCGTTTTTCCAGCCGGAAAATCGGCCGAACATCCAAGGGATGAATATTTGTAGCTTAGACGAAAAGAACCAGAAAAGCTACTCGAATCCAGGTATAAAGTTATTGATTATCTTGTCATTTTTATTGATGTTGGCCGATCAACTCTGTCTAAATTTGAGATTTCATTCCACTCTACATTATTTAGGATTCTTCTTAAAAATGAAAAAACATCATCAACCCGGGTGATCAACTACGTTGAAAAATTATAATTGAATCAACAATACACATTTATTCATTCTTCGGATTACTGCTTTTCAAGATTTATCAGAACCTAGTGATTCCGATATTATCGTAAACTTTGACAAACGAAACGTCAAGAAATCGATTGTTCCAGTAATTTGGGACTCATCGGAAGTTTGTCTTTTTCCGCACTGATCGACTAAAGTGAACATCCATTAAACTGTTGAGACATTATCCACCTGCCGCAGACTCCAGGCCAATAGAAAATCTAATTTGCGAAGCAGGCGTTACTAAAAAAAAAACAAGTCATTCATGGTATAAAAATGAATATAGCTAGGGATGAGTCCGACGAAAAGTGGAACGGAAACGACGGTTGTCTGTGAGCGCGTAAAATAAACTACGTATCGATCGTAATATTCAATAACGGTGACCCCTTTTGCCTCCGCTCCTAGCGCACCATGTATCTTTCTTTGCTGTCTCACTCTCACAGCTACTGGATTTTAGAGCTCATTAACGGTTCACGAACCTCGTACCCCATTCGCTTATATGGATTGAGCTCGCGACGACAACGTCGACAATGTCGAGAGCGGCGACGCGCATTGTTTAGCCCCATACACCCAACGGGTCGAGGTGTCGTCTGCCTCTTGAATCCCGTCACCATATTGGACACTCATATTCTAACTTTCAACTCCCCACAAAATTCAAACACCAAATATACATATTTCTACATATCGAAAACAGATATTTGCACACCGAGTCTATTCAATCTGCAAATTCATATTCCAAGTTTAACTGATTTTATCCTCAGCAAGATTTTCATCTATTAACTTTAAATTCTTTCAATAAACAATCATCATTCGATAAATCATTCAAACTGGAATAACAAAATGGCAAATCGATAATCGTCTAATGATCACTAGATTTTTTTTTAAATCTTCACTTATCAAGCCCCGATTCCGGCAAATTTGTGAATCAATTAGAACTGCCACTTATTTGATAAGATTTTATAAAAATTCCAGTGCAACATTTTGGGGTCCCATACGATTTTTTCATCCAAGACCAAGAAGTTTAATGGGAAAGTGTTGCAAATTATATGACGTGCTCGCGTTTATTAATGACTCTATGTTCCGGTTGATCACCGTCATCCGATGTAATCCGTCGTTTCAGGCTGTGCGGCTTTGAATCGTTTGATTATTTATACACACAATATCGCGTTACTCTTACAGCTGCTTGGACGTGCCACTACGACGCGATTACATGTCACACAGTATGTCTAAGTTTAATGTGAAACATTTAGCAGCGCTCGAGAAGGATGCTAAAATGTGTCAACCCTTGGTCGCACATACGGATGTTGGATAACTCGCACGTTCGTTGGCGACGTCGTTGTTGAGAATCTGACGCTGGAACTGCCTGACGTAGCAGGCGTTTTAGACGTGGAAAACCTGACGTTACCCCGACGAACGAGGATACGATCAAGACAATGTCACGGAACACACGTGCTTCAACATCGTTCGTTACATAGAACATCGTCGCAGAATCAAAAAGCCACCATAACGTGCACCGTCACACTTCGTCTTTGAAAAATCTTCAATATATTCCTCTTTTTCGCCTAAAAACGCTTTACGGAACGAGTATGGAGTAATTTTGGCAATATTCCTTATTTTTGTCATTATTCGTGTTTACGTTTATTAAAAATACATTTTTCAACAAATTCATACAGTTTTATTTATACTATATTCTCAAGTGTATATTTTATCATTTAAAATAAAATTTATATTCCAAAATGTAAAAGTATTCGTAGTAAAAAAATTGAGAAACGTCAAAAATCGATTAGTTTGGGTTCAACATCGACCAGACTTCATTATTGAACTACTCAAACCAATTAGTTTCGATTACGAAAGAAACCATAATATTTGCTTGACAAACTACTCTAAAAACTGCGCGGAGAATTCATAAAGAAAATATTTTAATGAGATATTTCAACACTGACTATTTATCAAGGCCGAGGGTTGGTAACTAACTTTTCTAAGGCTCTTATTATATTCACCTGTTGAATATTTACCAAACTATATATATTGAGAGAAACACGTGTATCAGTTGAACGGTTGCACAAATCCGTGCACTTAATTGCAGTGGCTGCTTATAAGGCTAATTGCCAAATTAGCCGTAACTAAGTTGGCGACAACATGCGAAATTTTTTTGTCCGAAAAAAAAATAAAAATGCTTTTCCTTGCAAGACGAAAGTGGCATTTAATTGAGTGTAATAATTCACTCGTTGGCCTTGATTCGCGTTAAATGTATTTGATCACATGGTTAATGGAGTGTGATTAACACACGCCGCAATTTATTTGCTTCAATTCGATAAAAATAGTGTCAGATTGAAACACATTTTTTTTTATTCCAACGAGACTCGTGGGTGAATCGAATAAATCAATTTTCCTCGGTGGGTATACGAGAACCAGAACCCAAACCTCACTCAACTCTGGACGATATCGATTAGCTCGGTTTATTCGCACAAGCTGCACGTGCTCAACGGGGCTATTCAGCTCTGTCGTTTATTCTCGCATTCACCCTCGCTCTTCATCCGCATCCCTCTTTATTCGTACATTCTGTACATATAAATATATGTATTTGTGCTTTCATGTTTGCTGGGGCACTCTCGCCAATTTTTATACGCATTCACCAGAGACCGCGAGATCCTCCCGTCATGGATAAATCCCTAAAGTGATGAAAAGTTGTCCATTTACTCCCCGCGCGCGTATATATCTGAGTACATAGCAATATTACTTTACATTTTTGTGTACGTATTCATTGGTTTGGTCTCTTGGTCACAGGAGTAGTGGGTCAATCGTGAAAATTCTTCATGCATACGAGCCAAGGAAATAAAAAAAATTGTTGGAACATTCTTTGTGTAGGTGTTTAGGGATGGGGGAAATCGTCTGAACCTTGAGAACGATCATCGCGCATAACAAACCACGTAAAACCGTTTCGCGTAAGAAGAATAGACGAGGCGACCTCGACCAAAGGAATTCAGTCGTTCCAACGCGATATCTCGACTCGCAAGATGAGAACGTACTTTATTTTCGGATCTCTTCATTGCGGCGAAATCACGAACGTTTACAGCGCGTCGAAACGATCGAAGCTCCATTTGCTTGAGATTAAAACCTGAGGAATTTTAGGGCCGTTCGTTGTCCCGCAAAGTTGTAAATTATTGACAGTTTTTCAAACGAGAAGACCCGAAGGAAGGACAAAGAAGTAAATCTATTGGCAATTGTTTTTTTTTTAGATGCCATGAGACCTGAGAAAAAGAAAATTCGTGTCGACACCTTCCACACCATCGAGCTGGGAAAATCAGCAAACCCTCGTGTCACGTGTGCCCAGGGCGAGAAGGGCAAAGTAGGGGATTTTCCTAATTCAATGCTCGATTTAACGAACAATTTGCCGATTTGGCAGGCTGCCAATAATTCTCGAGCTCTTAAGACACGTTGAAATGGTAGGCACGTGTGCATACGTCGTTTCATTTCAATTTGTAATCTTTCTCTACGAAACAAAACTTTTTGGTGAAAATGTTGAATCAAGGGCGAAAAAAAAATTAAAATAACTCAACAGAACAATTGTGGGTCAAGAAATTTGATGATTTTGATGGATCTCGTTTTATTTTTCTTGAGCTTTCTCATTAGATTTGAAATTATACATGAAAATGCCCATACATATGAATTCACGTTTGTACCCACGCGTACGCTTGTATATAAGAGGGTAATCCGCGAACGACAGGTGGAGCAGGGGATTTTAGAATCTCGAGTTCAGCGATGGTGAGGGAGAAAAAGCAAGAGCTGACTTTAGCCCCGTTTGTAGCGCGTCGAAAGGTACGTTGTACTCAAACAAAGTAAGATATAATTAGAAAGGCACGAATAACGTGTGTGCGTATTTGCGTGTGTTGGTACAGAGGGGTCGACAGAGAAAACTTCTCCTCCTGGCACTCTGGCTTCGAAATTTCAACCATATATCGTCTCCCGTTTCTTGAAAAAAAAAAAAAAAAAAAAAATATGGACACACGTGTGCGAAAATTTTCTCTTGTACGGATTTGTTATCGTTGTCCATTATTTTTGTTTTGTTTTTCCCTCGAATCATATTTTATTATTTTTAGATTTTTATACTTGACCATTTTTTAAGAACTTCTTTAGGCTTCGGTTCTTCTTTCTTTCGGGCTTCGAGGAAACAAAGAAACTAGTGAATCAAATCGCATGAAAGGAATGGGTGTTGAAAAAAAAAAATCAGAAGGATATTTTTGTGGTGACATTCAACGCGATAAGAATGGACAAAATCATAACAACGATAAAATCTTAATCGAACGAACTGATAATCAGCAATAAACGCATTATCCACGTGCCTCTGCTTTATTGAAGATTTTTTTCTTCAGTCTGGACGGACAAAAGATAGAATCGTAAGAGAGAAAGCATGAAAAAGAGAGACAGAGAAATCGTGTCACCTCGATCGGACTCTCGTTCGCGATCTTATCGTCTGGAGCGTTTATCACATTTATAATATACGTAGAGAAACTCGATGTCGAGAGGGCCAAACGAGGCTTTTGCGCCAGAGCAAGTATTATATATCACGCGACAGGCTCGTGTGTTGAACGCAGGAACGTCGTGTATGAGATACAGAAAGATGAACGGGAATCGAGTGGCGAGAATCTCGCGTAGATACATGAAATTACAACACGGAAGCGAGGACACAAATGTGCATGAATTTATATGTACGTACGTTGTACGTTGAACGACTTTTACCTATTCTTGTGCGCGATGGTTCAATGTAATTTGGCAAAAGCTCCGATTTCCACTTTCTACCCGCGAATTTCTTTGTTTTGTTATTGTTTTTTCGTTTGTTTTATTTTTATTATTTCTCGAGTTGAGAACCCTCGGTTTATTTGGGAGAAGACTCATTGTCAGTCGAGTTTTGGCAATCTCGGTACAAGAGTGGGCGTTCCACTGGCACCAGAATGTACCTGCGTGCATGTGTGTACGTTCTTGGGTATTACAAGATGAAGAGAGAATTCGCTCGTACTCGACGAATTTATATCGTTCGCGAACAAAACCTACGCCTCTTTGTACACGAGTTTTATGACAGGAGCCTATGCGAATGAGAGAAGGGGTGAATGGAAGTCATCCAAGGGAAAACTTGTGTATTTTCGTCACGAGCTACATTTTCTCAGGGACGAAAAGTACGGAGTTCAGATTTTTGCTCGACAACAATGTTATTGCAAGGATTTTAGGCGGGATTTCAATTGGTGTTTTTTCTTGTTTCTCATCGTCAGGATAATGGAAGTTACAAACTCTAATGAATTTTTTTTTCATAAAACTAATGCCTGTCAACCGTTCAAATACTCTATAACCAATTTCCACGTGAAATTCCAATGCTAATCAGTATCAAACAGAATTCATTCTTCAGATCCAAAAATTAGCTTAACAAAATACATCGGAAATATAAAGTAAGGACAACGAATCGATTATCCTGACGATGTGACGATAAAAAAACGTTATGTGGATAACATGGAATATAGATGTTGAAATTGGGAAATCGAGAGAATAGACATAGTCGTCATTGGTTTCCGTCAACGTTGCGCGGGTGTCAGATCGACTAGGCGTCGACTCTTCTCGGTTTGGCTTCCCTCACCGTTTTCTCTACTCACTCCCTGCTGTGTCATTTTGCCACGTCGTTCTTCCTTGCTTATACCTCAACCTCAATCGTTAACGTATGCAACTTGGCCAGACATTTGCCCATACATAAATCCGCACGGTTAAATATGATCGTTGTCATTTACTGCGAAGTCAAAAAAACTATAGTCAAATATACAATCGACTGTAGTTCTTAACATTTTATCATCCAACAGAAAACATTTCACCTTAAATCCATTTTCTCAGCTAATCCTATCCACTTATAAAATCTTTTGACAGCAACGAAAGCGTGAAAGGATGCAAAATTTTACTGATGACTGGCAAGAATTCATCTGAAAACAAGAGACTGAAGAAGACTCGAATCAGAGAAAAATTCTCCGTTCGATTGAAGAAGAGTTCACGTTTCGATCATTGTCACGAAAAATCGCACATGGAAACCCAGTCTCAGTATTGATTTGTTTTAACCAAGAAATTTGACAATCGGGTTTGTGTACTCGTGAGCGTGAAAATCCAATTTTACGTACAAAATCTAGGGAGATGGCGTGTAGTGGTCACGTGTACCTCGACACAAACGTATGTCATTGGACATGCATTATTATCCACGTGTGTATAAGTGGTGTGTCGTGTCTCCTGTCGCTATATCGTTCTAGCTTAACGGATCTATAGTAAATTATACATCATCAACATGTACGAATATTTCAAGATATTAGTTGTCCCATACGAATGGAATATTTGCAGCCAAAAACGACGAATGTCTAGAGTTTGGAATCTAGAATATACGCCTTTCTAGTATTGTGTCTATACACACGTGTCTATAAATACAGGGACGCACATATGGGTTCCCGCATGTATGCCATTTTCAACGGCGATGATGGTTTGGCTTTGGGCTTCTTGTAGCGGACGCTATAAGCCCCCCGCCCCCAGAATATCGATCTTTCCCTCTTTTGTCCTCTGTCTCGCTCTCTTCTTTCTCTCTCTCTCTCTCTCTCTCTCTCTCTCTCTCTCCTTCGTGCAGTCTCTTTATATAGCTCTCTTTTTCTTTCCCCTTCTCACTCCGGTACGTGTGCTTTCGAGTATAATAATGCCAACACACATCGTCACGTATTCTCACTTCTCCCTCGGGCTCACATATGGTTGAGAAAGCTTGATGAAAAAATCATGTACAGGTTGTTTCACGCAAAAGGTAAAGTTGAATCTGTATGGCACCGATGGATGAAGAGAGTAAGAGTAGGAGGAAAGCAGAGACTCCTGGTAGTCGTAAAAAAGGATGAAAAAGGGAATTCTCATCCATCCGGTGGACGTGACACACCGGTGTTTCGCGAAATTCATATGCTCACGAGCTCTCTCCCTCTCTCCCTCTCCCTTTTGTATATATCTCTCGTTCACATATAATGTCTCTTCTCTCCAGTGCCTCGACGTTCTCCGCTTACAACAGCGCACCCACGCCCAATCCAAACCCCAGCACGAACAGAGAATCAACGCTGAATGATGACAGGCAGCCATTGCTGTGTGTTGCACCCACTGACTACCCACACTGTGTATCCACGCTGTGGGCACTCGAGAGACATTTTACGAGAGAGCGCGAGAGAGAAGAAAGCAAAACGCGCAAGGTAACGTCTGCACAAAAAATTTTCAAAAAATAGACTTTTCACTATGAAAGTTTCAAAATTTAGATCTATCTCTACGTTTGGTTTCATTTGGATCAAGACTGTCGAATCAACAGAAAAAAATCAGAGCTGTGATAAGAACATTTACTTTTTAAATGAATTCCAAAAAATCGGACATCGAACTTTCAACTTCAGAAGAAAATTGGAATCATCCAAATCGAGGTAATCATGAAATAATAGTTTCGCACTTTATAAAAAAACCTCGATCAATTCAATTATATAATTATTTTCTTCACCACCGAATCATTCGCTTAAAAAAAAAAAGCAGGCGACTTTCCATTCGATGAAGAGTTTTCCGTTCTGCGGTAATAATAAATGGCTCTCAAATTATAATCAAACAGTAATTCCTCATCTGAGTCCGCCTAACAATTCAAATCTCGCGAATAATAAAATAATTCACGCGAGACATAAAGTGCGTTAAGAAAATAAAATGGATATGCGGTTATCGGCCGAATGATCGTGATGGGGTTATGTGGATCGACAGAGGCAAATCGGCTCAATCTCGCGATTGTGCGTCTGTATTTGTATATTTTAATGAAGAGTGCGTGCGCGCGATCATTCGCAGAGCCATATACCACGCATTTTATTCCTCTCGGTTCCCTCTCTTTCTTTCTCTTTCATTCTCATCGCATCAGCTCGAGCTCGAAATCGTAGATTTCAATTAGGCGATTCTCGCGTTGTGGACATGTACGATCTGCAGTTACTGTCTGTGTATGTATGTGTGCGACGTACACATACACACACACATTTATATATTTACGTAGACGATCGCGACCGCCTGCGGCGTAGAGTGCAACGCACACGCGAGCGCATCTGCAATGTGCATCAACAAGAGGCGAGCCTGCGGCTTGTATGGAAGTACCGCGGATGCATTTGCGATCTCGCACCAACGTATTTGACCATACGGACTCTGCGATAACGCTTTAACGCGCCAACGGACTTTTCAGAATTTGCCGCGATACATAACCCTCTCTCACTATCTTCGTCTCTCGCTCTCACTCTGTAACGAGGGTAAAGCATTGCGCCGCCTGTTTTAAAACTTTCAGTCATCACGCATCGAGAAAACCGGTGTAATTCGGAAGCTTCTTTTTTTTTTTTTACTATTCGCATCATGGAATATTATTAATTCATAGCAAATTAAACACGTCGTTGACGTAATTGTTGAAATGATTGTTATGCATCAATATTTCATAGCCTACTGGATTGTGTTATAAAATTTATGCGAGTCGTTGAAAATTATTTTGGGATTAAATATTCGATGGTTCGATTAATGATTCAATAGCGAAAAATATCGTAAAAAAAAAATTAAACTGTTTATTGACGCTTTTTTAGTCACTGCGGAATGGATATTATTCAAAAAACAAAAATAAAAGAGTTAGAGAAATTATGAACTTTACGTTTAATTAATGACGTTCGAAGGATTTTTCAATGCCAACGTTTGGAGTGTGATCGATGAAAAAACATTTGGAATATACGTGCGGCTTAGTCTTTTCTCTTCGGTACATATACAGGCCAAGTGAGGAGAACTCGAGTACGGTTGAGTACGCAGTTGTAACTCGATAACGCAGAGAGATACGAGAAGAACGACGACGGCAGAGCGGCAGCGACGAGAGGGCCTTCGAGTTAAGAGCCTCGACGAGAGAGAAGCGGTTTTACAGGCACAAAGATTCCACTGTGCTCGCGACGAGAACGAAACACAGTGGTGAAGGTGTTTGTTCGAACGAGACACGTATTCCAGAGCAGTTATAAACTTAAATCATATTTAACGATAAATATCGATAAGACGTTTATAACGAAAGAAAAATCTTTCAAATACATTTCTCATTGCATGTCAATATACTGTTTTTTAATGGGCATAGGCTCAGGCATCAAAAATGGATGTGATTTGTCAAAAATCTAATGAAATTGTTTTGTTTTCATAATTGACCCAAATAAAATTGAATATTCTACTGAAATATGAAAAATAAGATTTCAATACACTCGTGAATCACGAAAAATCGATAGAGATATTTCACTACAATTGAATTACGAATTGTAATCGAGCTGACCACATCCTCGGAGGCCTAAACTTTCGGTTACTGGACAATTGTCCATAATCCATGCACATATTTATCTGTATTAACGTAGTTTCGAGCTATAAGTGCCATCGGTGGTAGCAGAATTTTGACTTGGACCGGTGCCACTAAGAATTTCAATTAACCGTAATTGCATTGCGAAAGTCCACGTGATGTCTATACAGTTTTTCCAGACAGTAAAACGAGAGAAAGTAAAGAATAGAGCGAGAGAAAGAATGGTTGGGCTGACTGTAATCGCCGTGAGCGAGACTACGAAATTCAGGAGAAAATGCTGGTCTTCCTCGTGGCAGCTGCAGAGCTTTTCTCTTCTGTACACTTCCGCCCACTTCACCCTTTCAGATCGGCCCCCGAACTCTCTTTTCGCTTCTTGTTCTTGTCTTCAGTACTTCGGTACTTCCGAGACTTTGGTTCAAAGTAAGAAGCAGCCTCGGAGGAGCTATATATGCAAAGCTTTGGACGTTATATATACCTTCAATTTTCTCGAAGGAACACGGAGACGTAGCGCGGAGGTCTTCTTCTCGTGGTGGAAGTACCTCAACTTCTCAACCTTCCGAAAACAGTTTCTCAAAAGCTTTCTCTCCCTCTATCCCGCAAAGAAAAGAAGAAAAAAAGCTACGAAAGACACAAGATAGGACCTCAAGCTTCGAGGAAAAGCACACCGTAAGACGCAGGCTCGCGTCGCGACATCGTGCCAGAGACGGCGTAGATGAGTGTGCCAGAAACTTTCGGCAAAGTCCCATTTGGAAGCTAAAACCAACCGAGCCCTGGTTCTGGTCTTTTTGTACAAGAACCTGCAAAACCCTTTTCAAAAATGTCCACCGGGACATCCCGTGGTTGATAGGGATTCTGGATGAATTGTTGCGTCAACCAATCTTCTCTGACGGAAGAAACATGTTGGATATTTACACGAGACATTTCGAGTCTAATCTGGAAATCAATGAATTATAATGGCTGCTTAAAATGTCTAAGGGGGGAATTCAAACGTTAGGATGAAATTGATTAATCAATTGATTTGATGTTTTATCACTGAAAATATTCTTACCAGAAATTTGAATTTGACCTGACAGAACGGACATAAGCAACTGGATGGAATAACGCTTCGATGTTTTTCGAAATTGTACATTAAGTTCCAGTCTTTATAGACATTAAAGTTGGAGAATAGGCTAAAGAGGGCCAACACTTTTATGAGGCTGAATCATGCCCGAGTCGAGTTACATGCAGTTAAATTATATATAGGAGAGTGACTACTTTGACACAGAAGATCCTCTATTCGTAGCAAGTACTTGAGAGCGCGTTCTCGAGGACTCACGTTTAATACCTAAACCGGAAGCTTCTTAAGAATTGGCAGGCTCTTTTGGCTTGCGGAGCAGGCCTTTCGTAATATACCAAAGGTTTTCTCTTCCCTTTTTCTCGCTCGTATGCCATTTTCCGCACGAAAATGTGGTGTGAGGATTTTTTTTTCTTTCAAGTACGGCTCGACTTCGGGATTCCTGCCAAATGTGGGGTTAAGCTGCTTCTAGAAATTGAGCTAACTACGAGCCTCTCTTCGCTATCTGGCCTCAAACACAGAACATTTTTACAGATTTCTTTTATTCTCTCCCTTTCCAAGATGATCAAAGATATCGAGCACGTGATTCGGCGTGAATAGCAGAACTCACACATTCCTTAAATTAATCAAAACAACAGTTTAAAAAATTTTCAGAGTCATTCCATGAAATGAAAATTTTGGCTATTATCTCGGAAACGGGGTTGTAAATCTTTTTGAAAACCCGCACATAGTTTCAAGGTAGTTCTCCAAATATGTTGGCAGAATTTCAAAAGAAATCTGTAAAAAAAAGCTCTGGCGAGATCGCTACATCGACGAAACAAGTGAAAAAAACGCTCGGGTCGTGTTTGCATTTCAATCATATCACGATTACTATTTCCTTATTATAAAGGTCACGTGTTGAGAATCAACTGGTTGAAGGAGGGGGTGTAATTTTCATGAGAGTAATAGTGAATAAAAGTCGATGTTGTATAATTTTGTCGAATGGTTAGGAAAGAGTATAATCGACGAGGGGGATCTCTGTCTCGTCGTGTATCTGGTGCAAATATATAGACATATATGATAAATAGAATCGCATTGTATATAAGTATACAAATGTATGCGTATATATTATGTTTGTGTATATAGTTGTTTGGCTCTCAGTTGTGAGGAAAGTGAAGAGAGAGAGAGAGAGAGAGAGAGAGAGAGAGAGAGAGAGAGAGAGA
>JACEOJ010000120.1:971747-986928 GCA_013761285.1 Campoletis sonorensis
AGAGAGAGAGAGAGAGAGAGAGAGAGAGAGAGAGAGAGAGAGAGAGAGAAAGAGAGAGAGAAAGAGAAAGAGAAGTAGGACAGAAAGCGTTTCATGGCCCGTGGCGAATCGTCCCGTTTAAAGCTCAACGGTGGCAACGTCGTAGATAAGTGTTAGGTATCAACTTGTTGCATTAATTACAGCAGGGAGGCTATTAGCCATCGATTTGCTACTATGTGCTTGCCTCACTCTCCCTCTTTCGTATTCTCTCTTCTCGCACTTTCTTTGTCTTTCACTCTCGCCATTTCTCCCATTTCTATTCTCTTTCTCCACCCTCTATTTCGTGTTTCCTCATTCCAATACATGAGTTTCTTTTTCTCCACGATTCTTCATCGTGCATCGAGAATGAAAACCCACGCTAGCACACTCACACAAACATGATTGTCATACGATACCGAACTCTGATAAATTTAGGAACGTTCATCGATTTTCTGCGAACAGCATTTTGATGCGTTCACCTCGAATGCTCTGCATATGAGTGCTTTGATTTTTTGGTTTTTTTTCTTTCAACGTCATCCAGAAATAACATTGCTGACGACCCATCCTGAATAATCGATACACTATCGATTTGGTAAGCAATCGATTGTTTTGAATTATTCAACTTAATAAGACGGGGGCGAACTAAAAATCAAATGATTGAGGTTACGGGGAAGTGAAAATGAATAAAAAATTTGTCATTCCGTTCAAAATTGACTGGGTCTTTTTTTTTTGGACACCCGTTTGACTTTTTTGGACATAATAAGGCGCGAGGATCTGAAAAAATGATGATTGAGGTTACACGTGCGGCAAGGTTTCAAGACGATTTGTCACTTGGAATTAATTTTCGTCCATTTTTCAAAAGATTCTCGTTAAGTTTGAGGACAAAAAGTGTAAACTTTTCAAAATGTTTTAATTTAAAAAATGAGACTCAGGTATAGTGAAAATTTATTGCATGAGAGTTAATGCATTTGTTCCCGCTTCATTTTCGCTCATATCCGTGCACCGGAGAGTGTTAAATACAGGGAGGGCGAAGCATGTAAATTAAGCGTTCTAGCGGGTACTTATGTTTCTTGCACGTTAGGTAATTGGAATTTAACGAGTAACCACTTTTTTTTACTCTCATTTTCCCGGTGCCAAAACGCTGGGGATTTTATGCCCGAGCTGGTGACCCACACCGGCCGGACCAGCGAATATGAAAGCTTTTTTTTTCATCCCTTTCTCATATTCCACCCATTCGCAGGGCACTCGCTGTCCTCGAGCGGGAGAACGAGCTTGCAAAACGCATTCACCAAACCCATCATAATTTATAACTAGGGGAAAATTGCTACCGATGGAATGAGAGACCGAGAGTGAGAGAAAAAGAACGGAGGGACAAATATTTTTCGACAACTCCTGAATAAAACGTCATGAATAAAACATCGTCGGAGCTTGTCCCATGAGCGAATGGCACCACGTACATAATGCATTATTCTCTGACATTTACCTTTACGGAAAACAATTTCGCATGTACCTGTACATATACTGATTATATAAAGTTGTCAGTGTAAATGTATTTCGTCATTAAATATAAATTTTTTTCATTGGCCACTGATCAATAAATATCGCTAACGATTGACACTTTGTAAATAAATAAAGAATGACAAAATGATTCATCACAAAATGTCACTTCAGCGGTGTCCAAATTTCACGGGTGAAACCTCATGAAACTTCTAAAAGCGGTTCTAGATTAGTTTCCATTTTTATACATTTCTTTCGTTACGTCTGTTTTAAGGAAGTTTTAGAAAAAAGAATTCTCTAGAATTTGGTGTTGGAAAAGATGGTAGAATGAAAGATCCACTAGGGCTCAAAGGGTTCATAGCTCTTCGCTCTTTACACCATTTGTTTTTCTATGATTCGTCGACCAAAGCACGTTAAATGGTGAAAAAACGTTTGCATACGTGTTTGTGTGTATCTTGATATAGATATATTCACATGTAATCCACGTTACATAGGCAAGCGCAGGATGCGGATACGCGAACCGGAAGCGGTCGCCTGTGCTGGCTCTGACTTGGCGCGCGGGTACACCGCACCTCTTTGCTGCCAGCAATTACGCTTCATGTATATATATGGCAAACGCCCGCGATGTTGGTACTGCGGCTGCCGCACCATTGCGGCTCGTTCCACTATCAACTTGGAAGGAATCTTTTGCTGGTCTGGTGTGGTGCGTTGTATGCGGGACTTTTGTATACAGAAGAACCTAAACTGTAGTTTGGTTTTGATTTTACAAGTTTATTTACATATCTTAGCGATGATTAATTCCAAATAATATTGAAAAAGCATATTTGTTTGGTAAATAAAAATTGACATTGATTAAAGCGAATTTCAATCCATCTTGAACCACAACTTTTTTTCTTCTCTTTTACGATTTAATTGATCAGAACAAGTCAAGAAAATTTTTTGTACAACCAATCGCAGTGAAACATACAGAGTTCGGATGAATCCCGTAACACACACAACCATGCACAGAGGCTTATGTGAATAGAGAGGAAACCGCAAAAGGGAATGCGAGCAGGATGAACCAGAGACTATCGAATTTCCCAAATACATGCAGCCTCGCGCTTGATATGTATTTCAAAAGCAAAAGCTCTGCTGGTGCAGAATGTGTGGGCTGCGAACGTCATGAGTGGAAAAAAGTCCTGAATTTTTGAGGTGGTGCTATATGGGCGGCTATGTATTCTATACTTTATTTAAAAAAATAAAAAAAATAAACCCTGGATGTGTAGAGGGTGTCCTAAATGTTGAATTTACGACGCGGAGTATAAACATATTGTTTTACAATCAGGAGGAAAATGTTTGTTCATTTTTCTTGGAAATTACTTTTTCTAAGAACTTTACTTTAACTTTAAGTAGAACTTATTTTTTTTTTGTACTGAATATTGGTCTTTCTACACATCGATGATTAAAAAAACAATGGTTGAAACAGTGGAGCTTCATGGAACCATGAATATATAGCAAACCATCGTTAGAACGAGTAGCACCAACGAGTACACGGTTGCCCTGCTCTTCAAAAACTCCGGGTACGGGGGGAAAGGATGAGGGGGTGAGAGGAGATCGGCATACACACCACTCGTCAATAATCCACTGAATAAACTATCGCTCAGGAACCACCCACGCAACCATCCACCCGCCGGCCACTGACACACTGCTTCATCCTCTACGTCCGTCCAGCAGTACAAAAAATAGAAATATATATGCGTACATATACTCGTATTTTGGTGGATATTGATGCCGCCAGTAGAATGAATATATGGTCAGTCGAATTTCGTTGTCTATGTTTTGCCCTTCCAAAGAGTTTTTTATTTCGAACCAGTCCCAAAATGCAATGATTTTCCTTAAGGTACGTGATCTTTAATGAATTTTCTAACGAAACTCGATGGTGAGTTGAGTCGCTACTAACTTGAGTCATAAAAGATCCTTCATCCTTATCTTCTAAGGACTCGGAGTTTCACTAACCATGTTTTACGCTAATTAAATTGTAATAAATTGAATATCCATGTAAGCGTGAGTACCGTGTCATTGAAAATAATACAAAATATGATGTTAATGATGAAACCAATTAATAATGTACTTGTACATCAGTAATTACATCACAATTACGTGTTTATGAAGAAATATCTTGATTTTTACCATACACTAACCTTCTCATTCTCCCAATTCAATAGACAATGAAAAGATATATGAGTGGACTATCTCAAAAGGGCAGGGGTCATACAATAAAAATATACGGGAACCTTATGTGAGACATTTGAATCGTTAAAATAGATCCCTGGACATGTAAATATATATAAATATTGGAATGAGGCGAGAAACCATCAGGAACACATACGAAACACGATGTTTTTCTGCATCGAGTACTTTTCGCCCTTACACACAAAGCATCGGTCGTTGATAGGAGCAGACCGAGTGGCACGCCAAAACTGTATATGTATCGCTCTTTCACCGTCGTCGTCGTCGTCGTTGTCGTCGTTTGCTTCTCTTTTACAAACATTCCCGCCACAGAGGCTCCCCAGCTTACTTGGGAAATCCAACAACATTTTTCTACATTCATTTTTCATTCTTCGTTCTAACTTCTCCTGTGCTTTCTCCATTTGGCTCCGGTGAAATGATGCTTCAACCCCTTTAGCGAACTGTTCGTTTCAAGCCCCGATGCTCTTTCTTCTTCTTCCACACACTTTCTTTAGCTATTATTTTTCCTTTTCTCTCCATCTTCCTCTTTTCATTCCTCTTCGCTCTCTTGTAGAAACTACCCTTCCGCAACGACCCTATATTCCTTCAAGTATCGTGAGCTCGTGGGCGATTACGTCCATCGGGAAAGAGTGAACGCGAATGCTGGGACGAGAACGAAAGGAATTTCAGGTGCATAACGACCAATAAAAGCGAAATTGCAGACGGCGCCCCTGATGCCCAACATCACCCCATCCCTTTTCTCCATATACTTTTTTCTTTCAACCCATATCTGTTCCGTATATACACACGAATATATACCTCTCGTATACTTTTTCTTCTCGGCTCTACTTCTTCGTCTTATTCCATGATTTTCTCTTCTTATTTTTCCTTCCTTCTATCGCCAACCTATCGCCGTCTTTCTCTCTTCCGCTCGTTCTTCAGCCCACGTTCGGCCTTGCAGTTTCACGAGCAATGCAGCGCCTTCGGGCGTCGCGACGACCGACGATTTCCACCCAACGTACTTACGTTTTGTTATATACACACACGTACGAGTATAAACAGACGTGAATGCAAGTTCGCAAGAGAGCCAAGTCAGCCGTTCAGTACGAAAGAGAGAAAATGTGGAAGAGGAGAAAAGTAATCGAGAATATGTGAGCGGCAGAGACCACACTGTTAGTTCTTAAGGTGCGACTGACCTCGGCTTCGTACTTACGCATATATTCCATATACACATATATATGCCAACGTAATTAAGTTCCACGGTCCCGTATAATTACCCACCTACCGAGCGTTGCATCCGGCCCGACCGTGTAGTTCGAACCCTTCTCCTCCCATTGTCTCGTGCCCTCTTATTTTTATTCTTTTCCCCACCAGACCCTCGTACACCGATAAAGACCCTCAATTTTGGCCGGCGTACAGGAGCCTCGCTCATCTCTCAATCACGCTTCGAAAAAATTAGCCTCTTTCCAATCCTTCGGGGATTCGAGTCGAAAAAAATGTTCTCGATGAAACGTCAATCGTGATAGCGCGAGCATGATTTTTTTAAATTGTTGAAAAATCTTAATTTTCAACGAATTGAATTTCGTACATATAAAAACGTAATAAATTTGATCGAGTGACGACGTAGAGCAAGAAGAAGAGAGAGAAAGAGAGAGAGAGGGTTTTATCGAAGAAGGAATCAGAAGTGACTTTATCGAAGTGACTAAGGAATGAGAATACAGTGTTTTAAGTGTACGTAGAGGCAGTTGTTCTGTTAGAAAATGGTGCAGAGAAAGCAACGAGGGAGTCTGCCTAATTGTGAATTCATCCCGAGAGAGCTACTACGTCGATTAGACTGAATTAAGCAGCGCTAGACAGAGAAAGAGAGGCAGGTACAAGGGCACGAAGAGCGTGAAAGATGGAGAGTGGAGTGAAGCAGGAGAAGAGAGTGCTGCGTAGAAATCAGTTAAGGAAAGAATTAACAGTTGTTATAAGAGCGACGTAGTCGTAGGTCCGGGTTCATGGCACATATATAAACCCGAGTTTCCGAAGACCCAAAAATAATTTGATTATCCAGTATGAAGTATTAAGCCAATCGACCACCCTAGCATTTCACAAAATTCACTTACATCCCGGTCATGCATCCGCATAGACGGACTGGAAAATCAAATTCGAGCAGCCCCCGCAATGATTAGATAATGCGATTTATATCAATTAAGTAAATTTCTTGGTTTCGAGAATATTTCTCTCGAAATTTCGGAAATCTTGAAAATCATATGGACACGTTGCCGGAATATTTAATATACTCGTAAGAACGAAGATAATTTGGTTGCTTGACGTAGGTCGGGCGTCGCTCCTTTTGTACAGGTGAATGTGCAAGTGTACGGACTCGAAGTTCTAGAATACTTAGTGATGCGCACGTCTCCGTTTAATTCGATTGTTGGAGAGTGTAAATTACGCGGTGGATTATAATTCCCAGTGAAATCTGATGGAACGCTCAAATCATTCATAGGTCGAGGGATCGTTATCCTCAAAATGTCCCGGATCGATTCTCCCGAGGATTTACCAATTAAGGATTAATGCCCGTACGAGCTTTTGTATGAGTGATATGGTAACGAACAATGTCAGAAATATAAATATTGTTATCTGACAATGAGAGCAAAGCCGAAAGTTTTATGATTGAACAATATTGTTTGAATCAATTACGCCCTTGTGATGAAGCATTAATAATTAAAAATATTCATTCAACAGAGATAAGTGTTTGCTCAAGTTTACTTTCAATACTTTTCATATTTTTCACCATTCATTTTGCGTTGTGATATTTATTCGCTCCGAATACTTGGGAGAGTCGATGGTGGCTCTCCCTAAAATGAGAGTCAGAGGAAAATGCATGAAATTGATATTATGTATACGTGGAGCGGAGTAAAGAAAAAAGAGAAGGAACCTCTGACTGTGGGACTGCATAAGAAAAAAATGAGAGGTAAGGGGCGTCGTTGCATGGATGATACAAGTAGATATATGTAAATATATACATATATAATATGGTTGTAGACGCCAGTGGCGAGTCTCTCGATGCGGTGTACCTTGACACGGATGGCTCCCTGAATCACCCGGGACAGGCAGTTACTAATATATATATATATACATAAATATAAATATACATATATATGAGCCATGTAGAATATACAATATGATCGTCTCGCTATCAACACACGCCTACCGCGGACAAATACGCGAGTGCGTTTCACGTGTTGGACATCGGACGGTCGAGAGTGCGTCACATCTATAGGTTCTCGTATCTCCGTGATGTATACAGGGTGTGGAGTCGGGAGTCACCGGGTAAAATTGCACGTGATGAGGATCAAGGAATGAATTATTTATTAAAATTAACAATGAAACTTCCAAGGAAAAGCCGAGTACAGTTGTAAGCCGGATTTTTATCGAACCACTATTTGGATTGGATGACAAAGATAGAAAAATCGCGGTGGTCACTTTCTTATGCGAAATTTCATGCTCTACAAAATCAATCTCTTGCATTTTTGCGCTAACTCTAACCGTTTTTGTAGTAATTCGTAGTGAATGTTCATGGCTTTGTAAATTTTAGTGAGTAAAGAATCGTCAGCAGAAGGGATCTGACCCAACGACCGTATTGGACATTTCAACTTGGAACTCTGATGGCCATTGGTATAGCCAATGGTCGTGTAGTGAGACACCCTGTATATTGGATACATAGGTGGGTACTATCGGGCGTATGATGACTCGGGGAATCGGTGTGCGATGCACGATTCGTCGTCGTGGCATCGGACGGTTGTCGACCGTCCAGGCACTCGCAGACATACGAACAAAGAAGATAGATATATGTATGCACAGAGTGTATGTATAGTGTGTAGGTTTGAATAGATATGTGTATATGTGTATGAAGGACAGGGATGGAGCACAAGCGTGTCGATAAGCTGAGCCGAATCAGAGAGTCATAGTCAGAGAGTGGCATTGGATCGTGGCAAAAGCCTCTTTCTTTACGTTATACATATCAATATTTTGTACATAATTCTATGTTCATATGATATAATATAATATGTTTTTACATGACAGGTGCGACACAAAACATTTGCAGAAAAATGTTGCACAGGATTTTCAATTCTCTCAGCTTTTTAATCAATACAAATTCCACAATTCTGAATCAAATGATTTGTGGTTCGGTAAAAAAGAAATAAAACATTGATTTTTGATAATCGTTGGGGACTGTGGGATTTTTCATCCGATAATGGATCGATCGACAGAGGATCATAGCTTTGTTAACGAGTGATTTGATGACAAAAAATAAATAAAAAACAAATGAAATACTCAATTCGTCCAACACTAGAATTGAGATTAGGTCGAAATAGCAGGGTGAAATGTTAATTTTAAAACAGGGGGGATAGTTTCGGAACACCAGGTGCATAGAGAGGTGAAGAAAGGGTGCTTCACTCCCGTTACCTCTGCTAGTCCGCCCTCCATTCCCGAGAGAGTGGTCGACACGCTATATACGTTATATATTTAGCAACATATATACATATACACATTACGATACAAATATAAATGCTGTATATACGTTGAGCTTTCAACCAGCTTTCCATTTCGTATACCCTGTTCGTAACTCCACCTACACGTATATTCTGTGCTAACCCCTTTTCCACTCCACAGTTCTATGCCTGCGATCCTCCTCCCTCCCGAGCTGCCTAATGGCTGTTTCTACCCCCAGTGCAAGGGGGCAGCGGGTATATGTGTTGTGTGGTTGGAAAATGTCGACCCTTCACACACATACACACGATTTTGCAAGAGATACATGCGCTACTATGATGAAATAATATGTTCAGTGATCGGCAGCACAAGGTGACCAGTAGTTGTTGTAGCTTCACCTCCCTCTGTTAAAGGGCAAAATAAATTAAAGGTCCTACGAAGAATGTCAAATACTAGGGGATGAGCCAATGACTGCGTTGCCTATCGTTAGTTCTGAGGGAATAGATTTATTCGGCTCTCTCCACACACATTCGCACACACTTGCCTTTTGATCTCAACATATATAGATCGATGTGTCCGGATTTGTAAGAGTATCGTGGTATAATGTGCTTGCCATGATCGCCACGAGGGTGTAGTTTGCGCATCCACGGTACTACATTTTCATCTTTTAACTGTCCTTCTGTATATATCGCTGCGTACAAATCCACTGCATCTCTATATTCATTGCTATCAACCATTTCTTCGACCTCATTCACATGTTGAATTCTACAAATTTACACCCTTCTGTCGCCCAACAATAGATAGAGAGTTCCAACGTTACCGATTGGCCATTGGAGCTCACTTAGAAAATAGCTGTTGGCACAACTTTGTCTGTTTATATTCAAGAGAAATTACCTCGCGTTCAACCCACCAGGGAGCGGATACTATCGTTTGGCTTCGTGCGTAGGTGTTCGCATTATGAAACTATGGGCGATCGGGAGAGGGAGAGAAAGAGAAAGAGAGAGAGAGGGTCAATGCTTGTTTCCCTTGACTTTATCCAGTACGACCCCAACAGAAAATCCATGCATTAAGAGCTTGTCTTGTTGAAAACCCGTGATATACATTCTCTCTCTGTTCCTGATCGAGGGGATGATCGGGGAGTGTAGTCGGGGAATATTCGTGTAAGGTCCTTCTTCGCATCTATATTTATGTATATTCCTGTATGCGGATGTTTGCGTGAATGTGTGTGTGTGTGTGGGTATAAAGCCGAGGCGCACCCTTATTACTATAAGGGTTTCCACATGCACCCCTCGATGCCTACCTGATCTTATGGGAAATCCATACTCAAGGGGTACTTCTATGTATATGACGTTGAGACTCTCCCTTTACTGCGTTTTATCCAAGCGAGGGTGGAATGGTTATTCTCATTTCAACGGCAATGATTATAATTATTTCAGCAGTTGTTAATGTTATGCATTCTTTGCACATTCGTTTCGTTGTTTTCAAAAGCTCTTCTTTTATTACTAAGATTCAAGGTTTCCTAAGCAAAGCTGGACTCTTCAAAAAAAAAAAAAAAAAAGACAGTATCATTGTTGTAGGGGAATGAAATTTTATGATTTTTCGATTCTGCCTCTTGCTGGTCCTTTGAATCTAAATGGCACCTATAATTCCCCCAATGTTACGTCCCCCCAGTATCTGACTCATTTCATTGCACTTCTGTCTTATTTTTGTCACCCTTACGGTGTGACTCACGCGGGCAAATCAATGCTGTCATTCTTCACGAAAATAGAAGGTCTAGTTTATTTACAATCAGTCAGTAATTTCTTTTGTTCTTCGATAGGATTTTTTTTTCCATGTCACATAAGATACTCATTTACGATAATTTATTGTCTGAACACTGGTATAATCTGTACTACGATCATTCCACAGATACTAAAGTTGTCCGGTATGCAAACAACACGTATTTTCCTTATCATTACAAATCCAAAGGCTTCCATGGTCGGTTAATCTTTTAATTAACGAATTATACGCTCGACCATTAACACTTGGCTGAATACCACATGCCTTTTCAACGGTGGTGTAAAATTTCAATCATTTATACGAGTGTGGATCATAATAACAATGATTTTTTTAATAAATTCTAGATTTGCTAAAGAAATGACAGCATCGTTGCTAACTTCAGTGTAGTATAAAGTCACAATTTTTGAAATAATGCATGTGCAACGGTCGGGACATTGACCTTCGTGCAAATGAGCACGAGCGGAAGTGAATAAAGTATAAACGCTGGTAGAGGGAGATGAGAAAAGGGTAAAGAGGGTGCAAGAACGAGATAGGATAAGGAGAGAAAGAGGAAAAGAAACCGGCAGGATGAGAATGGCGCGAGAGGAGAAGGCTGAGGGGAGAAGAGGGAGACTCGTTGGAAAAATATAACCTGTTGGACCGCCAAAGAGGCAAGTACAGCGAGAGGAACCGAGAGATTTTGTATGATAGAGATAGAATGAAAGAAAGAGAGAAGGAAAGAGCACGGATGCACCGAAGAGGAAGAAAAAGAGATGAGAGAAGAAACGGGGGAAAAGGAGAAAAAGAGAGAGAGAGAGAGAGAGAGAGAGGGAGAGAAAGAGAGAGAGAGAGAGACGGAGAATGCGAGAGAAAAACAGAGGGACAAAGATGGATGGTGGAGATGCCAAACAGGGAGAAAAGGAGAGAGAGAGAAAGAGAATGAGAGACGAGGCGAGAGTACCCCGAGCCACGAGGGACGGTGCGAAAGCGCGCGCGCGCGTATACATGGGGAAAGAACAGAAGAGGGAGAGAGAGGGAGAAAAAGAGTATAAGAGACGAAGAGGGAGAGAAAGAGAGAGAAAGAGCGAGAGAGACAAAGAGAGAGAGAGAGAAAAAAAGAGAAAGAATGAACGATGCAGACGACCAGAACCTACCTCAACTCTAACTCAACTTCCGCGGTTCAATTCTGATTTGATCGATTTAAACGGCCGCAGCAACACACACGAGATTTCTTCCAAAGTCCATGATATTGAGTCTATATGTTCATATACTCTGTGCACATCCTTATAAATAAATTCCCGAGAATAGGTAAACTATATAATTTGCCACATACATATGTATGTACATTGCTCATAAAATAATCGCGTGGTAGTTCTGAATTTCAATATTACTTCGATTAATAATTTGATCGATTTTCAATCAACATCGATTTTATACAAATAAATATCATTTTTCCATTATAATCTCTATTGAAAAGAGAATCTTGTTTTTATTTTTATCGAACTCTCGAATAAAATGGCAGATTTGTTTGATGGAGCATGTGTGCATATGCGGTCGCTGTTCGCTACTAAACCGTTTATTTTTTTATTTTTTTTATTATATAAATCTCTATCATTTTGACTTCTATTGATGATATCGAGTGTGTTCCGATTCGTGGCGTACATTTTTTTTCAGACACCGCTATATATAAAAATTGTGTGAGTGTGTTTTTTTTTGCCCCCTCCCACGTACGTATCAATTTTTTCATGACCAACGTCCTCTATCAGAGAGGGAGAGTGACGGAAAAAAACAATTAACAAACGCGCCACTTACTCTGGGTAATGTCGTTCTATATCTTCATGTATGTATCGGCCTACAGGGTGAAATAAAAAAATAAAAATAAAAACCTCCCTCCTTTGGCATGTGCTTTTGTAGGAAAAGTGGGAGGCAGTTGCGCGTGTGGTCCGTGGGAGGAGAAAAAATAGGGTCGACAACAGCGCAGCACGTGCCAACCGTATTGGGCCAATGAACGCTACGTATATTCATATACTTTTTTCTCAATCGCGTCAATCCGAAGTGTATTAATGTTGCAAAAATAATAAAAATCAATAGTTATAGTATTGGTATGAAAACAAAGCTTATTATGGTATATTTAATTACTTTTTATTGATTGATCAGCTAATTATTTTAATGGAGCATAATTAATCAATGGAGAAAAAAAAAAAATTTCGTAAAGCATTTTCCATTAGCTGGATCCCAAATAAATTTACTAATATGGATATTTAAGAGCTTCTTTGGACAAACTTGAGACAAACGTGGGATTGAGCGAAAAGAATTTTTAAGACAACTTCAAAATGATTATTACTTTTTCAATTGCGAAAAAAATTGTGGTTTATTATGAAACAGAGACTCACCTTGTGGTGCTGCATGATGGCAGTGGCCTTTCGCTTTCCAGACATATTTGCCTTTTGTGTGTTTGGTCCCTCGTGGAAAATGTTTTCTTTTCTTTTCCTCTTGCTCCTTCTTCGTAAATTTGTTTTACCCTCAAATCAGTTTGAGTTTATGTTTTTCACAGACGAAAAGCGAAAAGGCGATAGTTCGAAAACTTGCAAATATGGTTACACGCAGACGTGCTTGAAATGATTTATATATACGAAGGAGATGAAGATTGGATAAATTCCGTCAGCGTCAATGAAGGACTAGGAAAACGGATGCCAGTGGGCTCTTCAGAGTTACCGGAGCTTAACACATGGTGCAAGGACGATAACGAGATCCTCTTGCTCTATATATGTTTTCGTAGATTTTCACAGAGGGTATATATGTCTATGGAAATATATGCCGAGCTTCAACGTCAGTTGAATTCGTATAGGACGTTGTCGTGCAAAGTTTCTTAGACTTCGGCGAGTACCGGCTTGAGCGTTCGGCGGTTTTGCTATCTCTCGCTCTCTCTCTTTCTCTCGCGCACTGACTTCCGGTTCACGCTCTGTCCCACTTCCGTTCTCCGGTGACTTCTAGTGAATCTCGCCGTGGCAAACTTCGATGCCTACACACGGTTTGACAAACTTTTCGTTTCCTCCAACAAATTTTCTTACTCAATTGTTCCTCTTTGTTTCACTCCTATATTCTTTAAATATAGTGATTTTAAAGATTAAGTCTTATCACTTCGAGGATTCGCGAAAACTGATAAAACACGAAGTAAACTTAAATGGGAGAGTTAATAAACCACTTTTTAAAAGTATCTCTTCAAGTGCAGCGTGTACTCGATACTGATACACGCGCAATAGTCGATTACGATGGTAGTGGTGGTAACTCAGATGGTGGGGAGGTCAAAGATCAAGGTAGATCGTCGGTCGCAGGTTGACGTATTTAAAAATACATCGAGCTCGATGATATTCGCAATTGAGATCCGACCGAAACGGATTTCTTGTTATTCTTTTAAACAATTGTTCTCACAATAACAAAAACTGAAATTCCGTCAAAGTTGTAAGGTCACTCGAAGAATGTTTCTGCACAATATCCTATGAAATATTTTCGTTGCTTCGAGGAAATTCTATGATCCTCGATGAGTTCGTGACTGTTGGAATTCCCGCGTGGTTCACCAATTGATAATCAGCAGATCGAGAGATCACAAACATTCACAAGAGGTTGACAGATGAGGTGAAAATCGTCAAAGATGTACTTTTCTTCTGTAGGGTTGTTAATAATGACTTTAAGGTTAATATTCTCTCAAAGAATCGCGTATTCGTATTGTACTCAATTGCAATAAGTACGTACGTAAATAAGAATGAAAAATGTACGTTATCAGGAAAAAAATCAAGTGTTTATGCCCTTTATTCGCAATTGAAACAACGATACTCTACTCGCCGTGACTGAAGCAGAGTGTCCTCGCGTCACGAGCGCTCACGGCGAACTGGCGACTGGCGACGCAAAGGCGAAAGCCCCCCTCCCTTTGGCGCGATCCTCCTCCTCCTCTTCATCTTCCTCTTGCCCCTTTGTCCCTCGTCGTACTCCCCCAACCCATCGGGTGTATGTACAAGCGCGTTCCACTTCCCCTCTCGGCCTCTACACCGCTGCGCGTCCTGTGGTGCACCCCGTTCCCCCTTCTCCGATGCCCCTCGCCGGTAGTAGTCATCGTCGTTCACCAAGAGCGAGAGAAAGAGACGGAGAGATAGTGAGAGAGATAGAGATAGAGAAAGAGAGAGCAAGACAGAAAAGAGAGAAAGAGGGTGAGCCAAAGAGGAGAGAGAGAAGAGGCAAGGTAGGGTCTGTCACCGTCAGAACGGTACGAGGCAGAGGGGTCGTGTATGGGGTGGGTTAACCCAGCATAGGAACGACATAGAAGGGAGAAGGGAATCGTTGGAACAGAGAAAAAGACAGCTATAGATAGAGCGAGAGAGCGAGAGAGAGGGAGAGAATGAGCGGGAGAGAACCGAACGAACGAAACGAGAACGACAGGGAGACGTGAAAAGGGACCGGGTGAAGCGGTGTTGGTGAGAGAGTAAGGATGACAGGGTAACACACTCAAGCGCGCACACATACATATCTATAGCTATAATAGCTGGTGAAGTGCTAGGAGCGTAGAGAGATAGAGAGAAAGAGGCAGCGAGCACCCACTACGACGAATACGACAACGACAACGTCGAGGGCGACGAGGGTCTGAAAAGAGGAGTGGAAGAAGAAGGGGGCACCCGTCTTCTTGCAGCACAGCATATAGACTACGGACGGTAATTCAAAGGGGCTGAGTCGGGGGGTTTCCTCGGTGGAACCTCGCAAGGGGGCCAAGGGGTGCCTAGGAGCACTCATCGGCCGAAGGGGGACTGCTCTTCCACACCAGCATGTCCGCTCTTTGGCAACTTACTGCAAGCAGGACTAACAGATATACCCAGACATTGAAAGACGAAAGTGTGTAGGTGGACGATAGCCTCGCTCAACGAGTATGTGAGTTAGGCTTTCTTAGGGCAAGTATACTCTCTTCTCCATGCGTGCAAAACGACCAAGTATAACGCTATACGTTGATGCGATCGTGCAAACTTTTCTGCTTCACTTTATCACACATTCTTCGTACGATCTTGTCCTCTCGTTTCCCATCTTTCTCATACCCACATCTTCTTATTTTACTGTGGCTTTACACCCAACAAGTTTACAATAGATTATTCTCCATGCTCCCAAACGATCTTTCGTCCGCGCTGCTTCGGGATACCAATTTGGGAAAGCTGATTCACCGGGGGCTGAATTTAATGAA
>JACEOJ010000120.1:986938-1098263 GCA_013761285.1 Campoletis sonorensis
TCATCTTCCTCTTGCCCCTTTGTCCCTCGTCGTACTCCCCCAACCCATCGGGTGTATGTACAAGCGCGTTCCACTTCCCCTCTCGGCCTCTACACCGCTGCGCGTCCTGTGGTGCACCCCGTTCCCCCTTCTCCGATGCCCCTCGCCGGTAGTAGTCATCGTCGTTCACCAAGAGCGAGAGAAAGAGACGGAGAGATAGTGAGAGAGATAGAGATAGAGAAAGAGAGAGCAAGACAGAAAAGAGAGAAAGAGGGTGAGCCAAAGAGGAGAGAGAGAAGAGGCAAGGTAGGGTCTGTCACCGTCAGAACGGTACGAGGCAGAGGGGTCGTGTATGGGGTGGGTTAACCCAGCATAGGAACGACATAGAAGGGAGAAGGGAATCGTTGGAACAGAGAAAAAGACAGCTATAGATAGAGCGAGAGAGCGAGAGAGAGGGAGAGAATGAGCGGGAGAGAACCGAACGAACGAAACGAGAACGACAGGGAGACGTGAAAAGGGACCGGGTGAAGCGGTGTTGGTGAGAGAGTAAGGATGACAGGGTAACACACTCAAGCGCGCACACATACATATCTATAGCTATAATAGCTGGTGAAGTGCTAGGAGCGTAGAGAGATAGAGAGAAAGAGGCAGCGAGCACCCACTACGACGAATACGACAACGACAACGTCGAGGGCGACGAGGGTCTGAAAAGAGGAGTGGAAGAAGAAGGGGGCACCCGTCTTCTTGCAGCACAGCATATAGACTACGGACGGTAATTCAAAGGGGCTGAGTCGGGGGGTTTCCTCGGTGGAACCTCGCAAGGGGGCCAAGGGGTGCCTAGGAGCACTCATCGGCCGAAGGGGGACTGCTCTTCCACACCAGCATGTCCGCTCTTTGGCAACTTACTGCAAGCAGGACTAACAGATATACCCAGACATTGAAAGACGAAAGTGTGTAGGTGGACGATAGCCTCGCTCAACGAGTATGTGAGTTAGGCTTTCTTAGGGCAAGTATACTCTCTTCTCCATGCGTGCAAAACGACCAAGTATAACGCTATACGTTGATGCGATCGTGCAAACTTTTCTGCTTCACTTTATCACACATTCTTCGTACGATCTTGTCCTCTCGTTTCCCATCTTTCTCATACCCACATCTTCTTATTTTACTGTGGCTTTACACCCAACAAGTTTACAATAGATTATTCTCCATGCTCCCAAACGATCTTTCGTCCGCGCTGCTTCGGGATACCAATTTGGGAAAGCTGATTCACCGGGGGCTGAATTTAATGATGGCTCGAGCTATAAACTTGATACGTTACTCCCGAAAAATGCCTCGAATATTGGTGACACTTCAGGTGGTCACTGTGTGTGCTCATAAGATTGAATATTTATGCAAGAAATTTGGGTACACACCTTGGATATACTCGGTGATATCATCTGTTACTTAAGATTTATGAACTCAACGACCCTCAGAGTACTTAATGGACTTCTTTAAAAGCCTCGAACGAGGTGATGGCTGCAGAATTGTTGAATTGTCATAGGAAGATCATGAAACCGATAAATGGTGATTTTACGACGTAAACACAATGAGGTGAAATCACCACCTGCCAGCGGTTCAAGTTATACCTGTGCTGTTTGGGTGCTTGGAAAATGATTAACGATTCTTCTATGTCGTGGTCTATTTGTCTGGAAAATGCTATGAGAATGAAAACACAGTATGTCTCATTTACAAGAATTGTCATCAGAGAATTTGAAAGACATTTGCATTGTGATTTGTACGATACACTTCCGTTCCAATCAATGAAACCTGTGTCGGAAACTGTTTCTAATCTTGGAGGCTTCATATTTTTTGAAGTCAATGGGTTGATCAATTTTTTTTACCAATCAACGCTGACTTGTTATCTGCTCTCATAGCATATGTATTGTTAAGGATTGTGTATTGTGAGAGAGTGGCTCAGGTTTTTTTTTGCATGGTTCTGTGAATGATCAAAATGCGCACAAGAGTCGAATTCGACAATTAAAAAACGGAGCAACGACGTTGCTAATTGGTTGGATCGTCAAAATGAATGAATAGCGTAGGTTCATGACACCCGCAAGGAGAAAATCGACAAATATAATAAATTGTATAACAAGCAACCGCACGCGAAGAGATTGAATGAAATATGTTGCGTAATTCGGTAATGGAGCTAGAACGGGAGATATCCCGGGAGAGAAAGAGAATTCTGCAAATGGCGGGTGATATTCAACCTCCCCTATCCCTCCCCCCCCCTCCTCCATTCACCCCTCAATTTAAGCTCTGTGAACAATGGTAAATACAAAACAACTGAGAGTGGGACGAGAATTTGGGTAACCCAGAAGTTTTGGCTTTGTTATCTCTAACGCAGTTGTGTGTATTGTTTACGCATTTACATGATGAAAACTGAAAGAATTGCCATTCAGAGAATGAATGGCTAATCTTCAATGGGTATCACGATCGTTTAAATGCCAATGAAAAAAAAAAAAATCATCACATTTTTCGAAGTCATTGAACGATCATAAAGGGGCACGTGATGTTAGATTTCCTTTGAACAAGAGAAAATTGTTATAGTTTAGAAATAAACGAGGTTCAATAGAGTTCGTATTTTATTGAACTTCAGTAAAGAGTTTAGCCGTTGAATGGAATTATCTTGGCATGTAGCGGGATTTTAATCGAGGCGAATTTCCTCTTTCCCAACGTTTTTCTTTTGGCTTAATAGCTGCGGGAATAATTGCGTGACTTGAAAAAAGAAAGGAAAAATTGGAAGTCTCAGATGGTTTACGTGACAGAAAGGAAGGGAGGGATAGAGAGGAAATTATTTCTACCGTCCCCCTCCTCCTCCTCCTCCTCTTTATCTTTCGCGACTTCGCGGGGGAGGAGGTTCGCGCGAACTTTATCGCGCTCTCGACTTAACGCGACAACGATCTGAGCAACAGTTTGCTACCGCGTGTTCTCCGTTATATGCACATTTTAATCAATATATATACGAGTATACGAGAATGGTGTATAAGAAATTGCAATTAGGATTCGCCACAAAGCCTTGTCATTAAGCCGAGCATGTAGAACGATGGAAAGAGGATAAATAGTATGATCATCGACGCCTCATTACGTAATAAGTCAATTACTACAAAGCAAAATAAATGGAGTATCGAAAAAAGTGTAGCTGCCAGACCCACCGTTCTTTATGTCACACGACCTATATTATGCATTTATTCCGCCCCTCACGCAAACAAATATATTCTCCCCACACATATAGAACCCACCTACAAATAATAAATCCCTTGAACTTATCCACGACCATAAACAGAAACCAGCTTTCGTATAAATAACCAACCACTCAGCGATTTTCCGATAAGAATGTATTAATTACATTATTCTAATTAACTATTAAATTATAATCGTTGGATCACAAATCATCTATGTTGAAAGTAGACAATTAACATTATTTACTGTACTAATATTATTAATTATTGTTTTTTTCAACTTCAAAAAAGGTGATCAAAAGTCAATGGTGCATTATTAATTAAAAACAAAAATAAACAGCTTACCACTCGTCAACGTCGAATTCACAATAAAAAAATTAGTAAAAAGTCAGTTAATATCAATTAAAATTGATTGTTATGAGCAATTGAGGATCAGGGCTTGGTTACTAGATTTATTTTGTGAATATATATATTTCAACATAAATCATACGATAGCTGATTACGTATAAAAGGCACATTGATATAGATTTCAATTCGATTTTTTTTCTGTCTATTGATCGATGAACGAGTTGTACAAAAGGAGAGTCGTATGTGGAATACAAAATTTTAGATCCTTGTATACGAGTATGTCATCTCTGGCTACTGGAACAAAGTCCACTCTCTTCCTGCGCATTAGAAAACCCCTGGGCTTTTCCAAAGGCTCTTTTCTCGGTACGGTGTTCTCGTATCTCTTTTTTTTTCTCTAGCTCTTTGTCTCTCTTTCTGCTGCCTGGGTGATGGTGCGTCGTTTCGCCCTCCCCCATCCTTTGCCCGTTGGCACCCCTATATACGGATCTCTCCGCACCGTGGCACCGGAGCTCTTCTCCCCTTCCCCCGCTCGCCACCCCTATACACCCCTCGTCCCAACCCTTCATTCCCTCCCCCCCCCCCCCCCTGCCCGTCTCACCGCTCTATGTTTCTCTCGTCGTTCCACACGGAACACACCATCCAAGCACAGCAAAACCGCCCCCTCGTGCCACCCTATTCCCTTTTCTACCACCCCATCCTCGTCTATCTCTGAGGCTCACAAAAAAAGTCAAGTCCAGTGCGGACGAAAAGGGGTGGTGAAGCGGGGGTGTGGGTTGCTCTCTCCCTTGGTTTCCTTTCACCCTCTCTTCCTTCCTACGTCCACTCGCTCTTTCTCTTTTTCCTTTTCCCTCTTGCACCCACAATCTCTCTCTCTCTCTTTCTCTCTCTTTCGCTTTCCTCCTTTCATCCTATCCCTCTTTATCGTTATTTCTTTCTCTCATCCGAGACTCTACGATGCCAAGAGAGCTCCAACGCTTTCTCTTGCCTTACCACCCCCAACCCCTGGCTCTACCGCTATCCCGTCTTTTCCAACCCTCTATGTGCCGGTCGTCTCTCGTCTCATCGCGATGAGGAGCTCTATAGCCCCCGTATATACCTTTGCTCGAGACCGTTCGTTCGTTCGTTCGTTCGTTCGTTCGTTCATTCGTTCCTTCCTTCCTTCCATCGTTCCCCTTAGCTCCGGTTCCTCAGCACAGTGAAGCTCAACCTCTATTCTGAAGTACCAACGGGCGGACATTTTCCTCAAGTTGGATCTCATGCTAGGCTAGTAATCGATTATTTCAACAAGATTGCGATTTTACGATCTACGATACAAATTATGCTGCAACGAATATGCGCTTCTGAGGAACTTGAGAAAAAATAACATTACGTATTAATCATGTTTTGAAATTTACCGCGAAAATTATGAGATCGAGGACCATTGATTCTCAAAGTTTCGAAATAAACTTTTTTGCTCGATAGGAGCAAATTGTCATATCGGCGCAAATATTTGAAATTATATTTAAAAAACCGTAAATTGTCATGCAATTATTCTCCATAATGAATTCAATACTTTGAAATCCTTTTCAAACGAGATAATTAAGAACTGTCAACGAAAGACATATTTTTAAACTCCGCTACAAAGCAAGCTTAATAATTGCAAGCCAACTTTTGTCTCAATTTGGATAGAATATGCTACGGATGAAGTTTTTTGCGTCTAAATGTACAGGTTGTCCAGGACCAATAGTCTTTTCTTCATTTCTTACCTCTGTGTACCGTTGTCACTGGACTACGGAGAGAACCTTAGAGTTTTCATCTGTATATATACATTTTATGTCCATGTACATGTACATGGACGATACATAGTGTATGAGCAAAGGAGCTAGGGTAAGACACAAACATAGAGATCACGTTTTCTCGTCACAGCTTACACCCTTCCTGTCCTTTCTACGACGAATTGGCGCTAAGTCCTTTCCCTTTGTCGTTTTCTAATAAACCCTCCATTTCCTTTATCCCTGTACCTCTTCAGTCTCCTATAGTTTTGCCGCTTACTCTTTTCTATGTCCAACACACAACCCTGAAGCTTCGTAAAGCATTGGCTGCGACACACTCCAACCGAATATTACTTCATCAAGATATCGGATAAATATCTGGCTCATATTATTCCATACTTTGTTTTCCCAACATTTTCATACGACAGTCGTATTATTAGCACCAGCCAGTAAAGTGCCGTCAATGGAACCGTCAATGAAATCGCAACATTTGATATTCTATTTAATAGCAAATTGTTATGCCTCGTGTAGAAACATTTTCATTCAAAACATTTGGAACATTGCTGTTGAATTACTGTGGATACCAATTATTTTTAATTATTTTTGTAACATTCATATTTTTCCAAATACTACGCAAAATAAACGTTTTCTAAAAACTCATCACCATTCGCAATGTTATTTGAACTCGAAGTTTTTTAAAATGATGTTTCAAATGACGAATAATATTTCAATATCAATTGCGGATTACAATCATTTTGGAAAGATCACCAAAAAATCTGGATGATTTAACTTTGGCATGAAAACGAAACATCTTCGTTGTGGTCTCTTCGTTGATTCTCGAGTCCTCTTGGGTTTTCACTGTCACGGAGTTTCTCTCGGTGCCCTTGTCCAATAGCCACACATGGTGGCCACGTTGCCACCTCCTCTTTCATCTGTCATGCTACCTAAACCTCTCATGGATTCTCATCGTTGGTTCTAGGTAATACCAACACGAATAAGGCTCCATTGCAGCCTCTACCCGTAGAAATACAAGTCTGGGATTCGAGAGGTGTATTATAAAAACAAGAAGGAATAAAAATGCGAAAAAAATTAAAAGGAACGAACTCCCTTGTTCCCCTTCCCTGTCATGTTCATCATCTTACGTTTCTCTTTTGCATCGCATCGTTTCACATGTATTTACGTCTCATACACCAGCACACGTATGTATATAAACATTTTACACGTATTTTGACGTACGCATATATATAGCATATTTTATCGCATATTATGAACGTGCATAGATAGATATAAAGACTTTCTTGGCCCTCATGACTACGATGGCCTCGGGGGGCGGCGGCTGCATGCAGTAGATCTTCTCTCTATATAGCTCGTAACACGCAGCGATAGAAATTCTCAGCTCTCGCTTATCCGCAATTCTATCTGGATGTTTGTGTATGTGTAACTTGTGCGGCCTTCTTTCTTTCTCTCTCTCTCTCTCTCTCCATCTCTATCTTTCTCTCTTTGTTGTTCAGTCTGTGTCATTTTCCCATATGTTTTTTCCAAGGAGTGTAGCTCAGCACGAACGACGAGGTCAGTCTTGTATTGGGTTAGATGCTTAGAAATTTTTAATCCTCTACCTCTCCATAAGTTTGCCTCGACTGAAATTTTATTTTACTGCACTAGTCGAAGAAGTATTTTTGCTGAATGAAAATTACAGTCGTACTGTGGAATGACAAATAGTGAGCAAGAGTCGAATGTAAATTTTTTTTTTCTTCCATTCAATCGTAACTTCCAAGTGATTTGACAATTACTTACGAATGTGAAAACCTGAACTTGTGATTAAGATGCGCACATTTTCACGTTCATAGATCCTATATATAGGCGATTATGTAAGTACGTATTTCCAGACATGTTCTCGTTTAATTAACAGTCGTAAGCTGATTGGACCCCGTTGGTAGGAGGGAAAGTCGGAATAGCTTTCGATACGTTGAGTTCGTTGAGGATTGGAGAGACTTGGATATAGCGTTACATATGTATACGTACATACAAATGTATATCCATGTACATAGATCTGATACTTGAAACGAGGACGCGCGAGTCCTTTGGTGAACGGCCAAACTCTCATACCATTTCTCTACCGGTGGTGTAATAGACCCAAGAGATCCCAAGTTTCTCGACCAAACTCCGTAGCCAAAGTCGTGGGTTTGCTTCAGCGCTTTGCACGTCAATGACAATTTTACGTACAAATTACTCTGGGACACAATACAGCTATACATTTGTATTCTCATGTAATATATTATATATTATGATTTATTTTCATCAATATGTACAGACTATTTGACGGATGATCAATGTGCGTTAATTTAGGAAATACAGGACTATGCGCTCAGGAGAGAAAAACAATTGTAAATATTACTGTGATTACAATGGTGTCAGTATTTAATTGTCATATTTAATTCAGTTTAAGTACAAAAATGTTCTTGCATTGAAATCACCGAACATGATTAAACAGTTTTTTTGCTATTTACATTAAAAAAAAGAAAAAGATTATATAATTGAAACAAGCATCTATCTGCTCGGATGTCTATTGATAACGAATTTGTGAAAATGAACTTATTCAGATTTTTTTTTTGTCTTTTCACGAATATTTAATGAGTATCACGAATTGGGACACGCTATATAATTGTACGTGCTATAACTACGATACGAACTATTGTAAGTTAATGCATTCCACTGTAATGACGGTTTCTCTGTGCTTGCTCTAATAAGAACGTTCCGCTCGTTCTTATCTTTTTTGCTATTTTCAGAGTTCCCTCTCGTCGTCGCTTCATTGATGTGGCGGTCGGTCCACGGGGAATCCCGGCGCTTATCGCAAGACGTCCTTGTTACACATAGCTATACATTTATCAAATATATGCATACACATGGAGCCTTGCTTTCCTCTTACGAACGGCACAATTTTTTTTTTTCAATATTTCATACAAACTTATGGATGGAGTATAAAAATCTTGTTGCAGCATTTCGTACATGAAAGAAAAAGAAAAAAATGGTATTAATTAGAGTGATCAGTGCTGTCAGTGATTTATTATGTCGACAAATATTTTCATTAGTGATAATTCAGCGCACACGCGATCCACTGTTCGCCAAAACAATTATTAAAAACTTGGTACAATCTTATAAACAAGACATTTTTCTGTTCGGTTTTTCCCATTAAAAAAACTTTTCCTATCCACGATCCATATTTCGGACGTTTGCAGGTGATAACGTTTCGTTCAAACGGTTCATCACCAGTTGTTTCGTATCTCAGGTGCGTTTTGCGTGTCCTAATCGAGCAAAAAGCGTACGCGAGGTCTGAATGCGAAGTGTAAAGCATGATGTGTATTTCGAACGTAGCATCTCGAGCTACATATTCCATGGAGAAGTCTCGTTGCCCTGCCTTCTCTGCTATATACGTGACAGTCTCACCCTTTGTTGAGAACACCTCGCACTTCCATCCCTACATCAGCCCCTTTTGGCTCCCACTCCTTCCACATGGTGAACCTTCTCAACGCGAAACTTGTACTTTTCTCTCCGGAATAGAGGATCCAGTACGAGCGCAGGTTCCCTCTTGCATTTCGTTCGTTCAACGGCGCATATACTATGTCGTTAACACTCTCTCGTTTCTCATCCCATTTCCTGTGTTTCTCTTCCTCTGCCTCCAGCCTCTCGCTCTTCCCTCCCTTTATGTCTCCCTCTCTAATTTTCTTTTATTCACTTTTTTTCTCTCTATATTCCTCTCATTGTCTTGCTTCAAAAGGATTGAATTTTCACATTGACGCAGTGCACCAATGCGTCTTTCGCCGTCTAGAAATCTCTTCGATAATCCGACAGGGCGAATATTCAACAGCTAGATCGTTGGGAGGATCGTAATGAAGAGGGGAGTTTAAATTTCGAGTTGACTCGTTGTGTCACAACGAGTAATTCCTTCACACTATTCCTTGATCAGCTTTCACTTGGCGTCCAAAAATAAATAATTGTTGAATGGAGATCAATTTCCGTCGCTCAAGTTACCGGAAAAAAGCGTCACCATCAATTCCTTGTCACTCCGCTTACTCATATTCGATAAGACCAGCTCATTTCAGAGTTCTTATCAAAAAGCACAATACCGTGTTCGTGCACACGCAAAAACCTTGACAGTAATATTTCTTCGATCGAAACATTTCGGTTTTCATACACATTGAGTCCAATAAAATACGGAATACAATTGTAAACAATATTCACAACGATGTTGAAGTCTATTTGAAAAAAAAAAAACAAACTTTATTATTTTCTTTAAGAAACTCTTTTGCATTATAGTTTTTTAGCGGAAAATTTATTCTCCCATTGTTATTGGTTTTTTTTTTCTACCAACAAAACGTGACAGTTCTCAGAACTTATTTTGCAATCATTACACGATAAATTTGAGTGTAATGATGATAAAATTTTACGAACTGAAACATAAAATGTACAAGTGTTTAAGTTCGTACAGTTTTTTCCCAAACAATGTCGATTTTTGAATACTTTTGGTGATATTTTTGTTCCCACAAATTGAATTGGATTTTGGTGTATCATTGCCTGATGATTCAACGACCTCGGGCGAGCATTGAAAATCAAGTGAACTATTTCCGAATATTCACATATTATTGTGGGTTACTCTGGAATACTGCAAAACCATGGCCATTACAGACCTTCATTTTGTTACGATATAACCTGCAAGTACGCGCGAAGAGCACGAACGAGAGAGAAAGAGAATATTCTATGCTGTGTGCCTTGCCGCACATCTCGTCGGATCCACCAGTACGGTCCAGGTCACGCACCGTTGCCAGCGCGATAAAACCAATCACCAAAATAACCGCAGACCACCTCAGCCAGCTTCCCGTCATGAATAGCACGTGGCCTCGACGCTATACCGCATACACCCACGTTCCTACGAGCTTCGAGCCCAGTACATTTGAAATCCATGCTCATATACATGCATATATGTACATATTATTTTTACATAAGTCCCATATACAGATATGTAATTGATAAAATATATGCACTGTGAACATACGAGCCTCGAACACTCCAAAAATGTTGAAAACGTTTTTGCCAACATAAAAAACAATGATTCTCTGTAAATAGTCATTGGTATCAGTACAAATTTCATTACAAACGTCAACATTTACGGTTGGCTAACTAACATTTAATCAAATTCCAGTTCATATTCGAGGGTTAAGTATTTAAACACCGCTAATTACCAAAACGTCATAATTAATCGTCGTTGAAAAAAACTTGTGAGTGTTTAGTATTAATATTTTGATAAAACATTTTCAGAATTATATACTTTCACTGGATCCAACAACAAAAAATCGTTTTCCATTGAAACCTAGTCGGATGGTATCAAAACAGATTTTTTTATTTAATAAAAATAAACGTTGGAAAAGTAGGATATCGATCAATTTCTTAAATCGTGCCTCGTACGCGTTAGGTTTCGGGGACGGTTCGAGCAGAGCTTCTAAAGCCCGCAGTACGACAACAGTAATTAGAGACCACCGAGAGAGGATTGTCTAGTTTCGTGACCGCTGAGATATTCCCGCGGTATGGTGGCGGTCACCGAGCACAATCTACACACCCCCGATATCGGCGGCCAACCCTGTGCTCCGGAATTAAGGTCGAAGGTTGAAGCTGATAAGGGTGAGACTCTGGTACGATCAAGAATTCGTGCTTGCTCCAGGCAATTGTTTGTACAAATAATATTCCACTAAATTGTTAAATCTAACCTGGTGCAATTTCTTTTCACTTTCAATGGTAGAACAATTTTGTAAGTAAAAAAAAAACAATTCGTCAAATTGCTGGGAAGTGGGTCATTTGAAATGATTCGAAACCGAATTTGTTGAAACTTTTATTTTCCTTACAACTTTTTCGCAACTGCTATCGCAATGAAATTGTTTAATTATTCGTGTTTTATTAATTCAATGAAAAAATAATTATCACGTAAGGATATTCAATGTAAGTGTAATTTTTGTCGCAACACGTGAACGATTTTTTAAAGAGACGCTGTGTTTTTTTCGTGAGTCATCAAAGTTTCGGGCAATTTTTGTCTTCTGCTGCTCTTCAAGATGTAAAACAGACTTGAAAGTGGTGCTGGCCATTCTTAACTGCAACAAATTATATTGCCCCTGCTATCCACCATTCCCTTCTCCCTTCGTTGCCTTGCGCTTCGTTTTTCTTGGCGCGTTTATGGTCTGCTTGGGCTACACGTACGCGCGCACACACCCATACATTTACGAATACATGGGCCATTGGAGACAAAAGAAAATAAAAAAGAGGCAAACGTAGCAGCGGCAAAACGGGAAAAAGAAATGATCGGGCACAGTGGAGAGCCTTTTACTCTCTTATGCGTACCCACACTCCCAACCTAATGGCTTGCATAAACTGGCCCTAAAATCTTAAAATAGTCCTGTACAATTTATACATCCTGCTGTTACACCTTCCCTTCGAACTCGTGAATATACTATACATAATATATATACAAATGTGCGTATGTACACATAAATATAACGTATATCTACCAATTTTCACGTAGTACATTGTACACATTCGGTAAAAAAGAACACACATGTCGTTAGGCAGGCTGGTTGCACCCGTTATTAAGGATGTTTCGTCTTAAGCCTGTTATTCGAGTTCACTCCACAACGTTTTCGTAAATATACATGAAGAAAAATCAAGACGTTGAGAAGAGAGAGCGAGATTTTCGTTATAAATATCATCCTAAGAGGAGAAGTGTAACTGATGATTAATTAAAAATTCTAGTCACTATTTTAAATATAATTTCATATTTTCTTGTGGCGCAAAACGAGTCGCGGAAAACTACTAATAATTATTTCATTAAACGTATGAAAAATAAAACAGATTTTCGGTAACAACGTTTTCTTCTGGGGAAAACTTTATCGAAAACCATTGTAGGCGGAGCTGATACCCCCGATCAGATTTTTTGGGTATCATTATCGACTCGTTGATAATGCTGACAATGCTCGACTGGTTTGACCCCATATGCGTACAAAAGATAGTACGATGCGACTACCTTTCACGCCCACTTCCGGTCGAAAAAGGATGCGTTCAATGAAACTTGTCACCACGAACGGAAATTTTCATAACAACCACCTATTGTTTCTTTTCTGTTTTTTGTTTTTTGTTGTTTTGGTTTTCGGATAAATCCATATGAAAAAGTTGTCATTGATTAATCCCATTGAATTGCCTCTCATAAAATCATCGTCGTCCAGTTATTTTTTGCGATCAGCGGAAATGGATCGCAACCGTCAATTTCAATTGATTACTCAAGTACACCGCAGTTCGTTAGGCAAAGACGGAATCTAAATGGAAAAACCGCCGAGGATCTCATTGTTCTTCGGAGTCTAGTTGTGCAGGTATAAGTTACATACAGTTAATCGTTGGTATAGATGAGAAAAGTGAGTTTGTGTATAAAAACGATGAAGGGTTGCAGCGACACGGAGACTGAAAGCTTTGGGGATCATAATGAAAATACGATTTCGATAATAGGAGGAACAGAGGGAAAGGGATCTTGCATAGGGCAAACCACTTGCCAACTGAAGCATGAATAATATAATAGTATTTATCCCGACCAATTGTAAGTGAGAGGGGAAGTAGGACAATGGTGCGGCGAAAGAGGGAAAGCACATGCAAAAGTGAATGAAAGAAAGATAGTATACGAACTAAGAAATCTGGATGAAAATGGTTAATGGAGAAAATTCATTTAATAACGAAGACCAGACTTTATGAAAAGCTGCTCTGGAGCTGCATGTACCAAAAGATCCAACGACTCTATATATCTGGGTCGAAATATTCAAATTCGCTATGAATCACTCAAAAAAGGACAACTTATCAATGTTGACATGACTCTAGTCGTACACACTTTTTGGAAATTCCATTTTTTGAGTATTCTTTATTCACCAATGCAATAATGATTATTATGTGGATCACGAGAACGAATAAAAGTATTTTCGGACGATCTTTTTCTTGTCATCTCTTCTCACTCGAATTTTTAAGGTCTGTTTATTATTTCACATTCTCTAATGGCTAATGATGGCAGTGGTGTAGAGCATCTCACTACACCGATAGCACGAGCTTACAATTTGTAGTTCAAAATACTGTAGAGCCACAATTGCCCGGGCATAAAACCGACCGACGAAAAATCTTCCATCCCACCCCTTATTCTCTTCTTTTCTATATCTTCGTACTTATATATACACATACATTTTGCTCTCTCACACTCAATCTTTCCTTTTTTCTCTCCCTTTCTGTCGCTCTATTTCTCTACAGCTCTTTTTTCTTTTTATTTCTCCCATTTCACCGCTTCGTCCTCGCTGTTCTATCCAACGTCCCTTGGTCTTATCTCCTCGCTTTTCCACGAAAACCCTTCGTTCCCAAGGAGCTTCCCCTTCCTCCAATGATAATCCAGTCACGAAGGTCCCATTTCCACCCCTCGTAGGAAAGTCTCGCCCACCATCCGGACACATAGCTCCCTGAGTTTCTATCCTTATCCTTTTTCTCCTTCTACCATTACACTCCTTCATCCTTTATCCTTTTCCTCTGCCTCGTCACCAGCAGTGCCAGCCAAAGCCAGTGCCTGTTCCATACTCGTTTGCGCACAGTTCGCTTCGTTCTCGTAAAATAATTTTCAAGGAGGGTTACACGCTCCTTTCATACCCAACTCCCTCTTCTCGCTCGTTTCAACCCTACACGCACCGTTCGCGTTGAGCGTTCGCTGTTTTTCTCGAAGATTGTTTATTCCTCGTGGCTACGAAACCCCATCGTTACAGAACCCCCGCATGCCGCTCCTCTACCCCATGTAACCCTTTCGAATTTCTTTGCCTCGTACTTTAACTACCCCTTTAATACGGCCACATGGCATTCACGATGTACCTGCTGCGCTCCTTTCGAAGGACATTGAAAAGGTATAGTTGCGTTGATTAAATTAATCCTGTTATTTTCTAGTACAGATTGCGGTCATTACTGTTCATCAGCAAGTACTTTTTAAATAAGCGTATACACATTTATTTCTCCTTCCATCCAAATATTTCAGATGTCAGCTCAAAATTGCGATGATGAAAATCCTTTTCTTGCTCGACCTCATGGAAAAATCCTAACTAACATCAATAGACATTGTAAGTTCAATTAAGTATGTTCATGTAACATATTTATGGATAGAAATATGACAACGAAACTAATTTCAAAGTTGAACTCCATAAAATACGAAGAGCAATTGAAATTCGTTCTGTTCCATTATCTTCATTCGTACACGAGTTGGGACTGTTGAAGTGAAACGGATAAACAGTTTCTGGAAAGGGTCCCCTCGAACAAAGAACGCTTCGAACGGTCAGAGCTAGATTGACACGTGTGCAAGTGGCTGACCCTCTTGGGAAAATCAGGCATGTCTTGGCAACAGGAAAAAAAGAGATAGATGTGCGGAGTGTTCTCTTTCTAAAAAGCAGATAAAAGAGATGGCCAAATAAGTATGACGCAGATTCGTGTATTTTCCATCGATAGAGCAGTTTTTTTTGAGTCTCGAAAATATATTTGACGAAGTTTTTCTTGTAGATATGGGTAGTGCTTGACAAAAATGTGATATGAACATGTCAAATGATGAATGGAACTCATCGAGTTTCTTCGAAATGCCAAAGAAATGCGAATGCAATAGAAATAATGACCCTCGAAAATTGTTAACCAAGTAGGAGACTATGAAGAACATTGAATTTTTACAAGACTTGTCGTGAAATTTTAGATGGGTTTGAAGCTTTCTCAAGGATAGAAGTAGAGGTTACGAAGTCTTGGAGAAATTAATATCGTGTGCTGTAGAAGCCGACAACTCCGGCAACATTGCGCTGTAAAGCTTGTTGGGACGACTAGCAAAGTCCCTCTTTCTCGGGTCCTTTTACCTTCGACCCTAACGGAGCCAACGCGTCTTTCGGTCCCCTCTTTTCTCTCCTGCGCCATCCCCTTTTCACCCCTCCATGTTGGCCATAGCCAACGCTACGGTCGTCTTCTTCATGCACATCGCCATCTTTGTTGCTCATGCAATGAAGCAAAAACGAGAGACCCAAGAAGCAGCAAAACCACCCTTCACCGATCTATAGATATATATCCTGGTTCTCTCGTTCTATGTAACTCCTCCGCAATACCCTGTCATCACAGAGAGTGACGCGCCATTCGATCCGAAAGCCCAACTACCCCTGGATGACTTCAGCGAAGATGGCTCCGGCCCAATTTTCAGTTTCCATCAAAAAATCTCCGTCCTTTCAACGCACGTTGAACATACGTCTGCAATATTCCGTATTTCTGATCTACGTTTGTTGAAAACAAATTCGATAGAGACGATCGAAATGACTGGGTAAAAATCAATAAAGTCATAAAAGTGGGTTATTGAAACAGCCCTAATTGAACGAAAATTCATCTAATAAATGTATGGAACGAGTTCCTCGCGTCGACAAGGACACGATTTTATTACATGCTCTCACCGCCGTAAACAATGTTTCAAAATATTATGCTTTCTCGTCGCATTTCTAAAGTTTTTTCTCTACGTATACATATTACTTTGAGTTTTTCAACTTTATATTGCATGCTGCAAATATATGAGAGATCCCGGTATGCCTTAGCTAAATCACTTCGTATGTCCATCTCTTCGGTCAGTACAGGTGGCAGTTGAGTTTAGTGGACGAGAGGAATAGACAGAGAGGGAAAGAGGAGCTCGTAAAATTAATATCTGCCCGCGGCGCCAGTGCGCGAGTTAGATATACTGTGTGTATGAACAAATGCATATATGTATACATATAAATGAACGTTGAGGATCGGAGAACTCTCCACTCGGACACGTTCCTCTTTCTCGTATCCTTCCACCTTCCGTCGTTTTCCACCCCATCCGCCCTAGAGCTGATCTCGTTGCTTTCCGACCAACTCGCTCCCTCTCTCTCTCTCTCTCCCTTTCTCTCTTACTCTTTCTGTCTCCTTATCCTCTTTCAGCTCCTCGCTTTTCCAACTCTCTATATATGGCTCGAACCTCTCCCTGTAGAGAGCTTTCTCTGGCAACGTAGAACGTAGTCCTTTCCCCGCAACTCTTCGCAACCCCCGGCTCGCTACAAGCCTGTAGCCACCCTTCGAGTTCACCCAACCTCTAGCAGCGCCGATTCAGGCCCCAAAGGACTCCTGGACTCGGCGACGGCGAGTCGGCGAGGTAGAGAAGCGAAAGAGAGTATAGCAAAGGTGGGTGGAGGGTGAAGGGTGAAGAAGGGAAGTTGGGTTTCATCTCGCGTGGTTCGGGCGAGGCGAGAGGATGGTACGGGAGAAACGACGAGGGATATAACGCGAGCATCGTAGAGAAGTAGAGGAACAGAGAGAAACGAAATGAGAACGAGAAAGAAAGAGAGAGAGAGGAGGTATAGAGAGGAATACAAGCAGCAGGGAGAGTCGAGATGAGGGTATGAGCAAGGGAAAAGACTAGAGCAGTAGAGAGAGGGTTCTCTGAGCAGCACCAGTATAGAGCCAGAGGGAGCGAAAGCACAGCTCTGGAGAAAGCCGGAGCTGGAGCAGCGAGAAAGAGGAGGAGGAGGAAGGGAATGAGTGAGACTTTCGTAATATAGGATGGTCCGTGCGGTGAAACGGCTCTCCCGAGCCGACCTCCTTCGTCCTTCCACACATAAACACTCTTCTACTCTTGCTTCTCTCCTATGCTTATCTCTCTGTCTTTCTTCTTTCCTCCCATCGTCAATTTTACTCGCACTCGCTCGTACGCGCGCTCTCAGCGAAAACCCACTCGCACTGAAGCACGTATAAGGGCGCTTTCGCCTCCTCCACAGCATATATCCCTCTGGCACCGCACGCACACACACAACGCATACACACAAACAAGTACATCCTATCTATGGTAGACTTCTACCTACATAGTGGCGGAGATGTGCTCGACTAGCGGGATATGCGGTGCCACCGGAGTTTTTCCTTCTCTCTAGCGTCCAATGGTACGAGAGAGGGTGTGCGACATACTGGCGAACCTCGAGGCATATAGAAGAGAGCCTCCGACCAGAGACTACGACGGTGACACCGATCCCCTCCCCCGCTTCATGAAAAAGATATGGAACTCTAACCCAGCTCACAGAGAATAGAGAGGCCCTATCCGAGAAAGACACTTTTTCCCTATCTGCTGACTCCCATGTACCTCTCCCACAACCTATCTCCCATTTTTCTCCGTCGCCCTATCTATATATACTTTGGCCACGACACTCAACGACTGGAGACGAAAGTCTAAGTCTTCTCCCCCGAGCTGTGTTCAACGATTTGCACTCATCCGAACTTTTCGTTGCCTCAAATCAGTATTCTATCGTCTTCTCTTTTTGTTTTCCCTCTTTTTTCTTCGTTTTGGATAACAGTACATTTTCTCAGCTGCGTGAAAAGAAAGGAAAATTCACAGCGCGTATCGATTTGAGACGTCGTACGCACTATCCCAAAATTAAATTTCCTATTCCTCCTTCGATTCCTTCAAGGAAAATGCCATCTATTTATCCAGCTAGACGCTCACAAAAATGTCCTTCGTTGCAGCTTCAATGATATTCCTCGACTATTCCAATTCGCATCGTATATAAATATATATAAATACATCTATGTGTATCCATAACTATATATGACGACTACGTATGTATCAAGCCTGCAACAAATCGTAAAGTAGAGCATTTCGAAACGCTCCACGTCTCAGCTTGGTATGGATCTTACCGGGGTTTTGAACCAGGTCCCTCGATCCTTTGTAATCTCGTTGAGAAAAGATCTCGCGGAGCAGCCTTAGCCCCGTGGCGTCGTGAAGCAAAGGTGGAGAAAGGGGCAGAAGATCTGGGCAAGCTGGGAGGTTGGTCGGAAAGCCTAAACCCGTATACTTTCCAACTTAGTACACACACATGTATATTATATACATACATGTATATACCTATACTATATGGCGTGTGGTCACGTTGTTACTCAACCGTACACCCCACATATATAAGATCACAGTAGCACCCTCATCGCGAGTATAAATCACAATAGAAGCAGAAAGTGGCATGGAGAACTTCTCACCAGGGATATGTTCTAAGGGTATATTCTTTCTTTCGTCCTTGCCTCAATCTCCCAATATTCACGATCTTTACTAGCTCACCTCCTTATGCTACCCCATATACTCGTCTTCGAATGTACGATGAAGAAAGGAACCCACATGTCACCCTCCAGTCACTCCTGGCAAAGGCCTCGTACATCTCCCAAGCTTAACAGCGATAACAGAGAGAAAACCTCAGATTCGAGAAAACCCAAGCACTTGCTGATGCGTTGCTAATGTTAAAGGGAATGTAGAAACGTGTGGAACCAAAATGGAAGAACTTTAAGATAATAAGGGCGGAGGAGATTCGAACTCATAGAAGTTAAGCTTATTATCTAATTCGGAGTTATGGGAGGGTTCATGGAAAAACTGTACGAAATAGCGTGAAAATGTATAGAACCAATGTTGAAGTTTACTCAATTTTCCACAAATAGTCGTGTAATGTGAATTTTTATCATTCAAAATTTGATGCTGGAAGCCTCTGAAGAACGAGTTGACTTTCAAGTAAGTAAGTTCCTCGGACCACCGGCGTGTCCAATTTAAAAGATCTTCAACTGATCTTTCGTACATTTTTAAAAATCTTTTTTCATAAGGCCAGTTTTGATGGATGTATAGTTTGTATGATTGCAGGCAGGCGCCTTATTTTCATGTTTACTCTGATTCCTCGCTCGCTTTGTTTTACGATTTCCCGTATAAGACATAGTTTTATCTTGTAAGTAATAAACGAATTCGTACCTATCGCTACTTTTGCTGCAGTGTATTCTTTTCGAGAGAGCAAAAGGACCTAAAGTCGAGTGAGAAAGGAAAAAGTACAGATATCGTGAACCTCGATTTACCAACTACTATACTCGACACACTATCCACCTGACAATACCCCCTATATCTGTATTTTTCATCTACGAGACCTCAGGATACATATGTATATACGTGACTAAGAGAGAATGCAGCTAGAGATCTAATACAGGGTAATATACGAGTTGGGCTACATGAATGTGTACCAGAGTATCTGGGTGCTGGGTGAGTGTCTGGCCGTTTCATGGTTCTGCAGACCATTTTCTTGGAGTTTAAGGGTATATGCGGATGTCAGGGTAAATGTGTGTGTGTCTGTGTGTGTGCCAAAAAGACGAAGAAGATGGAGAGAAACGGAAAGGTATAGAGGACCGTAGGGGTAACTCGGAGGACGCGCCACTATGGTATACGGACGAGCGACCACGGGTTACGAGAGACCGAAGAAAGGAGCTGGGTGGTTAGATACCACCGAGAGGAGAGAGGGAGGTTGGATGAAAATACCAGTCACCCTCCCTCTACTTCTTTTATGCCCTGAGAGCTTGGCCCCTTTTGGATCTCCCAGCTTCGTGCTGTTCTCTGACGACCACCGCCGCGCTCCATCGTGCTCGTCTTTCGTATCTTCCTCTCGCTTAGAATCCACGTTCATCCTCATCCTCCTCCTCCTTCTCCTCCTACTCCTCTTTCTGCTCTTTCTCCCCTAGCCTCTCCAACCTATCTCCCTGTCAGCGAACCCTCGGACCGTCCTTATTCTCCTTCAGCCTTTGCTCGCCCCGAGTGTCTCGATTCCGTGCTGATGCCGACCAAGTCTCTTAGGTTAGGTTTTCCAACCCCACTGGCTCGCCATTTCGTTCTCTCTTGTGATTCCCCCTCTCTCTTCTTGCACCCGTACTTACTCACCCAAGCACTATGCCTCGCACCCTCTTTCGTTGTCGGCCAGGTTCTCCCATTTCTCTCTCCTTTCCTCCATCCCTACAACGTCCAGAATAAAAACCCACCAGCCGCTTTCTCAACCCCTCAATTTCTCTCTCTCTCTCTCTCTCTTTCTTCTCTTTCTCTCACCCACTGGACGAAGGTAATAGCGTCCGAGGGTGGCTGCTCCCTGTGGGCGGTTGAACCGAACCGACCGAACCGACCATCTCACAGTTATATATCCAAAGACCACTCTTGGAAATGTAGGCGCGGGTTATTTCTCCAAATTTTATCCAACTATCGCTTCATGCTTTGGTACTCATGTCGTTTTTATATGCTGAAACTTATCAGAAAAATGATCTAAACCAGAGGAACTTTTTGATAGAAATATTGAAAATATTTCAAACCATCTTTTCAGCTCTTGAAGAAAATCTATCGCTTCAACTCAATATGGATCTACATTTTCATTCGAGTCGTTATTTATTTCGTAATGTTTCATTAAAACACATCATTCGGCGACATTATTTCTTCAAATCGATCACACGTGAGAACTCTCCGATGAAAGGGACGAAAACTACTCGGACGAGATTTACAGGGATCGAGGACTCGCAACCTTCAGTACATGGCTGATATCTTTCTCTTCCACTATCTCTCGCTCTTTCTTATTGTATAGATGATATAAGAAGTGTCCCTTCCATCTTGGACTTTGCCACACCCGAGGCTCAGGGTCTTCTCAGACCCTCGCCTAACTATATACTTTTCCTTGCCTCTGTCGCGTCTCTTGCAATCGCGAAAAGCTGGAATAATACGAAGCGACCATCACCAGCAGCAAAGTAAGGCTGAGTGGAGTGAGAAAGACGAACGAGGACACTGGGAGGGTTGCTTGGATGAAGAAAAAAGTGGATGAGGAGAGCCAAGAAAGGCTTCCAAAGCAAAGGGAGCTTTGAGGGTCACGCCAGGGAGAAAATACGTAAGAACGACCGGTAGAGGGCGGCTTGACATAAAAAGATATTTTTCTGGAGACTCCCGTGTCCATGATCCGAAGAACCAAATAAAGAATATATGTGTTAGAAAGAGTTTATACTAAAAGTACATAATGTATATATATTTTTTTATATATTTACATCCAACCCTCTTGCTGTACCTTTTGGTTTTTCGACCACACCTATAACTTTTTCTTTTGATTTCTGAATGTAATCGCTCACACAATTTCACCTCCACAATGTAGATCGAAGCACAAAGCTGACAAATGGCACACTGTGCTTTTGTCATTAAGATCGAGCTTGGAACATAAGCGAACTCTAATAATTTTTCGAATAAATGGATATTGTGTAATTACCTGAAAAAAAAAAATCGACGAACTCCCTTTTTCAGCCCTACCATGAAAAATGAAACACCAGAATTACGTGAAATCAGAACACCCTGGAGCCTTCGACACTGCGTCAGAATAATATTTATGTAATGCTCGAATTATGTTTCCTTCAAAACAAAACAAAAAAACGGTTACAGCACCTCTGAATATATCTAGCCCCATGTGTTTTCGCCCCATAAAGGTTTGAGCTAACATCAGACGCCAGAGACTGCGCGCAAAAACAGCTGAAGATAAAAAGAAAGAAACAAAATGATAGCACTTTCCCTTATTGTAAGTTTCACACGACTCGGTATATGTATTAGTTGAGAATGCCATGGGGAGTTTTGTCAACTCTCTTTCAAACTTTTTTCTCTCTCTCTCTCTCTCTCGTGCTTTCTAGTTTCTCTGTATCCTCACTGCGAGGTGTAAATCGAGAGGTCTTTTCCCTCGAAATTTTGGTAGGACTCTTCGCGTGGGTCTCATCGTTTCTCTCTTCCATTTTTCACTCAAAAAACGAACGAGTGCACAATATATTGTACGCACGTATATATTGTGTATATAGATATAAGATTTCAATAAATTTATATACATATATACCGATTACCGCAATGAAATTCGGTAGATTCGATTCCGGTCGATGGAAACGCAATCGGTAAGGGTGTACAATGCAAGGGTTGTAGCCGGAATGAAGAGAAGAACGTGACGTTCCCCAGACAGGGTACAACATCGAAGGGGTGCAGAAATTCGGGGAGGTGATGCTCTGCAGATCCGGATAGCCATATATATAAACATGTATATGTATTTATGGGTGTGTGTGTGTGTGTGTGTGAGTAACAAGAATTGGAGTTTGTTGGAAGAAGAGGATTGTGCGCTCTGGATCTAAGTTTCTTGTTAGGGTCCAGACATGATGGCGCCTCAGCGTTTACTAGACATGCCTATCAGTCCCTATTTCACCCTCTTCGGTCTCTTTCTATCACTCGGATCTTCATCGTATCACTTGGTCTCATTCGAACCCAAAACTCTCGAGGGTTCGAATTGCTGGTCTTGCTGATGTTGGCTTTGGATGTTCGACCGCGGTTCAAGTCCATCGAAGGATTTACCAGAGCAGATATGAAACTTGCGTAGCTAGGTTTTCGATGCTACGTAACTGTTCCGTTAGATCGTGTGATGCGGTATAGACATGCGTCTATTGAAGCCGATCTCACCGCGACTACCAAGAGATGTACATTCGGTAACGTAAGGTCTGTATCCCTTGCTCTATCTCATTATGTCTTCCTTTCACTCTCTCCATCTCTCTCTCTCTCTCTCTTTATTCTCTCCCTCTTGCTTCTTGTAGTCCTGTAATTGTTTCCACCTAATCTCTGAATTGAGGTCTCCGTACGGGCCAGAGGGTCAATGACAATGACGACGAGGAGGCTACCACGAACTTAGGCAACCGTGCGAATCTCACCGAACCGATCTCTCGGAACTCTCAACCATGTGTACATACACGCATCTGTATGCTGGGGATTTAGATTCGTGTTGTGCCATTTACAAAGGGAGGAGCTGCACATCGGCTCATCTTGTTGGACATTGCTCCCAATGCAAGGTCTCAAACGCTAGACCCTCGAATATGTTGTAAACCGATTTTTGACCTCTTGTCTTCAATGGAATATGAAAATTAACGACATCAGAGAAAAGGCAATCCATTGGTTTCGATCGATTATCACATTTTTACTTTAAACTCACTACACTCCATTTAACGCGAGAACAATAATTACGACAATAATTTACATAAACAAGGGTGAGTCTTGCCCGAAACACTTTTTTATTCTCTTCACGAGCATTTGCGTTTATGCTTCGCTCAACTGACGTGTTACTCGTCGCTGTTTTATGATGAGCCCACTCGCTGGTCGGATGAAAAAACATTGTTTTCTTTTTTCAAGGCAGTCAATCCTTTTATGCTTTTTTTTCTGTTCATTCAAGCGATCATTCAATAGACGTGTCAGAATGAAGTTTAATTGCAATCTGGCAGGTTTTTTTTCCTTTGCCTATCATCCTGCGTTAGAATAATTATTATGATTGTCAGATTTATGTACAATGCACACACCGTTACAGGGATTGATGGTGAGTATTATAGCCTGCGTGGATCAGTTATTCAGCGGATAGTAATGACTGGTCAGCCAATGGAACTAATCGGGCAGTTCAATTATTCGTGAATAAATAATAAATAAAATAATGCAGTATTGAAAATTTGTATCCCACCGGCATGGAAGACGTGTTTGAAAAGTTGATGCTTGGAAAGAGAAAAGTGTTTCATTAAAAACAAAAAAAAATCGTACATTCACCCGCTAAAAATGATTCTACGCGGAATTTCAGCAGAAAATTTACTGACCTTTTCGCTTTTTTGAGCATTCGAACTTGAATACAAACCATTGCTTTCATTGCATAAATAAAGCGCATACACAACGGCCTACAATAATCATAGAGAAATGGAGAATAAAGTTCTCTTTGTCTCTCCTCGAGACTATATGAGGAGGCATTTTAAACGGAAAGTATAGCGAAAGGGGAATATGGGGATTGCAATGTGGTGAGGTGGTTGTTGGGGATGAACAGTACCCTCGCTCTGTCATGCAGCTCTATCGCAACGTGTACGCAACGCTCGCTCAGCGCGTATTCGAGTTGCGGGTGTATATTTCAGCGTCCGGGCTTTGGCCCCGACCGTAGTCCATTCCACACGGTTCTATATAGAGCTGGGGCTCTATGCCGTCCCTTCCAGTAAGGGGGTGCAATATGCAGGCCGCGGTGCAGTACCAGACCACCAACTGCATATATCTCTCGCTGTTCGTGTACATGAGCCTTGCTCTCTGTAAGGGTGCACAACTTGTATGTAGTATATAACACATACTGGTTATTCCAATTCAAGGAAACCTATGTCCTTCCGAGGTTAAGGCTCCCTTTAAAGTAAAGTAATTATACAAAATATAAATTCAAGTTTTATCTGATAATACCTGCAAAAAAACTCACTCTATAATTTAACGCAATACTTCGTGGGACATTTTGAAAGTAGTACAACATTTTTGTGTGCAACTTTCATTGTTTGTGTGCAATGTTGTGTTGTGCAATGCAATTGCAACAATGCAAAGTGCAACTTTCATTGTTTCACCGATTCAATGATAAGTTAATGAAAGAAGTTAATAAAAAGCTAGTTTTATTTTCATGAAGGATGTATTAATGCTATGAATTCACACCTGATAGTTCCATTGTAACATAATTTGCACTAAATCCTTATGGACTATAAATATTACGGTTTTCCGATCATGAAACTGGACCACTCTACGTGGGATATCCTATGGAAATAGCCATGTACGTATTCTCCATGTACATAGAACATGCATTTAGGTGGTCTATATATATATGCCTCCATAGGCATAGGGGAAGGGTAAAGGGTCGAAAGGGGTGCGAGAGTTAGTCAGGTATAGTGGACAGCATGCGGCAATGGCAGAGGTGGACTAACTCGAGCTCGTGTTACGGGTTCACAACGCTAGCTTGGCTATTCGTTGAAGCTCTTATACCTATACGCACAAACCATGAAGAGGAGCACGAGATGAGAGCGCCAGCGACATCAACGGTAGAAAGCGAAGTACACTCCGACCAAAATGTTAATTATTTAACTAGCAGGAAGCCAAGGCTAACGAGCCAACTAGACGAAACAGGCAACATTGTCGGAGGCTCGGACGACTGTTTTAGAACGACTGGCAAGCCCTGTGTTCATGACAGACACCAAATCACAGAAAAGTTGCATTCAACTGCTGAAGATTGCATGGATAAATGAAACGTCGGTTGAACTTCGATACAAATTTCAAATACAATGAGAAGAATTGAACGAGGACCCACGACGCATCCCGATGCACCGAAAAATCATAAACCAACTTTTTCTTTATGCCACTGATTATAAAGTTTCTTTCGAGATTTTGGGAGATTTGAGTTTTCTTTCGAGAACTGGTTGTAATTTATTTCTGTCCACGAAGTTCATATTTGGAAAAAAGAAACGATGACATTTTTTAAATTAAAACAGTGCTATAAAATTTTATTTTTTTTAACGAGATTTTTCAATGTTTCAATATTTTCGATCCTATCGAATTCCTGTTCCTCTGGAATTTTATGAAAACGTGTGGTCGTCGCAGGTCATCGATGAACGTACCATTTTCGTTCCAGAGCCATCAAACCACTCAGCTCGATATCGATACCTCAGGCACACGAGGACGCTTTATGTGTTCTCTAGAAAAGCTCGCAATCACAGAAAACACGGAAATGAATCATCAAATAGAAATTAGATTACTTATCGTCGAGCGTAAGTGATGGATTCGTTCAAAATCGTTTTTTTTTTAGGCGTGAAAACAGATCGTCACTGCCAACCTCCTGACAAAGGAAACCATCCATACACCTATGTACGTAAGTAGAACACTCCATCGGTGTTTTACACGGTTAGGTTCAGACGATCGTTGACGTAATCGACAATAAAAGTCATTAACTGAAATAAACTGCTAGAATTGGTTGAACAATAATTTATATGCGATGAAGTAGGGGATACGAATTCTAGAATAGAAATCGGATGATTGGTCACCGGATCACCCGGATATTCAGAAAATTCATAGATCAGTCATGCGGCGTGAGGAATTGATATTTGAAATTGCAGAACTTAGACTATCTAGAATGAAAAAACTGGATTTTCACTCTGGTAATTACATATGTTCGATACTACGAAATATTGCCATTGTAATCAACAGCAAATTGATTAGACATGGGAATGAAACGGAGAACAGAAGAGTGAAAAGTGAGTGCGACATTATATCGGAAGTACAAAATAATAAAGAATCTAATGATAACATGAACGATTAAAAAATGATGGTGAACAGCCAACATGGAGAACGAACCAGCGAGAGAAGGAAAGAGAAGCCATTTTTTGGTGACTCTGTACTATCATCATTATTCGTGAAAAGAGCCAGGAAAACTCTTCGGGCAGAGTCTCGTGCAGAGGATCAAGGGGAAACGGGTGTGTGAGAGACCCCATGAAATGTGCGGAGGATATCGAATGTCCTTGAGTTCTCCTTGAGAGGAAGTTGCTAGGTTCTCTGGTTCGTTTGAGCGAGAAAGGGAGAGATAGAGAGTGTGAGAGACAGAGAGTGAAAGGGAGAGAGAGAGAGAGAGAGTGAGAGAGTGAGAGAGAGAGAAAGATAAAGTGGAAGCGCAGAGGAAAGAGTACACGGAGGGGTTGCGAGGAGAGAAGGTAGGTTTCGTGATACCAGCAAACCCGACAGCTATGGTGCTAGCACAACGATCTACCAGCACCAGGTCTCATCGAGCGGCCATTTTGCCCGCACCAACAGAGAGAAGTTCTGGGGCTCCGCAACCTCTCTCTCCTCCTCCACTACCCCGCATGCCAGCACCAACCTCGTCCTATGGTCCCTTTCTCCCTTTCCCCTGCTTCGTCCTCCGCTCACAAAGCTCGTCCTCTACAGACCTCACTAGGGGGATGAGGTGAACAAGGGTGAGGGCTTGCGAAGCCATGCTACATATATACTATCTAGATGTACCTGCTCTGCAAGCCCCCCGTCTCTCACCCTTTCGGCCCCACCGGGTGCGCTCTCTCGCCAGTACCGGAAACTGCCACGTTCCGAGCGAAAGCTCAACCAACCCATGGTAGCAGAACATGGCGAATGCAGTGGTGCTCATATTTTCCAAAATTCAACGTTTCTATCCGAGTTCCAAAGTTCAATGGTAACCTCGTGAGTTCATTTGTTCAAGTCGTTCTTTTCCAATCCTCGGTTTCAAATTCAACGTCCTTGTATACAAAAGATTCCATGTTCGTACAAAGTGGTAAAGATGTGTACATCGGGGGATAAAACAATTTTTCTGAAAGTTGGCCAATTCTCATTTAATTTCCAATCCCTACAAGATTCACATATGACAGTTAGGAAAATGTACTGTAGGTACCTGCTTACACTATGTACAACACGTTATGTATATTCATACAATAACCGCGGGGGTAGGGAAGGCACTATACCAACATAAAGCACACGCCATATGTGGGTGTGACGGGCATATCCCTCCAGGGCTCTAACGATCCCTTTCCATACTCATCCCTCCCTACTCTCCAAAGTGTTCATTTTTTTTCTTCGCGTACTCCACTACGATAATCCTTCTCTCGGAAGAGCTGTCATGAGAGAATCACTACAGCGATTCCCTCCGGGCCAAACGAGTATGCTCGTGCATATTGTCGTTGGCCGTCACACATATTTTCTGGAGTTATGTTACTGCATCGGCTTCCATGCATCCACGGGGAAAACGGAACGCAAAATTACGGCCTCAATATTGATTTCTTGTAAAAAATGTTGTAACATGAGTCAAGATTTCAATACTAATCCGATTTAACAGTATTTAATGATTGACATACCAGATAATATGAAAATATCAGAAAACTGAGTGTAAGACGGCATTCGGATGTCTTACGGACAAAATTCATCAAAAAGATGTTCTAAAGACTTCTTTCTGGTGATTTTCTTCTTTTTGATTCTGCCGGAATTGCTTTAGAAGAATACCTAAAAATTGGGAATAAATTAAATCAAATTTCAATTCCTTCTGACGTTTCAGATTAAACAACGTCAACACAATAAATAATTGTCACGACGTAATCAAAGCATCTTTCGTTTACTTAGAAGAGAACTGGTCAAATCCATAAAGCAGAAACAGGATTGTCTTCAATTCCACAACAACAACAAAAAAAGCCCGACTGGTATGAGAGAACACAGCTACCAAGAGAATCTCTCACTGTGCAATGAAAGAGCCAGAATTTATAGACAGTGGCGTAGAATCGTGAATGTTAGCTGTATTCATCAAGCCAAGACTCAACTATCTTGCCTTTTCCACTTCCATTTCGAAACGAAGATTGGCGGATGGACAGACACAAAGAGTAGTTGGACAGACGATAGGAATGGTCCGTGGATCAGTGTTCGGACTCTGTGAGCCCTGGAGTGTTACTTTTCACCTCTAATACGGAAAGTAGTGAAATCAGCATCGAAACAGATGGCAACACTGACGGAGTTACCGTTCAGAAAAGTTTATGAGGGAAATTTAGAATGAATGATAAATTAGATGAATCAGCTATTTAACAGAGCTCGATTTTCACTAGATGGCAGAAGGATTAGAGATTTTTTCGAAGTCGAAAATAGTAGCAACTCTAAGTAATCGCATGTTTCTATCTCCAAGAAGTTTTTTTTCAGAGTGATTATTAAAAAACTTACACCTACTGCGTTGAATTTTTAAATTATTAGAAAATTTTACATAATAACTCGCTTCCGCAAATAACAGAAAAGGGATAAATCTAAATTTTCCCAATCGCTTTGTGTACTCATAGTACACGAATATATTCCATGGAATTCCCATGAATTTGATTGAGAAAAAGAAATGAAAAGAATCCACAACCACTCAAGTTTCGACGACGGTTGTCCAATTTTTTCCGACCTCTGGGTTTCAGACCCGAGCTTTTCCTTCAACCTTTATACTTTGAGGGTCCACGCAGTTTTCATGTGGAAAAAACGAGAGAAAAAACTTCACCCTCCACCCGAGGGATTCGACCTGCACGTGACGACCCCTTGGTGAAATATGTGACTGGACGAAACCACTGGTCTGTCCGCAGAATTGCTATAGGCGATTAAATCAATGATGAGCTTTATAATCGTAAATCACAACGCACTGTATGACAAAAATTTCTTTGGTAAAAAGTTGAAACTCCACAGCATGATAAATACATACACAAAGTTTTATTGCATCGACGTATTTTTAATCGACCTTGGCTGAGTTATTGAACGCTACGTAACACAGTGACCTTGTTATCAGTTACTTCGGAAACGAATCCTTTTATGTCCCTATTAACCGGAAGGGTTGAGTCTGAAAGCCGATTAGAAAGTGCGGGTGAATGAATGCACAAGAGGACGAGTGTAAGGCAGTGAGTATGGTATTGTAAACAGGTGAGGAGATACGCAAATTGTGTCGTGGTTCGTTACGCCAATTTATGCAAAGGTCGATGTCGACGTCGTCGGCATTGCTGGTAGGTGGTGGCGCGTCGACACGGATGGGTATGAGTTTACGGGTTATTGGGTTTTCGGGTCCTTCCGTTACAACATTCCGTTCTTCGATCGAACGTTGAGCCTTTGCCAAACGGTACATACTACCATACGTTACTTATAGTTGCACATTGGATACTTGATGTATCTCTAGTCGTTAGTATTATGATGGAGTGGACATAGTGTAATATATACGAACGCAGTTTCGTTCCTCAACAGAGACTGTTCACCTCAAAGGACAATGGTTGAACGCATATATTCAGTCGATAGAGCCTGGACAACCGTACAGAGTATACACATAGGCCTTCCACAGCACTTTAGAATAGAAGTGGTTGAGGTATTTCTAGCAAAGCTATTTGACAGTCAGCCGGACAGTACATTCTCGTTCCTTCGTTATTCTCGAACGCGTGGTAAAGAAGACATAGAGTCCAACGAAAGGGAGGAAGCATGATGAGACAGAGACGAGAGTTGGTACGTTGAGCTGTGACCGAAACTGCCCCTGTCGGTAGCCGCAGAGGCGCAATTGTATCGCTACAGAATTATTTAGAGCAGTGGATTCAGCAATGGGTACACATGGAAAGAAAGAAAGAGAGAGAGGGAAAGCGTGGGGTTGCGTATACACAGTACTGGTACGGTAGTAGAGCAGATTTGTGTAGTAGTTGTAGGTGGGCCTGCGGTGTCCAGAGGACTGCTGCTGCTGCTTCCATATCTACCCTTCCGCATCCATGGCGGCCCCTTCGTTCTACACCCACTACGCTCCCTCTTCCCGCATCAACAGCCGTAGCAGAAGCACTATACCACAACTACTACTATATTCGTGGCATCGTCGTAGTGGTATAGAGAAGCGGAATATAGAGGTGTAGCAACAGCAACAGTAGTGCTATACCGGTGAAAACGAGAACCCCACAAACCCCCAACCACGCCGAACACCAGCAGCAACGGCAGCAGTAGCGTTAGCACCCCTTCGCCCTTCGCCAGAAACCTCCGACCATACTCCTCCTCTAGCCCAGCTTAGTTCAAAGCAACCTACCCTTCCATACATCCCCCTGCTCCTCTTTCTCTCTCTCTCTCTCTCTCTCTCTCTCTCTCTGCTTACCACAGTAGTAGTAGTAGCGGCTGACTACTATTCCCTGCACCCCCCAAGCGACCGAGCTCGCCCAACCAACCACCCACCCACCCTCATCCTCTTCTGGCCTGAGGTACCCTTGCGTGCCTGCCAGCCTGCCAACCATCCAGACCCCCTGAACCACCTCGTGCAATCCAACCACCCTCTGTGGCAGAAACAGAGAGGTAGTGAGGCAGCCAGGCAGCCTGAAACCCCAACCCCAATCCCAACCTCTCAACACACACATACTCACGAACATGTGCACACATACAATGAGAGAGACCTTGCGCCATACCGCAACCATCCCACGAACGGAAAACACAGCTGAGCCAACGCTCAGCTCTGATGCTCTAGCTTGGCTGCAATACCTTCTACCTTTAGCCATGCCGAGGATGAGCACAGAGAAGTAAAAGGGAGATAGAGAAGACAAAGACAAAGATCTCCTGTGCTGCTGCCAAGCCCATAGCGATATTACAAGAGAAATACGTAAGTAGTATATAATCTATAAAATGAATAGGAGTTTTTGATCCAACAGTTTCCTTTTTTGCTTTGCTTAAAACTTGTGTCGATTTTGATACATGAGGCTGTACAATAATCGAATATATGACTTACCAAGTTGTTTTAACACCTTTATTCACGGTGGTTGTATTTGATATTTGTGACGTTTGCGTATATACTTGTTTTCTGTTACTTTAAGCGCAAAGCTATGAGATGACGAGACAAAATTGAAAATTATCAGAAACCTTCTCTGTTTGTACAGCATAATCGCTATTTCCTTTCACGATCAGCGAGTTACAAGCCATTCGCTGAAGTCCGCGATATTTTACAGATTACATGAGGTATGAGTAAATGCTTCGACAAAAATGAGAGACGTGTTGAAGTGTTGAAGTGAACCGTGACACAATTTTTCCTTACGTGGATATGCACAAAATAACTTGAAAGCAAGAACTACCTTGTTTAGAGCTGCACTTTTTCGATAAGCATCGCCAAGATTTCATGCGTACGATGTGCATTGCTTTCAATGTTTCTCGCCACTTGAATATTTCGTTTATCAGACAAAATACAAGAAAAGATCGAAACTTATACCAAAAATGGGTTATTTACGTCGGGGAATTACACTCACGTAACAAGAAAATCCGTCACCCAGTAAAACAGAAGTCACCCATGATCAAGCTTTTTCTTTGAGACTTCTAAAAGTTCTACTATAATCGGTGACCCCTGTAGCCCTAGATACACAAACCAAACACTGGATATTCGCGTCGTATACTTACAACGTTACAAGATGCGTATAATGCGAGCTTTGGAGCTGATACACACATATTCGATAGTAGATCAACCCTTAACACTCGTATATGCTACTAGAAGTACCCTGTTGAGTATGTCTATCCCTATTTTCCTCCCTTTCCTAGCTGAGGCTAGCTTCCACATTCTGTAGCCACGGAGGAAACCAGAGAAATACAGTCACCGCCCGTAGATACAGAGAATGGTGAAAACCAAAGGGATGTTTGTAAGGTGCGGCATACACTGATGCACGTCCAACCAACACATTTACTGTTCCCACTTATTCCATCTACAGTGTAAGGTAGATACAGACGGACACGTCTGTACCATGAACTAGATGTCCACGCATACAAATGTAAACATACACACAAGCGCAGGCGGGACGACTGAACTGCAGCACACATAGATTACCTCACACGAATATGGCTAGACCAGCGGCTTTACTGGAGACACAGAGAGGGAAGGAGAGAGAGATTTGTTAAAGCTTCGCAGAGAACACACAGACGAGCCTTGCGGCACGCACGCGGGTGAGACACGCTACATACATATATGGTATTAAGCGTAGATAGGTACAGAAGAAGAGTTCGTGGCATAGTATAGCCATGCCAGTCCCCGCATACCTCGGGGAAGTTGAGTGGGAAATAGAGGGCCGAGTATACAGGGAGCACATAGAACGAAGACCAGAGGGATTTAGTAGGGTGATGTAGGGGGTAGAGGAAAGAGACGAGCGAAATAGGACTCAGGACGAGGGGATGGGTAGAGGGTCCCAGCGCGGCTGACACACAAACAACCGTGCCACGTCCTCCTCCACCTCCTCCTCCTCCTCCTATTCCTCCGCTTCTGCTTCCTCTCCACATCACTGAGTTCGCATCGTTTTCCACAACCCTCGGCTCCACTCACCCTTCGGTACCCACTCTCCTGCAACTACCACTCTCCTCCGCCTCGCCACCCGCTTCAAACCTCCCGCGGTCCACAGTGCCACACGACCCTCCATGCGACTATCCGAAGCCTCCCTCTCACATTCGCAAAACCTACCCAAAACACCCTTTTATGGTATATACGTGCGTATACATATACACATATAATCATGCTGCTCCGTTCATCAGCAAGCCACCCCGAGGCTCATCCCCGAACCAATAGCAGCGTTACGTACCACTGAATTACGCACTCGGGTACGTTGGATGCTCAATTGTTACGGGACCATCACTACGCCGGAGGTGAGTCAGGCAAGTCAGGTAAAATTGGATAAAGAGTGTACACAATGCTGCATGCTGTATACCTCAGTTGATAAATATTTCACACATCGTTTTTTAACACGGCCTTAAATACAGAATGCATATATTATATGAAAAGATCTATTATAAAAACGTGTCGAATATTTAATGAACGTATAATTATATATTAAAAGTTTTTTTAAAGTTCGGTTCATCTATTCATTCATCCATCCATTTGAACAATACATCTTTCATGCCCTGATGTGTGTTCGGAAAATATGTTTTTAAAGTACATTGGGAGGTAATATAAATAGCACGGTATTAAATCACATTAAGCTGGAATAGAATGGAAAGCATAAACAGCTCGTTCGTATTTTGAATGCATGTGCGAATAGGGACCAGCAACAAAAATCCCGTTTCGTATGCTAGTGAGAGGTTGTGCTCGACGCGCAAACGAGCTCGCAGAGAACTTTGTTGATGGGCATCGGGAACAGGAAGTACACATAGCGGCAACAGCGTCTATAGACTAGTATGAGAGCTCCTCTCATACCCTCCGTTGGTATCGTAACCCGCGTTCCTCGGCCTGTACACTTTCCAGGGAGATTACGCTCCCCACCCTCACTGGATTACGCATGGATTTCGCACGTTTCAATGGAACTAGGCACGACGATGTCAACCTACCTGTGTTGGGTTCAACGCACCTCTAAAGCAACCACACCTACCTACCCCCTAGAAACATTTACTCGGTGTTCCCTGTGTGGCTGGAGCTCGCTAACCCTCTGCTCCTTTACCCCTGACCACCCTTTGCTTATGTGTTCCAATACACCATGCACGCTCTATGTACTACAAACTCTACACATCCAATGTCGTATATAAGTCCACATGCCAACACCCTTCTACGTGTAGGTATATCAGGGTGTAAACATGTATGTATACATAGAGATGATGGTAGAAAAACGTTATATATCGGTATAGATACCAGAGCGCATATAGAACTGAACGCATGTACATTAGTAGAGCCCGTATATGGTATCAAATTGGACGTAATCTATGACTGGATACAGGCGAGCGTTCGACCTAATGCGTATTCGTGCATCTACGGTATACAACTCTGTATAGTACGTATCTCACCAATACTCACCAATATCTCGAATGATAGCGCATGCACATATACAGATACGACGTTGCAGGAGACGCTTAGGTAAAGTATTACAATGTCAGCAAGTGTGCGGCATGAACCACCCCAAAATAGCACAGGTCCAAGAGCGAGAAACATATACACCCGTTGTAATACTACAAGCAGGCTTGTGCCACTGTAGGAGAGCATGGATTAGGTTTTGTGTAGTCCTACAGGATGCACGTTGATAATCTCATGCCGCGATGCATCCCTATGAAATTAGGGAGCTGTTCAGGCTGGGCTACAGCATAGGACTCTGAAAGGCTACAACTGAAATACGTCCAACAGAGATAACTCTGTACACCTCTCCCTCCCTCTTTCAGAGGATTCCGTACGAGCTTTGACATCTATCCACGCACAACGACGGAGTTCTAACGCATCATCGCGCATCTCGTGTCTCTGTTCGCACGTCACTATTCGAATATACGTACACAGACGCGTTAAACCTATATACATATATATTTTCAGGGTCTACAGTTTGGACACGATGTACAACATTCGCGACTAGAGACAAATTGCCATGAATTTAGGCGGCTGTCGCATGGGTCGCTTCCTAATGGGGATGAAACGGCCAACGCGTTTTGGGGCGTTAATGTAAATCACCCGCAACTATCGCCAACGATGTACTACTCTCTGTTATGAGCACCGTCTTTTGCGCAAATATATTTGGAAGCCTTCTAATGATAAAATCTAATGTGAATTCGATATCAAGCACATTGAAACGAAACTTAAATACTGGTGCTATTCTTTTTCCGTTGCAGGTTTTCGTACTATTCACATAGCACACCGATCGATATCTCAAATCATCAAAGTGTTCGTGGTGTGAAAGCACCTTGAAGCTAGGTGAGTTGAAGCAGCTCCCTTTTCTCCATCAGGAAGGGTTCCGTTAATCTGGGGTCCGAGGGATGGTACGAGAATGCGAGTTGAGGGATGAGATGGCGTATGAGGGGTATAAAAGCGGACCTAGAGAACGTATGAAGGGAGATGAGGCAGAAATGGAAAGAGTTCATAGAGACCTGGCGGGAGTCAAGGGGTAAGAGGAGTTCTTGAGAGGGTGAGCGCCTGATAGAGAGTCTGTAGGAGGGGTGAAAGGAGCTCCCACAGGGCTAGGGGGTGTTCTTGATAAAGGTGGGGTCGGCGGACCCGTTGATGAAGGTTCAGGCTAGAGGGTTACTCCGCTCTTCTACTCTGATGGCTTTAGCGGGGGTGGAACGCGCACGGGGGTTATTTTACTCTGAGCTTTCCCACTATATAGCTCTGCCTCTGGAACCCGAGTGGATGGTCGAGGCCTCTGATGGTTCTTCCTATTTCTCCCGTTTCTATCCTTTTCTCTGTCTCTCGCCTTCTCCTTCTTCCCCCTACTCGGTCCAGTGCGGTCCAAGAAGCACTGATTCATTCTCGAGTTATGCCGGCGCACCCCGGCTGAATGCTGTAAAAGATATATTTATATATACACTGCGTTTATATGAAACCCTAGTGAAACTCACATAATGCCACGCGAATTGCGATTAGATTGAACGCCTTTTTCTTCTATTACAATTACCGTATATATACTTTGAGTGACTATTTATTTCTCACCGACGTTGTGGGTCTCCACAACACGATTCGCTAAAAACACGAGAACGAAACGTGGTAACAAGTGATCGCTCAGATGACGGGTTCAAGGCTTTAGACAAAGTAATCAAGCATAAAAAGATAATCGGGTATTGAAAGAAAAGCTCACCAAGATTATCTGCGCGAAGTGTGAACGGTACGAGGCCATACGAACACGGTTTCCATTAATGGCGCCAACGCCCAACGTCATTCTGCTACCATGGTAAAAGATTGGTTTCGGAATCTCCCGACTGTCTTTTCCAGTAGAAAAATAAATAGTTTTCTAAGGTTACTCACAAAACTTACGGTACAATACAGTCTGCATTACTTAACCAACACAAATTGATCAATTTAACAAAATGAAAAAAGTATACCGTAAATATTCTCGTTTATGGCTTTAACACGATCTCATGATCCAAGAAATACCAGGTCGAAAGGGATGATTCTGTCTTTTCTCTCTCATACGTGACTCCGCATTCGCGTCATTCGGAATTCAAGTCAGCGAAAAAGATTCGCCTAATGCTTGAACGTCTGCGCGTAACGGTTATATCTGTCGCTACCTCTCATGGCATTATAGTCACAGTGCCGAGTCTTTCAGGCGCCTTTCTTCTCTTTTCCAACCCTCTACTACTTCCACCCTCTTCTTAAGGTGGGTGGCGATGGTGGTCGTGTTGGGTGAACGAGGGTTAGACTGCTGGATATCTTGGAGTGCTATCCGCAATATCCTTGGTGTTTCTCTGTGTGTATGCCTTGCAAGCCCCACGGGTTTCAGCCTACGTTTGGCCGAAACCCCCGAGGTCGAAGTTAGGAGGGTCCGCAATAGCGCTACTCTGCTTTTGCTATAGCAAGCTTGAGCTGCCTAGCTGCTGGCATCGTTGCTGCTTCCTCTCCCCTTATGGTCGTTGTTCCCCCTAGATCCAACAGGACTTCTCTCACGCGAACCGGTGGGGGCGAGCGATTGGGGGTGACTATGCCAGCATATATATACGAGAGAGGCCGAGTCCGTTGACTGTTTGCGTCTACATCGTGCTAGCCACGAGCGAAGGGTGCCTGAGTATGTATTATAGGGAATGGAAGACCCTTCCACCCCCGTACCTCGCCACTGTTCGGTATTACTCCGCTGTCCCTCAGTGATCGAAGCCTATATACAAAGGGATTCTTCGTCACCCTTGCGAATAGCATGTATACAGTATACCCGGAAATTGTGGCTATGGGTCAGGGGAAAAAATCCAAGATTACAGTTTTTCCCTCACGACAGCTAAAATATCTAGAAATTATGAGCATTATCTTTCTGTTAAACATTGTGCTAAATTCTTGAATTTCAATGCCAAATGTCAATGTAATTCATTTCATTGTTCATGGTTTGTTATTAAATGTATTGTGAAGAAAGATTTGTGAAACTATTTTCGTTCTTTATCGTCCTGAATGTGTGTTCAACTGTTCGGGGTACTGAATTGTAGGATCCTCAGTTGCAAAATTTTCGTTGCATATCCACCCCAAAGTAACTTCTATCGAGCTCATCAAGGCTTACAAGAAAATGGCGTAGAGAGCAATGACGATTGTGGCAACTCCTAGCCAGTAGCTAGGGTGATAAACCATTTGTTACCAAATGGACGAAAGGGCGAAAAAGGCATGGCAAAAAAGGGAATCTGCCAACATTAACACTCTCCGCCGCAATAAATTGTTGTTGCAACTGAATAATTTGGCTTGTATGACGATTTATTTTTGTTTCTCGGTGGAAATATATGAGATGAACAGAACTTTTTTTACGGTAAAATCAAAAATCACAGTAACAGGTTTATTTGCTGGAATTTCTTGGTGTTACTTTTCATTTGAAACCTCTCCCCATTATCTTTGCAATATTATAGTGATTCATCGGTTTTTCCAATATTATTTATTATCTGTGAATAATCCCGGAATTATTATCTGATGATGCCGCAGTGAGTTTCGAAATAATATCCATGATGAAGTCGATGGAAGGCACATAGATTTTGCGCCGACTACAAAGCTTGCCGTACCTACATCGATGTGTGAAAGCCCCTGAGTTCTTGTCCATCCCCGAGACCTCGTATATCGACCTGCAAACGTGAGCCACAGTGTGACTATGATGGGGTGCGTGGATGTGAGGGGTGCAGCCAGCGATCCCCGCTCTTCCACCTCCTTTGGTGGTAACGGACAGCAGTAGAAACGGGAACTCGGGGTTCGGATAACATTGACCAGATAGCACGAGCTATGAATAAGAGAGAGAGTGAGAGAGACGGGGAGAGAGGGCGTATAGTTTCACTCGGAGAAATGCATTATATGATCATGCGAAATATATAGGCAGAGTACCGTTTATAAAGTAGTATTGTAGCCATCGTGTTTCAGTGACAGACTTCGCTTTAACCCAAAACCATATCTACCCTCGTAGGCTTTGCAGTCACGCTACCATTTTAATGTACGTAGTGTGCCTACATCCAGCATGCCGAGGGGGTGTTTCGGACGATTAAAGAGTTTGTACTGTAAAAACAGGGTTTATACCGCAAAGAGCCTGCCGCTGTCGGGCGTGAAAACAATTGAAAAATAAAAATTATATCTCGGTGGCAAATATGCATCCACGCGTATGTCTTTCTCTATCTTCTTTCCTCTCTGACTCGAACGCGTTACGTAGAGAGAAACCTCAACAAAAGAAGCGTTAGTTATTTGTGTGCGAGGGGGCTTGACGTGAAGCATTTACAAGGCTCTTTTTGCCTGGGACCGCGAGAAAGAACATGAGATACATATATTCCTCTCACACCTCGCATGAGCCACGGTCCACGCCGGCTCTACCTCTCGTGAAATAATTAATCCCATTTTTCCAGCGAGTTTCTCTTGCTCGCAACGAGAGGTTTAACACCGGCGGCCCGCAAAGATGAGCCAACTCACCTGTGCACTCTGGTACGCTTGTGAGGTTTGCCATAAAAAGAAAAAAAAAGTGAAACACTCAGTGGTGATGAACAAGGTGGCAGAGAGTTGGCTGGGGAGGGAAAAGGGGGATTAGTCAAAAATATGAGAAAAACAACCAAATTTGGTGGCTTCACTGGAGCACATGTCTCTGCGAAAAAAAAAGAAGTTAGTCGAAAACATAATCTGAAGTTGTCACTTTCGTCAGTCAACAACCTCGATCCCTCACGATTTCGATTTTACCTGGCTTCTTTTTTCTTTCCCCGTTCCGCTGTTTTACGTCAACGTTCAGGGGATTATTAGTTGTGTAGAACGACGTCGACGGTGAGAAACAGAAGGGACAAAATAAGGCGAAAGAAAACTCAAGCAACGCATTTTATTCAATTAACGCCCTTCTCTTTCTTCTCTTTCTTCACGGCTCTTTGTATTTCGCTCGTTTAGTGCATATATAGTGTACATTGTGGTCCCTCTCCCTATTCTCGTTGTCGATGTCGTCGTCGCGCAGTAGATTATGTCGTTAAAGGTCAGACCATAATACCCACTTTGCACGGGCGATCGTATGCTAGAGCTATGTGATAAAGGAGAGTAGGCAAAAGAGGAAGCAATAGAGAGGAGGAGAATACTGGAGCATCGTTACTCAATCAGGCTATTAGAAAATGGCTGGAAAACAATGAAGTTCTTAAGGGAAGCCAAGAGCACTTCTCTCGTTATATATGATTGAATACGTGTATGAAGGGAGAATGAGATACGGCGCGATCGAATGAAAGATTTTATCAACGGTATATAAATACATTGATCAGCGACTCGCATTCACTTTTCCCTGCTATAACTATGGATCCCTAGTGGTTCCTGTTTATGTGATCATTTGTTCATTAAATGCTATCCATGTTTCATGGAAAAATACAATTTCTAATTGCTGCAAATTGGATATACATTATTTGTTTTACTGAAAGTTGAGGTTTTTTTTCCATCGTTATCAGTCAGCTGATTAAAATGAAAAACGTTTTTGATCATTTTCAAGGTTAAAGCTTGTGTTAACATGGTTAACATGGTAACCAAACAAGTTGAAGATGGATAACACGGTGAAAAATGATTTTTTTAAATGCGTGCTAACGGAAGCAGGAATCAATAATGCGGTGGGGACCAGAAAGTTCACATTTTTTATCGCAATTTGTCATTATCAAGGGTGATAAAATGGGTTATGGTCAAGAACCACCGCAAAGTCGATCACAATAGCAAAGATAGAGGTATGGCATCAGTTGGGTTTTGACGACGGTACTGACTACATGATAATCCCCAGAAGCCACAGCAATATTACAAATGACGATCTACTGTAATCGATTCGAGTGACCTCTTCCACGATCCCCGTTGGAACATACGCCTAAAGGTTGAACGCCGTAAATTTCGTTTAGTTTTGCTAGCCCAAATGATAGTCAGTGACGTTACTCGGATCTGGTCGTACATGTGTTCATGAAATTACAAAAAAATCAAGCATATCAAAATGACAAAACCATAAATTATTACCAATAGTGTTGAGAGAGTTCAACCCTTTCTCATATTTGACAACGAGAACAAAGGTATAATTTCTTTGATCGAAACATCATTCAAGGAAATCGAATTCGGTTCAACATCATGGCACAAAGTGTTCGTTTTGCATTGCATCCATCGAAAGCCAGAAAATCCTGCATTACTGGCTCAATGACGGAACAGCTAAGCTAGTGAGGTAGCTCGCTCGGAAAATGGGAAAGTTAGCTGAATAATTTAGACGTCTGGCATTGGTCTTTCTGGCCCACCGACTACAATCAACAGTCCGTATCGTGACTCTTCTGTGTGTCGCGCATCCATGCTATGTGGCACAGCAGAGAGAACTCCACCAAAGTGCAATGCGAGACCAAAATCATCTACACACACAAATGTGTGTATGCCACATGTAAATGTGTACTTGTGGGTATATCTACATTTCATGCATGTACCACTATCGTGAACAAAATGGACTCCTCTAGATATAGAGGGTTTATCCAGGGTGCTAGCCCTCATACTATTATCTTTTGCCTATGTGCGTATGTATAATGGCACTAACGTGAACATATTCGTCCTTGTGGAAAATGGAAAATACGTGCAGACACGCAGCATGTTGTGTGAGCGTATGCATCGCTCTGGCGACGCAAATATGGCCATAAATACATGGGAAAGCCGTTTGGGAGTGACAAGCTAGCCCCTTCCGCAACCATTGCTGCATGTACTGGTGGTAGCCCTGACATTTGTGCATCTATATATATATAGACATGCAGTACCTGATAAATGAAGTGGGAAAGCAGTTTTATTCCAGTTGCATTCCAGCTGATCTTTCAATTCCTCAAAGAAAGGACTTTTCGAGAAATTATACTATTTTTCGAATGAAATGTTCAAAGACATATTTCGTTTTAGAAAATGTCGCATATTTATAACACTTGCAAGAGGAATTCATAAATACATAAACGTAAAATTACATGTAAACGTTGATGCTGGGACAAAACAGCTCTCTCGTATGCTGGATAACATTCGAATTTACCTATGATCACTTGTCAAAGAGACGAAGAGCGAGAGTGGGAGAGAGGGAAAGAGAGAGAGCAAGGAAAGGGGCTGCATCAGTTCGTGCCACCCCCTGTGATCCACTCGGCCGCATTACCACCACATCACTGTACCGTGTCTATGCCTTCATAGAATTATTACCATCATCGATTCAACGACGCACTCCCATGGCCTAATACAAATGCGCTTGAGAAACCATCGACGCTATGTGGTAACGATAATCTACACTGATGCACTGAAGAATCACTAATATTTCCAAGCAAAGTTTAGGCCGCTTGATAGTGGCTAGATCTTGAAGAAAAGTATGGGCGTCGAATGTAAAATTTGAAAAGAGTTCAGAAGTTCAAAGCTCCTAGGTCGTCAGTGAGTCATGAAACACGATATTTTTGTAATGTTTTAATTCTAACCAGTTATTTGACCGTCGAATATTGTGGGGCATATACGAAACCGCCCCGATAAAGTACGAGAATAAAAAAGCATTCAAATTATAATGTAATTTGCTTGTTTTGTTCCGATGAATGTCTATTTCGCATAAAATCGTACTTACCTCATACGTAGCACAGCTTATTGACTTGATCTGAACACTACTGAATTCTCTGTACATATATACCAGGAAAAGCTCTTTGCATGCAACACATAAACAATTCTTTTTGTAGCTAATTACGACAGGGGCGGAAATAAAATAATGTCTCTCTTGGATAAATGGATATGATTACTTCGGCTTGAATAATTTTGTAATTATCAAACGGTGATTCATTTGATTAATGAAAGAAGAGCTGCATCTGAAATATAATAGCCAACACTTATTGGAAAGAATTAATAATTAATCCACCTTTTTTCAAATATTCAATTCAATATTGGCGATTTTGATCTTTCCAACAGCAATGAAATTCCACAAATTTATTGGCCGTGGAATTTTTAATGACACTTCCCGATCATCGATATCCCTACTATTTTGGATGTAGCAAGGTCGATCCGTATTATACACATCTGTATTCAGTTTTGTGAACATATACACGTCAACTATTATGGGAAAGGAGGCGGGGTAGATTCAAGCCTGTGGCTCAGACGGGTTTCAAACTACCACACACCATAGTATGTGACACACTATATAGTCCTGTACTGTGCTCTTGGAATAACCCTCATCCCTGTGATGCCTATTCCAAGGGAGAGGTAGATACGAGGTGGAAATGGGGGAATGGGAAAACTGGCTCTCTCTCTCTCTCTTTCTCTCTCTCTCACACACACACACACCGACAGGGACTTGGTTACTCTCTTTCTCTCTCTCTCACGCTCTGTCTCTCTCCCTCTTTCGCATATTGGAGTGCTTGGTTACGTTAACGGTGGGCAAAACGGGGTGGTATAAATTATACCGTTCAATCGATTTGCTGTCAGAAGACCCTCCACACTGCGTTTGTGAGGCACACGACACTATGCCGTGAGGAGGCCACACGTTTCAGCGGCAGTGGTGAAGGGAGGCAATGCAAGCAGCAGGAGACGAGAAGCATATACCGATGGGTCAGGGTATAGGGGATGCTGAGGGGGTAACAGTCGGCATTTAGGCACACCGGAATCCACATACACTTGGCAGTAACGTGAATATAGCAGTACTTGAAGTGTAGTGGGAAGAGACGAAGAGGCGAGGACGGAATGGGTAGTTGGGGTTGATAGGATGTAACGCAAAAGGGGGTGCAGGCAGGACGAGGAAGGATAGTACTGAGGCGATTTTGCAGCAGCCCAATCGGCATGTCCCCTTCTCGGTTTTCGGCCTCCTCATTTCGTTCCAAGAGTGAAAGCACAACGGTGCTGGACACGAATGGCTAAACCATTGGGTTTCGCCAAGCACGCACAGGGGATCTTGCATTCTGATGTCGACTGACAGGTCCGTTGGGTTTCACTGGGATTTACCTGAGGGATTAAATCTTCCCTGGACTCAGTGGCCGGATCGTGTATTGCATTGAGCTCTTAGTGCCGATGCTTTATTTCGTTGATGGGGCTGATTTCTATACGCAAAGGCAAAAAATCATCATATGCGGGTGGAATTTTATGATGAGTTTTTTTATACCTGTATTACATTTGCAAATGTAAGTCTTGTGAATAAATTTAACAGCTTTGCAAAAACCTTTACCTGCATAAAGTACGTCATAAAACCGTCGTATTGGAGTATTTAAGAGTGCAGCAGAGCTCGCACTGGCTTTTTCTCTTTAATACATGACGTCGACGAACGCTACCGCGTCTCTTGATACATATGAAAATATAAATGGGGCATATTCATCTCCATCAAAAACCCAACAACGTTTTAATCAGAAATGTCGAAAATTTGTGTCAATCGATAATTGCTAATCCGTATTAAAATTAGTCAATTTTATTCACCTTCGAATGCAACATTATCATTCGCGTATGCTTCTCTAAAGAGATGTAAAAAAAAGTATTTTTCCACGTGAATCTTCATTGTAATACATTATAAAATGTTATTACGAATAATTTACGGTGGCTTCATGGAAACTGCGAATCACCATTAATTAATAATACCGTGATGCGTCACGTTCTATAATGAAACTTAGTAATTTGTAATGTAATGCACTACAAGCTCATATATTAGAAATTCTATGGTCGTACCATGTAGATTTTGCGGTCATTCTATTGCTTTCTTTAGATAGACAGTGTCGACGGTGTCCGAGACAGTTCTAATTTCCACTAGTCCTCACTGTGAGACAGAGATGTCAATCTCCTCTTCCCTTTTGCGCATATCCTTACCTTGGGCACTATACTCATTCATAGACATAATGAGCCCTTCATCAATAGATAACTTCATCAGATATTATCGTTAGAAGGACCAATAATGACAGTATATAGCCGACAAATTCAGCGAGCTCACTGTATAGCAGCCCTCACAAAATTTGATGAACAAATGAATTGATGATTAATACAAAAAGACTGAAAAGGTTATGATTGGAAAAATCGATTAGATGGGAATGTAACAATGGTTGTAAAAACGTACGGATCATTTTTTTTGTACCACGTGAATTATACTTTGTATCCAAAAACTAAAACGTAATATACTTACAAATTTTTATATACAAATTCATGTTAACATAAATGTACTTGCTAGAAAATTGAAGGTGGTCACCTCAACAGCAGTACAACCCATTCTGCCTCTGTTGAGTTTAGAAGTAGGAAAGAGACAGTAGTCAGTAATATGATGCGATGATAGATAGAGAAGGAAGATGGAAAAGGAGTGTGAATCCAAAAAAGATGGTTGCGAAACCCTCATCCTGCAAACCTCCCAGTATAACTTTCAGACCGACGAGTTGCATCGTTGGAACTCTCGCTATATCATCTCTCATCTCCCACGAGGAACCCATCCAAGCAACCCCTTCTCTCATCCGACAAATATCCCTAACCCCACGGCTCCCCACTAAAGTCCAAACTCTCTCGGCTCATCCAACATCGTAGCTTCTCTACCATGTTTTCCTTCACTTCCCTTTCCATTATCTCTAGGGACGCGCACATTTCCACGGAATATATACAAATCCCAAAATATCTTCAATTCTCTCTATCCTCGTTCTCTCTCCTGCATTCTACATGTCATTTTTTTTTCTAACCTGGAGCCATTATTTGTTTAAAGTACGAACATTGAAAAATGAGGGTAATAGGATCGCTTGATTCTTCCCTATTCGAATCCTTTGATCGATTGGCTCTCTACTTTATTACGAATCGTTAAATAATCCCAGGAACAATGGATATATTACATTACAATTACATATTACAATGGCTTCTGCCATGAGAGCTAGTTCTTTTATTTATATTATCATTGAATTCAGCAAGTTAAGCAGACGAGCAAATGCTCGTGTAGCTGCGACAAAAAGCTGGAACATTTCTTGCAGTGAAAAAGCGATGATAATTAAGACAGCCCTGCGACCTCGAAACTTCTCGTGGCCCTTGGCTACTATGACGATGGGATGAGATGGCAAGGGTGGTTACGAGGGGGTAAAGAGTTCGTTGGTGCGAAAGGCGATTCGGAATCCTCTTTCTCCCTCAGCTTTCGCTACTCTGTTCAACCCATCTCACCCAACAAGACGAGCTTTCTCTCCGCTACGCAAGGGTACGAGAGCGGAGAGAACACGACGTCATTGGGGGTGTTCAAATATTATATATATATACATATATATACATTGGAGACTCAGACCCCGAACTCAGTTTTCCCGCTGGCGCCCACCACGGTTCTCCTCGTTCCATCATTCACCAACACAGCTATGTAAGAAGAGAGAGAATTGGATAGAAACATATATACATATATACCTACCCTGAACGTACGCGGCATTTTCACCGAGAGCCAAGGGTTGTAACCACCCTCTCTTCCTCTGATTCCAGTGGCAGGCAGACAGGCATCTAGGCAGCCTGCCTGGCAGCCTGGCAGGGGCTGCACGTCACCGTCTTACGCTATCGTCCCGAACAAACACCCCCGATGCACCCCTTCAACCTCCGTTCTCTCGCCCAGTCTCTCTTTCTCTGGTTCCTGCGCGCTCTGCCACCCTCGACGTCAACGTTACCTACGCGAAACCCCGTATATATAGATCGCACTTGCTTCTGTGTTGGTACGTGAGTAGCAGAGGGCAAACCAAAAGGAGAGAGGGCTTGTGTGTCAAGCTCATATCTCTGTGGTAGGCTAAAGGAAAGAAACATAAGGGTGAGAGAGATAGAGAGAGAGAAAGAGGGAGATCTGTATAGATCGTCGCTCTGCGAGCATAAAGGGGGTTCGAAGCAAGAGAACGTGGAAGGTGGAACCTCCAACGAGAGACTGAGAACGTTCAAGGGACGTACCATCTTCCGGTATACGAAGGGTATATGTTATGTGCGGAGGGCACATCAGCCGAGGGGATGAGAAATGTAGTACATATATCTATAGTTGTAACGTACAACTAAAATACACTCCAGTATTGGGTATGCATTTTGCCTGTGGGGCGTCCGTGACTCTCTGTCAAGAAAATAGAAGTTTGCTTCCCTCCGAATAGACAATACAGTGACCCAGTGAGTCACTCAAGATCAATATATTATGTTTCCTAACGATTAGCGTTATGTTACTGATCGTAAATTTATATTTTGGTCTGTCAAACCGTAGGCATCGAAAAACAAGATTTTAGGTTATCGTTCTGCGAAAGATTTTTATGCAACTTACTTTTTAGGTGACAGCATTATGTAAACTTGAATGTATGTAAGTGTTCATACCATTTGAATGCACACGAAGTCCCCTTGAAGACTGCCGATAGATCGAGTTGCTTTTGAGAGCGTAAATCAAAAAGTTTGGAATGATCGTTAAAAAGTTTCGAAACTTGGGCATGAAGTATACCGCTTGAAATGATAAAATCCGTAATTTCCTAATGAAACACGATGAAGAGCAAATGTATAAAACACGTCACTGGAGATGGACAGAAAAGGATACACACGGTGTAATCGGTTGTTCGCCGCTGTCATTTTCGATCATTTCTTTGCTCGACTCTTATGTATGTTAAAAAGAAGGCAATGAGAGAAAAAAATGAACAGTCTATTCAAATAATCCTTTGCTGTGAATGCCACCCACTATTCGTGGGACTGTGGTGGGAAATCGTTCGAGGCGTTCTTCTGCCTGACGCGTTTGTCTCACTCGAGTCCATCACCGTATTCACAAAACCAACCCATCGTTCTCTTTCCTCTCCATGCTTCACCGCGTCTCACCTCACCTTTTCTATTCGTTTTCTCTTTCGCATTTGCACGGTAACTATACATTCGTGTATATGTGTGTATATATAATTGCGTGGGTATATAGATATGCACATGCATAGCAAAGCATTAGCTCCTCGCGCTCGCGCGCACAGAGATACTCATTCATTCAATTTCAGTCAGTCCCAGCAAACGCGCACCCCTGTCGTGTGGCCGACAAAAAATAATTAGTGAAGCCTTATACCCCTGCGGGCGTTCTATATCTCCCCGCTGCTCTCCTGTGATGGCCCCAAACCAGAGAAGCAACGTCCCCTTTCAACCCTGTGCGCTCGACGGCTACGCTTATACCTTATGCTTGAATTTTCTATTCCCCTCTCACCCCCTCTCTCTCTCTCCCTCTCTCTTTGTCCGCTTCTCTCTTTACTGACTCACTCTACCACCCCATTTTGTTCTCTTTTCCTCTCTCGCAAACCTCGCTTGTTCACTCGCCTAGCACGTTTCCCTCTCTTACCGAGCAACCCCCGACGTTACCCAGCCAACCACCCTTGATTCACCCTCAGGCCGCCTACCCACCCCGTGCCCTTTTCGCCCATCCACTCTTGGAAGCTCTTTCTCGCTCTTCGCCCTTGTCGGTTCTACCACCTCCTCCTCCTCCTCCTCCTCCTCCTCCTCCTCTTTCTCCTTTTGCTACCATCCGCAATCCTCTTTCTCGACTAGCGAGGCTTCGAGTCCCTCACAACCTCTCGTCGTCGTCGTCGCCGCCGTCGTCGTCGTCGCCGTCGTCGTCGTCGTCGTCATCCTCGTAGTAGTTTTCTTGCTCCCTCACTCGCTTTTCCTCGAATCTCTCGCATCCTTTTCCACTCGCCCAACGAGTAGACAGCGCTCTGCTTTCTACTCGCTATTCCAACACTGATGCCGCTGCTTTCATTTCACTCCCTTAAATCTCCCTCTACTTCTATCTCTCTTTCTCTTTCTCTCTCATCCTCCCTCTCCCCTTCCTCACACCCTCTTTCACACAGCTTTCTCCTGCGCTTATATACCACCCATTCCACGTGAACCAAGCCAGAGTAGAGCGGCCCCATTCCACACGGCCAAAACCCTAGCTCAGTCAACCACCCCCTCGACGGCCTCGGGCGGGATGATTCAGGCGCCGGTAGGACGCACCCACCTTCACAAGGGGTCGGGGCATACGGGCGAAATGGCGAAGGATGAAACGCAAGGGAGAGGTATAGTCGGTACGATGGCTCGGGGTTCGAGGAATGAGAGGGTATTACCAACCGTGCAGGGGGCAAGAGGCGAGGATGGAATTGGGGGAAACAGAGTGTGTCGGGGACTTTGCTCTGCTGCCTTCAAGCTGCGAAAGGTTTGCGAGGCAGGACGGAGGCCACGATGAAGGGTCTTGGCAAAGACGATGCAGAGAACGCGGATCACCCAACCATTCAGTTACGGCAACGGTGTATCGCCGAGCTTCAACTTAACTAAGCAAAGTACTCCGTACTTTCAAACGAGCAATAGCTAAAGAAATTCGCTGGGTAGATGCCACGAAAATACTGGCCTTGATCTATTGAGATTAATCTTAAATACGGTTGATGGTAGGAGTACCCTTTTCTACCAACATCTTGATAAAAAAAAAGAACCTCATGACAACCATATATTTGGTGAAAAATGGGAAAATACTAGCAGAATCATCCGTTTTACATCAGCTGCAATTCTGAGATCTAACTTCCCGATCGAAAATTCATCAACGATCGCTTCAAAATTCATCAAACTTTCGCTTCAGATACGCATAAGTTTTTCCGACCAATTTATACAGATATCTTTTATGCTCGCAAAGTTAATACTCTGATTACTCAAAACTTTCAAACCGAGTTTGATTTTAATAAAATTTAATCAATGTTATCTCTTCTTCGATCTATTTTTATTTATTTTTCTAATCCTTTCCACCTTAATTTCACCTCACATCGCATTCCACTCCAAAAGATTTTGACATCACTGCAAATACACGACGATACATTTAAGATTCGCAATATACCAGGTGATCAACCAACCTCCGACCTTCTATCAAGCTTCACGGATCGCAGAAGTATTTTAGGGAATTAAAATAAATTCTACAAAACAACTAGACGATTCGACTAAAATGGTTATGAAATTCCTGCTTAATAGATTCCAAAAATTTAATCGGATCATGTAAAAAGGCAATAAAAAACAAAAGCACAAAGATATGACTATGTTTTTCTTCGAACTGTTCCTGAAATAATGAACCCAGACGAAAAACTTTACGAACGATTCGAATAGGTAAAAAAAATTGACGAACTTTTAATGATTCAATGAAAAGCCACTTCAATAAAATATATTGCCATGGAAATTTACATGTGCTCCAGGGCATCTGCACTTTGAAATACATTTTTAGTCCTGGTTCGGAATTATTATTCACTATTCGTCCAACAACCAGAGACAATAACAAAATCTATTGAGTCTTTCTACAAGACATTGCCCACTGCGAATGTTCCTAGACGCACCGCGGGGCGCTAAGTTATGCATAGGAAAGTGCGAAATACACTCGGGGTGTCGCAATGTTAGGGTGCGCAGGTGGTGTTAAGGATAAAAGCTCTCTCGTTGTCAGCCTGCAACGTCCTTCATGCCTTCACTGCCTCGTTTAAGCTGCTTACAGGGATTCTCAAAAGCTGTATGTAAAATGTACCGAGAACAACGATCATGAAGTTCGGAAGAACAAAAACTTTATGAATTTTTTTTTTCTACGATGCTGCTACGATTAATGAGATATCGAAGTACATGAAAGAACCAATAGAATGCCTCGCTGAGAGATAACGTGGAGTGGGGGAAACTATGGAAAGTTGGTATTTCTACGTGCTTCGAACAGCACATTGTTCCTGTGCTCATTATTAAGTCAATATCATCTCGAAGATGGGTCGGAGGAATCAGCTCCACTCTTTTGTGGAGAAGTTGTAACTGAACTATCTCGCGGAACTTCAGTGAATTTTTAAATCGAAGACTCGCGCAGTAGTCAATCAAGTCAAGAACATTTCCGAACGATAAACAAAATTACAGATATCGCGAATCTCTGAATTTGATGACCAAGAAATACAATAATGATTAGCCATGCGCAGTGCAATAAATCTCGCTAATTTTAACATATTTCACGTCTGCTTTGAAGCTGCAAGCCAATAGAAGTGACAGAAAATAAAAATAAAGAGCAATGGAGGGAAAGAGTATAAAAAACAGAGAGCAAACGCTGGGACGAGGAAACTCGTCGGGAGGCGGAAACTCGGGAAGAGGATAAGGAGCATCTTGTTTCGTAAATAGACTTTTCACCAGGTGTCCGGCGAAGCCAAAGACCGTCTTTGACTTGCCACGCCTCGCCCCTTCCGTTTTTTTCCTCCCCTTTTTCTTCCTCTGTCATCCAAATAAACTAACAAGCCATTTTTCCTTTTCCTCTTCTTCAAGCAACGCCTCAGCATCTTATTTTTTATTGGAATAACATACGTTTCTGTCAAGGTATCGACACGTGTATACGCACACATTTACGGAGCATGAATATATGAACCTCGTTGAAATGTTTCCAAAGTTCCTCCATACGATTCGCTGGGCAAATGTATGGCTTCGCTTCTTAATAAATATATGGTTTCTTCGAGGAAGAGGAAACGTGAGTGAATTGTCCCACGCTGGGTTGAATCGTTACATCAGCTAAACGCGGCATTCCTGCGTATAAGCGTGAAGCTGGTTATGAGGACAGTAGACGTCCAACAACTGGGCGTGTAACATTCATTGTTTAAATATAAAGACCGATAAAATAAAAGCTAAACGGGGAACAGTACTCGAGATATCGTTGCCTGTATGTGTGCAACTATGTTCAGTTGTACCATGTAAAGGTATAGTTACATTGTATGAGACAGGTTTATTTGCTGGATGAGCTTCGCGAAGGGGTGCGAGCCCGCGTGAACAGCCACCGCACGAGACCACTCCTTATTGAAGGTGAAATTAGTAAAAGTGAAAAGTAAAGACACACCCTTGCGAGGAGAAGCAGGGTGTCGTCGCTAATGGTTGGGTGCACGAGAAAGAATTTTTTTCGTACTAGAGATGAGGGGTGCCATGATAAATTGCATAATAATAAATTTCGAGCCCCCGGCGACCCATCAAATTCGCTTAGAAAATGAGCTGACTTTTTATATTTCATTCTCGGTATTAAAAATAATGTTAAAGTTTCTCAAAACTTACACACACTTCTGGCTGGAGAATTAATCGGGTGTAGTTAATGATTTGTCTATGATTTTTCCAAATAAGAATGGTAATGATTTGAAAGTAAGTGAAAAATTGTGTTAAGGCTCCTGACAAAAATCTAGGTCAATGTCCATATTGTTGCTAGATATTGACATTGGATTAACTCTTTTCACTTATTTATCTTAGCGAGCAAAACTTCGCTCTGCATTTGTGGGTCCACGGTCTTTGTTTTTTCCAGAGCTCACAACGATACGAACCGAGTTCAAAAGTAAATCCCAAACAAAGTTGTTGAGGGGATGGGTATATAAATGTATATATGTATGCTATACGTACGGAGAAAGCCGTACAGGAAGAGATCGGAAGAAGGGTGAACGGTCCCTTCATTATTCGAGAATTAGTAACCTCATTCCCTCCATCCGTTTTTCACCCCGCCCCTTCACGAAGGCAAAGTTTCGTCTCTTTTTCAACACCTAGAAACTCTCATACCCACTGCTAACCCCACGGGACTAAATTTTGTTTTCTGGTTGTACATTTTTCAAGTTTTTCCGCTCTTGAACAAGAATTTCAAAGATCACCGGTATACCATATCCGAAGCTCAATTTAATTCGAGAGAATCCAAGAGTTTCACTTTTTTTTGTGTCCGTGTTTTTTCAGGGTTTCTCAATTTGTAAAAAAATACATGCAATAAAGAATATGTTATGAATCCGTTTATTAAAGTAGAAAGGAATTGATTTCAATTCGAAACCATGAAACTCGAAAGATCCTTCGTTCAACTTAATGGCGTAACTATAACGTAATTTGCTTATATTTGACCCTGAGTTGGGTACCAGATGAAAAAAGGAGAAAAAATAGCGTGCCATTTCGAATAAACATAAAGTGTAGATAACAGTGGATAGCGTTATGAGAATTTGCGCGTAGATACGCACCGAATCGAGTTGTACTCGAAACGCTATACATGGATGGGAAGACCGGCACCTTGGCGCCAGACTCACCCTTCTGAGACTCTGCAGACTCACCTCCATCTCTTTTGCCGTCTCTCACCGAAACCCTCCGATCCTCTCGCTCGCACCAACGTAAAACAACCCCTGGTCCTCATTCGCCCACTACTCCGGCAACGAGCTTCCATTTCGCAAACCCAGCCACCCACCCATCTACGAGAACCATCTAGCAAACCCTCTAGCATCCCTCCGACCGAGTGGTAGCAGCAGAAGCTGTATGTATACCCCCCGCCCTCCCGCACCCTTCTTCAGCTCCGCCTCTTCCATCCGAAACCCTACAGCACTACTGCCTCACTCCACCTCGACAACTCCTACGTAGCTCAAGGGATGCGGAGCTTTACGAGTGAGCGAGACGGACATGCTGAAGGAAGAAGAGATTGAGAGAGAGGGCATGCAATAAAGTGACCCTCCAGCTATCTCCAAAATCATCCCTCACATTCTGGAGCCCAAGCTCTACCCTCGAGCTCGGACGCGTCCGATATTACCGTCTCCTTTCTACAGACAGGATAGGGTGACCTAACTCTCACTCCCCCCCCGTACTTCAAGACAGAACATAACGAGAAAATAAGAGGGAAGTATTTCGAGCTTGCTGCAATTCGTGACGACAAACTCCGTCCTTGTATTTAACTCATGATCTCGCGAAGATTTACCGATCGTCACTCATCTCAATGATGAATAAGGGTCAAGGTGAGGGTATCATATGTTTTATGTTTAGTCTTCAAGAACTTTATCGTCAACAATTGCATGCTTGGTAAAAAAATATATATAATGCAAAATATATGTGCGACTTTGTACCCGTGACGTTAAAATGGCAAATTACTAAATATTATTTGACTTTAATTTCTATTGAGATGCAAATGATAATGATGCAATAATATGATTTTTCGATCGTTTTGTGAGTCCATTGTCCTCGTGAGTTGGAGACGTAATCTGACATTTAGGCCACGTCTTCCCAAAACAGAATGATGTACACGCGTACTACGGAAAAAATAACTGGAGCAAATTGTGTGGGAAGTCTGGCGGATTTCATGGATTATTCCCTAAAGAACAATGGATTTCATACTGAATAGAGCGTAACTATAGGGAAAAAAAGGCCGTCGGATTCCCAGTTCAATAGAATGAGCGACAAGAAGACCAACAGACGGACGGAGAAGCAGAATTACGTCAATTAAGCTCCCCAATAACATGGTCAGTATTCTCGTGTCACAAGCAAACGAAAATTGATTTTCCAAACGTCATAAGAAGAAATTTTTTCAAATTTCCAAACCGAGTTTGTTTGAGATAAGCTTAGAAGTAGTCAAATATAAATTGCGGAATATTAAGTGAAGATATAATTGCGTACTTTATCTCTCCGATTTCTAAACATTTCACGATTGTTAATAGCATCTTAGACAAAATGGTCGTCGACCGTACCATATTTGTGTTTATTGAAACAATAAAGATGTCTCCATTGTGCCAGTCAACTTCTACGTCAAGCACTCACTGTCAAGGCTCATCATGACGCTGAAGGGCCGTGGGTTGTCGGATTGATAACAATAATGGGCGATGGTGCAGCTTCGTTAACAATACACACAAAAGAGTTGGTATCAATTTGGACTACTTCAATTTCTTACGATTAGATACGTTTTTGCCACAACTATTCAGGATCCATAGTTTACAAAGAGACGTGTTCAATTGAAATCCTCTTTTACTCAATAACTGATTCATTAACCTTAGTCATTTGTTTCCACGATCAGCATCATTGTTTTCGTGATTTCAAAGTCAAAATTAACCTTAAAAATGGACGGTAGCTTATTTTTAACAGGAACAATAACAATTTTTAACAGGAACAATAACAATTTTTAACAGCAACTTGAAGATTAGATGAACGATGAGACTACTTACCTTCATCATTGAAGAACGGATTTCAAATAATAAAAATCGAGTGCGTTCATGGCGCAAAACGTTGAGGTATTTCACATGTTTCCCCATCGCGCTAAACCAAAGAAGCACTTAATAAAGCTACTTGTGGTCGGCTTTTTCGATGTAGTAAAAATGTACAGATATGAGAACGATGGTCCAAATTGCCACAAACTTATCCGTATTGTAGGGTGTAGTGAAGCTAGATAGGCAACGGGATGTGAAGGGATATAGGAGGGTATCTCGAGGGTAGAAATGTTGGGGAGGTATTGCCGGAGCCTTATTGGGATTGTAGGGATAGTGAGGCTCGAGTTTTCCTAAGGGTCGGAAAATTTTAGGGCGAAATCGAGGGCGAAAGAAGGAAGGAAATAAAGAGGGTGAGCGGTCGCCGGTTGGAGGTATTGAAGGAGTAAGAAGGAAAGACTGAAAAGAGTGGATGAGTGAACAGCATGCGGATGGAAACGAGAAAGGAAAATTGGAGGGACTGGGAGAAGTGGCTAGGCAGGGGGTATAGTATAGTTGATGGAACTGGGGCCGAGAACACAACCCTGTCGGCACCCAGATGGGGTGGAACAGAGATCTTCGAGCGTTACCTGCGAGTGCGAAGGAAACTCCGCAATAGTTCTTTCGACGTTTCGAAACAATTTATTTTTACCTTAATAGTACGATAAGGACTAATCAATTGAAGAATTCTCCACTTCTTCATGATGTCAGAATTGCTCTGACGAATGGAACGAAAAAAATTGGACCAGATTCCTAATACATAAGAAAAGACACTTCGAAATATATACTGGCAATGAGATTCTTTATATTTTCTTCAATTTGATTTGTGTGCAATTTAAATATAATAATGATAATAATAATAAAATAATAATACTAATGATAATAATAACAATAATGAAAATAATAATAATATTAGTAATAGGAATAATAATATTTTTATAAATAATATTAACAATGATGATATATTATGAATATTGATAATCATAAAGTTTTTGGATGACATATTTGCGGAACAAATGACACGATGATACGGAGATTAATTAATCCAACAGTTTAACATCCTCGCATTTACTATTGAAAATAGGTATTACGCTTCGTATATTTCTCCTTCATTCTACGTCACTACAGTTATGTACAAGGTTAAATAAAATTAGTTTTTATGGAGAAGAATCTGCATACTACGTCCACGACAATTATCGAACCTTTATTTCATAAATAAGTCATTTATTTTCATTTTTCATCGTCAAATCGGTGAAATCATTTGGATTATACAAGATATCGCAGTACTTGTACTTCTGCAAAATTTTTGAAAAATTTTATACTCAACGACCACGAACATCTACCGAATAATTTACTAGGTACTATCTTTTAAGGGGGTAATTATACACACGAAGCCTAAGGGCTACACAACGGTCAGAATCTTTAAGACGGAAACAACAGTGATATTCAAGTGAAGTTGGCTTTTTACACAATCGACTTCATCACCCGACCCCATTTCATCTTTTTCACTTTTCACGCATCATCACCTCATCATCGTAGACGCTTTACATGCTTCGAATAATGGCGATTGGAGGTGAGTACGTGATAGAAGACGTGAAAACCGAAAAAAACAAATATCTCCAAAGATTATTCTATAAAGCTATCAAATTTATACCCGTAATTATTATCCTTTCAGTATCCATTTGAAAATACCGTAGTCGCAGGTATGTAAGATTTGCACACGATGTAATAACCAGAAAGATCGAAATCTTCGAAAAAAAGATTATTTTAAAACGTAAGTATTGTTGTAATAGTACGTACACTTTAAGTGGAATTTTTTATACAAAAATAACGGAACTCACAACTTAATCTCTCTTCCTCTCTTCTTTTTTCAATAATTTATCTAATGTACAATTACCACGCAATTAGTGTGGAACATGGTCATAAAAAGCATCGAATACGTCGATTTATTTATTGGCCAACCTCACCACATTCACTCGAAGCGAATATTCCGTTTTTCTTCTTCTCTTCGAACATATTCCTCATTTTTATCTCGAAGACTGGAAGCTTGTGTGATGCACGTACGAAGCATCGTTACACGATGCGATCACCATTTGACAAAATACATTTTTTCATGTCAACATTCAGAGTCAAGTTGCCTATTATGAGGTTACAAGAGGCAAAAATTTCGACTAAATTATTGGAGCTAACAGCTACGAAAGGCAGAACGTAATCTCGTTAAGCAAAGTTCAGAGAAATGGGCGTGCACTTGAATTTTTAGTAACGACTTTACTGGAATGTTAAATAATTGAAAAAACAAATTAAGGAATAATTTTTCTTACGTATCCAACATTTCCAATATATATTTCAGTGCCCCGCAATAAAAAAATCTCATAATAGGCACTTGCACTCTGTATGAACATAACTCTTTATGCACTCCTTGCCATAAAATCGTTATAATTTCGTCTGTAATCGTATAAACAATATAACACGATGTTTCAATGTTTCGTCAATTAGACAAGTATTGTAATTGGATGAGCTTGGACGTGTCCGATCGAATCCAAATGTAGCTCGATGTTGGATAACGGGAACTGTTTAATTAGTAGTGAGAGATCGCGAGGGACACGACGTAGCATGGATAGTGCACATGTCACTTTGGTTGAAAGCTTATCAACGGTTCGGTCCACGTCTATTCCGAGATTTCCTTTCGCATGTGTAAAGCTTTTGGTAGATGTTACTTTAAGCTCAGCGCTTTCATGGAGAAATTTATACTCGAGTCAGGTAAGCAACAAAATGACACAGATGCGCAATTATTGCAAGAAGTAACAATGTCTGAAGGAATTAAAATTTGAATGGAACCGACAAAAATACATTGAGAACATTGTGTTGTACGGCTTGATGAAAATTACAACAGGATTTCATGCAGCGTGGTTGTTCTTTGTAGGTAAAAAGCATTCTGGTTTGTGTCAGCCATATTCATTCAACGTACCATCTCCTGTATTCGTCGTAGTCATTGCGTCGAATGCTCATAAGTATTTAAAATGTCTTTGCGACCATGATAGTGTAAAAAGAAAAACTTCTCAACCGATCAAATGATATAACGGATTTATAGATTCTAAAATTAATAAAGAATTTGTGTCAAGAAATCAATATTCATTAACCACAAGTTTTTATTGTAAAAATGATGTTTATTGATTATTCACCTTGTTGATTTAGAAGCAAAAGCAAATAGAAATATTGAAATGTATGAAGTTGATGTATTTCTTGAATAAAAATAATCAAATTTCATATTGAAGGTGAAGAAGTGACACAACATTGCTTCACGCCATACGTGACTACGAAAAATATCAGAGTTGTCTGTTAAAAAAAGTGGCTTACCTGATCTAGAATGCTTGATACGTGAACTCGATATTTTCTGCGTCCAATTTGGCTGTCGGACTGTCTGTGAATGTTAATTCTCATGGATTTTATATGACGCTCTCGTTGATGAATGTTGATGTAAAAAATTGAGATAATCAACGAAGTTGATGTACTGCCGAAGATGCTTTTTTACAGCAACTCGTAAGAATGACGAGTCTTAGTCATTAGTCGAGATGTTCAAAATTTGTTATATACAAAGAAGATTCCCAGGTGATAGGACGTAGCAATGTACTGGTGGCTTGCATCTTTGTTAATGGGATGGTCCCAAGCAGCAGAACATACTGATTGAGTTGTGTGAGCCACTTTATCGAGTCAATCCTTTCTTGTCGAGATTGGAATATGTCGCAACTGTACAGACAGTTGTACGAGCCTTGCAGTCGTCTAAGTGGACCTTCATGGTCGACGAATCATATTCCACAACTCAGGAATATCGCGGTGCCATAGAAGTGGAAACGGCGAATTCAGGCCCCATAAGAATGTTGGGGAGCATGGCTGTCGTTGGTGGTAGCATCAACGATGTGGGTATTACCGAAGGTCTGAGCCTCTCAGTGAGAGCCAACATGACCTGGCAGTGTAGATGTTGAATGGTTGCGAGTAGATTAAGATTGGTGTCTATGAGCCCGGCCGCCGGTGAAAAACGATCTTTCTCATACGCGTAATCACATCCATCAGATCCAACGTCAATGGGTGACGATTCTCTAGCCTCGCGTTCACGCTCCTCTTCGAGCGAAGCGGCCTCAATGGCCCTGTTCTTTTCGGCTAGTATTCTTTGTTGATGCTTCAGGTACGCCGTAGTTATTGGAAGACTATAATCGATCGGTGTATTTTTCGGATCAAGTCCAGGGCTCCAGGGAGTTGGCAGGGGTAGAGATGGTGGTGGTGATGGTGTGCGACCCTCAGGAAGCATTCTCTTTCGTTTGGAAGATGCCGAACTTCGGGAACTGGCACGATCCGATTCCGGTGTTCTTCGTGATTCGCTGATGTTGTCATTGACCGTAAATGCATTAGTTGGTAATGTTCCTACCGTTAGCTCTTTCTTCAGTAAATTCGTAATGCTCAACGGATTGTATTTAGCTTCTCTCTCTTTGTCCTTTTCTGTTCTCCCAACGTCTTGATCCTTCTCTGGCTTTTCCGCGATGCAATTCCGCTGCTGATGCTTTGGATGTCTGTAGTTAAATAAACTTTTGCTCTCAGGTGGGTGACTTGCTTCGCGTGGCTTTGGACTGCTTTGCCGTGGCTGTGATGCTGAGAGTGCAGTTGCCGCTGGAGTCGGGCTCAAAGGCGTCGTCGTTGTTGCACTTGGTGCGGGAACCGTTGGTGTCGGCGTCTTCGTTCTCGTCGTAGCCGTCGTCGTTGTACCCACTATTCCCATCGTCGACGTCACTGACACCGAACCTGATAAATTGGGAGCTTGTGATTGACTCGAGAGATTACTTGGACTTGGCGTTCTTGGACGACGTTGACATTCCGTGCAACCAAGGAGAAACCTCGTAACCGCTTCTCTTGGTAAAAACGCGTACGTCTCTGTGATCTGAAACAAGAAACGAGAAATATTCGGTCATACGTGTGAACTGTGCATCAGTCATACGAGGGGTTTTATAATCGAAGTATTTCCTCTTTAAGTAATTTCCGATGATTCTTTATATGAATGAGACATGGAGGCATTCTTGTACATGAATTGAAACATGTTTGAACGATCAGGACTATCCTGAATCTTTTTTTTCCCGTAAGATTTGTATAGATTGGCTGCTTGCAGATATCTCTGTGTTTTTTTCTTAGTTCCAGGGCGTTTTTGTCAACGAAATGTTTAACGAGAGACAGCTTTTCCGAACGAATCGTGAAGAGAGACGGGTGAGGATTTGGCGGATGCGAGAGAACGGTAGAATAGTCGAGTGCGGGAACGAAACTTTGATGTCTCCGTGTTGGAAAGGGTGGTATGCTGCCGGAGGCATGTTCCCCGGTTCTTAATAGGAAACGTTTCCCTCTAAGGAGTCGTCGAGGGATAGAGAGTTGGGTGGCGTAACTCAATCAAGAATGAGAGCCTGTGGGATCCAAGAAAGGCAAAGGTTACGTCTGTAATATAACTATGTAGAGAACGCTCTGGAGAAGGTAATTCGATAAGATTTACTTCAGGCTTGTGCGCCTGCGAACGTGAAACGAAGAGCGGCATTGTAGACTGTTTCAGAATAGTACGAGCTCTCCTGCTCTTCTTCTCTCGGTTCCTTTGCGAATGAAGACGTCACTCGATTCGACACGAGACGGAGACTCAAAGTCACGCCGCCACTACTGCTATGAGAATAAAACTCTTCTTCGAAGCCGCGAAGCTAACTTCCCTCAATCGAATTCACAGTGTGGTAGCTACATTTTTCACCTTCCAACGACATGTAACTTTAATGCCATAAGATTCGGACATTCTTCATTTTCAACTTGCATGGAAAACTCATACTTAAATTTAATCATCCGAACATCATCTCATCTTATGATTTTATAATATCAATCAAATTTTCAGATTAGTTAATCGAATAAGAAACTATGTCTCTTATTTTCATTCTATCATACCCGTAAGACAAAATTAACTCTCGGCAGACATTTATCGAAATGGTAGTGCACTATCGAACAATATTAATTAAACAGAAACACTTTTCCATCAACAATCGAAATGTTTTTTGGTACAAAATGCTTTTGTATCGCTTCATTACTTATTCCAATGATATCAGCAATGCTTTCCAAATTCGGGCTTGGAAAATTTTCCGTCGGATCTTTTACAGAACAAATTTGCAGATCTATAATTATTAAGAAAAATCGTTCAAACCGGATAATCATCCATCTTATTTGTTATCATTCGGAAAATCTCCGAATTTTGTTATCATTCGGTATATTTCATTATACAATAAATATACTCTAAAGTATAATAAGACCGTGGTAGAATACGAAACGAAACAATTTGAGATCTTCATGGTATTCGGTAACGTGCATTTATACGTTTATATAGGAATAAGCTGGCGGCTTAGTATTAAAGTCTTGACGGTATTAGTGATGCCTTAATAGTACACATATATTGATATACATGTAGGACAGTATATATAATATAAATGTAGACGTGTGTGACCGCGTGGAGAATAAGCAGGCGATGCAACAAGTGTCCTGAGGTTTTGAATCACAAGCAGATCGTGGTGTGGTAAAGAGCGAGAGAGCAAGAGAGATAAATAGCTGGAAGCAGGAGAGAAAGGGAAGCCCCGAAAGAAGAGAAAGAGTAGGAGAAATAAAAGAGAAAGAAAGATGAGCGACTAGAGGAGGCGGAGGAAGGGAAGTTGATGGATGGCACAGCGACTGAAGAGTCGATGAGTGTGAGAAAGGGAGAAAGAAAAATAGTGAGAAAGATGGAAAAAGTAGCGATAGTACGAGAGAGAGGATGAGATTTATATAAAAAGAGAACGCGAGGAAACGTCAAAGAGAGAAAAAAAGATGAAATGCAATAGATAGAAACGGGGCAGAAAGAGGAAAGAGAGAAACATAGAATATACTGGTATGATACCCTGGAGAGAGGTTTACGCCACTACGTACTCCCGGAACACATGAGTTGACATATAGTATCGAGTTTTTGATGCTTCAATGCCTCCATCTCCCGTCCCGTTCACAACTCTCAAGAGATTACATCTCATTGAAAATCAGAAAATATGGCTTGCCATGTAATAGTATCACTTACTAATACTTTTGGAGAAATATTAGGGGTGCATGAATACAATTTGTATTTTTTTCCAATTGAATTCAATTGCTATTGGAATCGATTTTCTTCTTTTCAACAGTCAGTTATTATTGATATTTTGTAATGCACAGAGGAATTCATTTTTTGAGTCGATTTACAAACCGGTTCAATGGACCATTACAAAACACGGATGTTGGATTTTTGATCAACAGAAATCATCATTAAATCGAAGTTGCCCATTCACACCAGTTTGCGAATGAAGAGTTTATGAAGGAGCGAGGATGCTTAGATTGGTAGATTGAAAAACAAACGAATTGTAAATTTGATTGAATCTGTACTTACGGTTCTGTAGGTACGTTTTTGTCCAGCATGTTTTCCTGGTCGACCCTCAAGATCAACGTGGACTGCGTGTATTATGTCAAAGAAGTTTTCGACTATAGCTACTTTTTTGTAGACTCTGCCCGGTGGTACAGTTCCTTCGGCACCGTTTAAAGCCTGTAATCCAAAAGGAGTCTTGATCAGTATTTACGAGAATCGTCATCACATTCATTCTTAATGATACTCGTATTAAGGGGTTACCTTGAACCTACAAATCTGGGTAAAATGATTTTCGAAGTTCTTACTATTTCTTCCAGATCGCAACAAAACCACAAGCAGAAAGGTGCCCAAAGTGAGGTGGCGAATTCTAGCGGAGGGTAGTTCAAGCTTAACAAGGGTGATTCACAATGCTGCAGAGAACCTGTAACCCTTGAGTCGGAAGGTTACCAGCCCTAGTAGGAGTTTACTGTTTTATCGACAGGCAGCTTCGGAGGACTCTTGTACATCGACGACACCGTAAATCGGTAAATGCAATGTTATAACAGCGATCTGCTAAGCCGACGAATAGCTCGGGCGCGAATGTACTAGTGTTTCGTGGATGAAAAGGTAGAGAAAAATATCCGTCAAAGAAGCCTAGAAGAAATGTTGTATTTTTTTAAAAAGAATTTGTAAATCTCACGGTATAAATTAATGGAAACTTTATAATTATCGGGTCTATGAATCTTCTCATTCCATGCCTTGAAGAGAAACGACGGCAACTTGATCAGAAATTGTCTCTATCAGGCACATTTTATATCAGACAAAACCTACCGAAGAAATCTCTACCAATCCAATCAACCAATCCCAATCCAAGGATTCCAATCTTCTTGAGTCACAATCGGTGAAGAATTTCTTGGTAGGTTTGGTCTGATAAAGATGTACCACCTGGAGAAAAAATTTGATCAAGTTGTCGGGGTGCTCTTAAGGACAGTGTTAAGGACAACATTCTAGTCAACCAGGAGTCAAAATTGCCACCACTAGGGACATTCGTCCCCATTATTGGCTTGACCGAGCTGGTAAATAATCATGCAAATGTTAATTGACAGGACGGAAGATGTGACTGATCAAATCAGTGAGAAATCCTCCGTGATACGGAACAGCACTCTTCACACCATTTAACTAGTGAAACTTCACGAGTCGAGAAGTTTGCCGCGCGTGCGCGACATTATTGTATTTCCCTAAACACCTGTTGAAGGGCTGAAAGAGCCAAACTCGTGGAGCTTCTACAGCGGCGGCCGCGTCTACTCTTAGGGGTTGCGGTCAGCGTATGTATAACGATGTCCGATACTCGCGGGTCGCTGGATCAAGGTACTCTAAGCCGGTTTCAAATCTGCGGCTTTCCGAGGTGAATGAAGCAAAATGCCACTTTGTAACCGATAAAAAGCAAGTAATATTGCTGTGTAATTAATATCCATAAGACTATACAACAGATAATGAGTTGTATCAATGGACCTGTAGCTGACGGACCATTTGTTTGAACTAAATTAACGATTGGAACATCTAATTGTCTAATTATCATAGGGATGAATGAACTCGTTGATATGCTGCAAAACATCCGGAAAACAATCCTCAATGAAGCTTAGGGTTCGGTATCTTCATTCAGAGCCAAAAATACAGTCAGCGGTCACCCTTACTTAGCAAAGGATTTCAATTGTATTATTTTGTGTGCTCCATCTGTTTCTATCTTTGGAAACTCTGCCTGAAATGTTTCAGAACAAGGAAAGCGCGGCTAATAGAATATCTACTCAATACGTAAATCTACCCTATCCGGTGAGCCGTTTTTTCCAAAAATCACTACCTCCACAATGCTGCCATTTCCAGATGACAATTATAATTGAAAGGACAAACTGTTGTCATAACGTATGTTATGGATCAACATAATCCAACTCGCCACATCTATGTTTTCCGCAAAAGCGTATATAGAACGAAGACCAAAAAAAAATAAAAAATAAACAATAATGATCGCGGATATATAGTGTACGTTTTCGAGCGTGCGAAAAAAAAAATAACATTTTATTCATGAGTTCGTCATTTATCGATATGCACGCATGAGGACCCGTTGGGATAACAGACAGAAGTGTCTATAAACCCCTTCGGCGTTTTTGAGTCCAGGGTATAAAAACGATAACGTATGGATGGACGAATCCCGCACGTGTACGAATTAAAGCTCCATTCCGTACTCGGATACTCGAATGGAATATGGTGTGGGATGAAGAGAGAAGGAGCGCAATTTTAAAGAGAGAAAGTCAACGTCACCCAAGCCTCCCTCCTTGTTATATATATATTTATATATTTATATGTACATAGATGCGTATGCTATACGCTGATACATACAACCATTAGAGGGTCGTGTGCTGGATCGAACAGGGGGATGTGTTTCACAGCTGAACGCACGGAGCGTGTGTTCGGCATCCTGTCGCCTGCCGGCGAACTGCGTCACGCAATGCGCGTATCGGACGGCTATAACGAGCGTGTGGTGAATGTGCGAGGTCGAATGCGTCGAACCGAAGCCCAGCATGCGTAACCAGCAGAGCCTTCGATTTACTATAACCATATATATACATATCTACAGGGTGTATACCGGGTTAATCGCTGCCCAACGAACCCGGAACACGTACCACATGTATGGGTAAGTGTTCCTGTACACATTCACATCTGTGTACATATATATTTGGCCGGGCGTGTATGTTTGCATACGTGGAGAATGTTCGATGTGTACGGAAATCGCAACGATCTCGTAATATGCATACTATCCTTATAAATATCAGTGACTTTCGTAAATTTCGTTCCGCTACATGTCGTCCACTCAAGACATTGACCACGTGTATAACCCAATTTCATCTTAATTCAGTCTAGGTTTTTACTTATTTTACGGTCAACCGGTTTAAGCTCAAGTTTTCGATCAAGAAATTACGACGACATGGAGATTTCGTATCATCATGCATTTATACCGTATATTAATCAGGCGTCGTCGGCCGCTTTTTCAACATCATTTATTCAGCGAAACGTGCGTAGATAAATCAGCAATCCGTGTTTAAGGTATCTTAAGATTCTTCGTACAATTTGGCTTCACTATTTTTCAATAGTAGCTGCAAAAATAGCGTTTTATAATGGATATATGATGGAGCATTGATGTTTCATAAAACTGTATCTTCGAGATATGAACAGAGGTAAAGGTTAGAAACGAAAATCAACCTTTGAAACACGCATCCTGGAAACCAATCGTGACATAATTTCGCGTTTTCGAAAGGCATTTCGGGGCGATGAATTTACAGAAATGCCGGTGGAAGCGTTGGAACGTAAATGCCGAACATATTGGGAACAAGATAGTGTAGAAAGGGAGAGAGAGATAGAGAGGTAAAGAGAGACGGCGAAATCAAGAGGAAAGGAGAAAAAGAGACAGAGAAAAGCTCGAGAGTGATGGAAGCTGATGCAGCTTCTGCTAGTGTTCTTCAACCGACCTGATGTTCCTGTATGTATCGATTTGAGCGTGTAGCAACGGAGTATTACGATTGTGATCGAAGCGCAGTGCAATCTCGGAATTCGATACGATTCAACGAATGGTTTGAACTATCGATGCTCTTCTTTGGCTACTCCTGGTCAATCTGTTTTTGAAGCTGCAACGTTCGAGTGTTCACGTTTCAGGTGTGAGTGTGTGTGTGTGTGGGATCGCCACGAGAAGAGGAAAAAGAGATGGAGAGGATGAGGTAACAAGAGAAAGAGAATAGTTATAAAAGAGAAAAAGTACAAAGCGTGGCACAGTGTTAACGCGAAGTTTGACCTTTTAATATAATGTTCTTGACCGGTCAACGACATGAGCAGAGATGATTAGAAAAGGAAGTTGAATTGAGCAGTTCGCTTCTTCTGAAGACTTTTTTTTGCTGTAAGGCGACAAATATGCTGTTTAAATAACCAAACTTTTGTTATTATTAGGGCCGTCGACAATGAATTTGTCCCAAATGATCATAATAGACAAAAAAAAAGGGCAAAACAGGAAGAGAATAAAAAGAACGTGGGAGAGCGTCGAGAGTATCGACTTCCAAACTGGAATCCGTAAGGCTGAAAAGTAAGGCCAGATATTTTGGCCACACGTCGGACTCAAGAATATTATGTATACACACGTAAAAACCAACGATGGTTTAGTGTGTAACTGTGTATCATTAATCCAAATGTGCTTGAGTGCGAACCTCCCTATTTCTTATGCTTCTTTTTATCTGTCTTTCTCCTTCTACCGATTTATATTTCTCTCGTTGCCCAATACCCGCGTCTCTCTATATCTACTTCTTTTTCTCTGCTTTTCGTTTTTTCCTCCTCTTTTTTTTATTCTTTTCTTCTATCCCATCCTTCCTTTTGCGCCATCGAGATTTATCGACGCGACAAAAAGCCATTCCCGATTCAAGAGCTTTGCCGGGCGAGAGAGCATGCGAGGGTCTCTACCAGCAACATTCACACTCTTTTTCCTCATACGAGATTCTTCCCCTCGGGTCTTTATCTCTCTCTCGCTCATGGTACTTACGGAGGGTCCGTCAGCGAGGCCGATGCTGCTAGGATCGAGTGGGGTTAATTTGAGGGTTTCAGAAGGCGCGGCGATTAGGTAAGTGCCCCGCACCCCGATCGTACGGAATATAATCGGCGTATATAGCTAAATCGTCGAAAGAACGCGTGACCTCGCTACAGAGGGCAACGAGCCAATTTTTTTTAATTGCTTTTTTTCCCATTCACGTATGTCCCCACCGCTGGCTCTGCAAATGTGAACTTTCACTGGTATTTTCGCAAGGAGAAAAATCGGAAACCTAAAAATTCCGGAAGAAATGGAACAGCCCTTCCGACCTCTTTTCAAATGCGACCCTACTCCATGACATGTCGAGTTTCCGGAAATGTCCGAGAGTCCCGGATATCTTCGTGGAAAAAGACGGAAGTCCGAGACTCTCGATCATGCAAGTGAAACCTTGAACCAAAAAGTCCTCTCAAGATATGTTTATTTTTTCCACAAATGCTCGACATGCCCGCTAGAGAGAGGAGCATTACGCGGGTAGGTATGTCATGATTCCGATGATTATCTTTTGCAAAACTTTCGTGACTTCGTCATTTTTATCAGCTCCGTCATTTACACCACAAAAAAAATGAGATTTTGCCTTATTTTCTGTTCCTCGCGGGACATTGTTGAGGTCTGTTGCTCCACTATTTAAAAATAACTGGATATATATGTATTTATAAACATAGCACAGAGAGTGTTTTTAAACAACGTCAACGGGTGCGTATAGTGGCGCGTCACCCGGCGTTTGCATTTTAAACGAGCGAATCGCTACTCGCCCACGTGTGCGTCTGTAAAAAAATACATACAATGGCACCCTTTCCCCATGACCGTTAGACGCGAGCGCTCGCGCCACCGAATCGGATTAAAAAAATTCCACGTGTCCGTATATAGCATACCGTGAGGGGGTGGAGAGAAAAATGGAAAGAGAAACAGAAGAAGAGGGAGAGAGAGAGAGAGAGAAAGGAGAAGAGTTGGTCTGGCTGATACCGTTGCTCGTTCCTGTACTGCTCTGGCGCCGGTGTTTCGTTCACTAGCTTGGCTCGTAACCGGACGAGAAAGCCGGCGGGTTTGTAGCACACCCCGCCTGTGCTTTTACATACACACCTCCATATCCAAGGGTAGTTTGGAGCTACAGAGTGTATACGACCTTTAGTTACAGCGGGAGGTTTAAGGGGCCAAAAATGAATGTACAGATATACACGTGAATGCGCATGTATTCTACAATAGTGTTGGCTGTTGGAACACTAGACGTGTGCTTGTTGTGTACCCGTATTTGCATCGGTAGGATTGCACATGTTATATATATTGAATTGTGTCGCGTCGCAACGACCAAGCGGGAAAGGGGCTTGTCCCGTCGGCAATATAAATTCATTTCGCGTTCACAAAGCGGCCCCATGGCCATTTATACCTGACCCACGCTCGAAGCAGCTCTTTCCCATTCCCTCAACACAAAACTGCATACAAACATATTCACACGTACGCTAATAGTTACCCAGAATTTCGGGGCTAGCAAATATCCTGAGACTTAAGTTAATCGTAACGAATTTCGATAGTCGCTCGTTTTATTGTACAATGTTTCTCGCTTAACTCCCATTTTCTGAAACACCATTATTGTTGTTAAGTAACAAACATGTAGATAAGAACAGATGAGAGTATTGTTTATATTGAAATCGACGCCCACTAGAAAAAAGTCTACAGCAGTAAAGTAAAAGAACCATCAAATGATGGTGATAGAAGAAGTAAGAAGATCAGGATGCATGTGAAGGAAGGGATCTGCGTTAATCTGTCGATAGATGACGGAGGATTTTAACACTTAATTCTCAGTATTATAACTCGATGGATCAAGCGAGTTCAGTTATGTGGATGTAGTGAGGAGAACACTACAGATCGAAACAGAGAGGAGGAGAGAGAGAGGAACGGATAAAGAGAGAGCACGTGATTCGGTTAGTTTTGGTTTGTTGGAATGGGAATCAAGGCTGTAAACTGAGCCATACCCGGCCACCCAGTAGCCATTTAGACAAACGACCAGAGCCCCTGTTGAGTGCCGCGAACGGGTGGCCAGAAGCCGCAGAGAGAAATAGATGTACGTATATGTATACACACGTCGGTATATCCACACAGTAACCAAGAATGTAGATACGGAAATACAGTTGTATGTATTGCACTCAGGTGTGGGTAGTCAGCCGCGAGTTTGGGGAAGAGAAGAAGAACGATGACATCCAGAGTTGTACGAACGGAGAAAGATAAAAACAAGCGAAAGAAGAAAGGGGACGAAGCGGAGCAAGCTTTTCACAGAGAGGGAAGATAAAAAGTGTTCAGTCGGGGGACAAAAAGTAGCCTTGGGTTAACCATGGAGTGGCCTAGCCACCCTCGCGATGGATTTATTCGAAGAATCCCATCCACCCAAAGTCATCGATCATCAACGGGGATCAATGATTCGGTTTCTCTTTTTTTCTTTGGGCTTAGAATACTTTTCAAGTCGACGCTACGAGCTTGCCAATATCACTAGCTTTTGCAAGAATATGTGGATAACAGATGGGAAAAACTAGTTTACTCTGGAGAGTCCTTTTGTAAAATTCTAAATGAAAAAAGTGTGTAAACAAATCGGCAGTTCTGTAAGGTTGGCTTGAATCAATCGCCCGAAAAACAGCTACCCACCCACTGAGGTTTATAAATATATCCGTGGGTCACACCCAACTTGTCTGTTCAATTGGGTTCCATTGAGAAAAAGAAAACAGAAATCTTCATTGCACATCAGCCTTATACGTCCGAGAATGCTAAATGCTTGATTTCAGCTTGACAAAAGCACGTGAATAGCGATTAGCTCGATAACGAGAACATCCTACGTAGGTTCTCTTTATATAGACATTGCTTTCTCAAGAGGATTATCGAGAACAGATGCGTTGGAAGAAGATGGAGATCTGGAGGTTTTGCCTTTCGAGTGCCACTTTGGAACACCCTTCGTGCACAGAGTCTCTTCCATTTACTATCGATTCTCTAGCGTATAAAGTTACATCTCAACTTGGAATCCTTGATGGGACCAATTCAAATACGATTCAAACACACCCTCTTCTTCGTATCCTTGATGTCTCTTTAATTTCGTCTAGCAAGCTCTAATTTTCAAGACAGCCAAAATCGCTCTTTACAGTTACCCTTTACGAGTTTACCAAATTTTCCAACTTAACCGATCGCAAGGTCGATCGCACCTGGAGGAGAAGAGTGTTGGAAGATTCCATTTTCAGACCTGATTTTAATGATGTTGAATAACTTCGAACAAGATACCGATTTAAACATCGGTATCATATGAACTACGTCACCTATATACAAACTTGAACTGAAAGGACATTCCGATTTCTCCATTATCCATACAATCTCTCCGAGTCTTCCAGCGCCAACTCCTAGTGAAAGAGACTTCGTCCTGTAGACATTGCTCCATCCTCGTTCGATTGAGGGAAACTAAAACTAGTAGAACTGTTGGCGGGAGCGAAACGCCGTTGTCTATCCAGTCCTTACGATCAAAAACTCGAGCGGGGCCTATCTCTCTCTTTCTCTAGTCGTAAATGCTTGGAGCGCTGGCGCTACGCGGTAAAGTGGCTCTTGGCCGACTCCCTTCTTCACGCCGAAGAGAAGAGGGAGCGGACGTTACGGGAGCAACATAGCTCGGTGCCGTGGCGCTCCGAGGTCGCGCTCGAATCGATACGCGGAGAGTGAATCGAGTCGAGAGGGTGGCGCACATGGGTAACTATATACGCTCTTTATATACATGTACATACGTATATACTTCACAGGCATACATGGTACATATATAGACACATAATACATGTAGTAGGCGCGCGAAGCGAAACCCCTGACCGGAAGCCGGTCGTTCTAGTAGCGGGCCGACGTATAGGGTCGACGAAAAGCCAATCGTACCAAAAGCCACGTCCGGTCGAACGAGCTGACGCGGAGAGGTTACAACGATCCCTCATCCTCATTCCGGAAAAGAGGAACAGCCCTTTATCCGCAATGCCAACACATCTGTAGTTTATTCCAAGTTTTCTAGGTAGTATAGGTAAGGCCTGGCATTTGGCACGGGTCTTCGGAAAAATAGCTTTGTTTTAGGATATACGTTTATAGGAAATACAAAAAAAATTATATAGTTGATCAATGTCACACTATTCGTGCAATTAAGAAGGAAAGGCATTGTTATGATTTACTAAATACTTTTATTTACACTACAATGATGAAATGATTCTCTGAAAACGAACCGTTCGATAATGTCAATGAACAGTACATGTTTGATAATTCTTTCCTTTCCCTGAAACCCATGCCAACATGTTTTTGTTATCTATTACGACAATATATGCAATGCTAAGCATAAGGAGCTTGGCAGTAAATGTTTGAAAGATGATGAAATACGTTGTTATAAATTAACTCGGCGTTTGCGATCTCTTTACCAGCCATTTTACCAGAGAACTGGTAAACCTGACGGTATCGAGGCTTCTGTGGGAATACTCAGTGTTAAATCCACGAAGAAAGCTCTAACGGTGAGGCCGACTTGGATAAATTATTGCATGCCTCGTTTTGGACTTCAATGTAAAAAGACTCATAGCAGCTTTACGTACACATTTTTGTGTGAATATATCTGTGTATTCCGTATCCTGAAGTACCACGGGAAAGAAGAAAAAAGCCTGGTCCCTAAATACCCCTTGCTATATGATCAGGAGATAAAAAAAGAGAAGAAGCGGGACTCTGTAAGGCTAGTGAAGTGTATATCCCCATCCGTGTGCTTCGCACTACAAAGATTCATATCTAACGCAGGCCCTCGTAGCATCATCAGCAGTAGTGGAGTATAGATAGTACCCCTGTGGGCCGGGCGTGAGTAGAGCTCAACTCAGCTTCGAACGGGACCCCTAAGCCCGAAGCGGGACGAGATCTCTCTCTTTCTCTTACGACAATATTTATCCGGGGTAGGGTCACAAGATACGCTTCTTCGTGGAGTTGGATTTGCGATCGCAGGCTCATCGAAAGCGATCCGACAATACTTCGGCATCTTAGCACTGTAGATGCTGAGCGCGAACGATGCCAGTTCGTAGGCGGTCCTCGTGCTGCGGGTATTCTCCACCGCCTACGGGAGAGATATGGTAAGAAACGGGAAAAAGAAAAGCAAGTGGAGAGACAAGGATGGAAATGGACCTCTTAAAGTGAAGGCAAATAAGTAAGAGCGAGAAAGCCACAGCGGTGCCTTGGTGAGTCGGAAGATATTCGGAAAGAATAAAAAAGAAGTAAGAAAAAGGAGAGGCAGAAGAAAACGAAGATAGGTATAACGCGATAGGGAAAGCCGTCAGTGAACGAGGCAGAGAGAAGACTGTAAGCGAGAAAGGGAGGCATGGAAAAAGCAAGGATGGAGTGGGCGTCGGGAGCCTTGCGAACTCTCGCTGGGCTTTACTGTGACTACATTCTCTATCCTTCTCTGCCATAGCTGAGAAGAAACGAGACAAGCAGAAAGCAAGTGAGCGAGGAAGGGCGAGAAAGTGAAGCCACGGAACGAGACGACGGAGTGCGCGGACAGAGGGTGATCTCGGGGTCGTGAGAGATCGAAAGAGAGAAGGAGTATTCGGGCCGAGGAGAGACGAAGTGAGAGAGCAGAAGAGGGTGGAGAACCAGACGGACAGAGTTTGCTGGTGCGAGTTGCGCTGCTGAACGCGCTCAGTAGCATAGCCAAACCGAGAGAGCAAGTTTGACGGTAACTTAGAGTAGTGGGAGTGAGAAGCGGAGAGTAGTCGACAGCAGGTCCCGTGTGTTGTATGTGGTGACGGTGCGGTTCCCGGACCGAGGTAAGACACGCGGGGATTTAGGGGAGGGCAGTGGGAATCTCCGGAGATTCCATGCATGGAGTGCCATGGAACGGGCCATGCCAGACCGCCAGGCTTGTTGGTCGCACGGAAGGCAGCTGCCAGCCGGCTTACCACCGTTGCTGCTGGCAGCACCCACCATCATACTTTGCACCACTGATGCTTCTCCTCCATGTTCTCTAGCAGTAGGGTATTATTATATAGCACAGACTAGAAAGCTAGAGACGGAGAGAACTGAGAATGTCTAGAAGCTGCTGAAAGAGCTGAGTAAAACTGAGAAGCAGCGGGAAAAGAGAGACGAGAAAAACATGCTCCGTGAGGATCTCGAAGGGAGCTGAAACGCCTGTGAAGATATGAAGAAAGATGTCCGATGAACGCGAGGAGGAAAGGGTTGATATTACTTATCAAACGTATTCCTAAATCGCTAGAACTTTTTCTTCATCATGCATTGTTCCCTGGATAATTGATGCTATATCAAGCAACCCCTGGGAGATTTGAGGGTCATCAAAGAGTCTCGTCAGCAACGATGTACAAAAAGTGCTGAGAATACTCTCATGGAATCTCAAGACCTGGACCATTAGTCCCACGAAATAGAAGGATAGGGATGAATGAGGATACAACGGAGTGCTATATCGAAACTGACAAACTTCCGCAACGCTTGTATGCTTAGACCGACTTGCTTACAGCGTGTTGCAGGATGCTTCGATGGTTTCGTGAAACTTAGTCCTTCTACGAAGGAATCTTGGCAATTCGAATCTCTCAAGACTGGGCGATCGTCACCGCTTCCACGCGGGATCATCCAAAATTCTCAGGGAATAACACGAGAGATTACAATGCCACGGTCTTTGCAGTGGTATTGTTGGCACATTCTACCTACCCTATAGGATGAATGTACCAGGCTCAAGAAATTTTGATTTTGCGGTTATGGAATGTCATGAAACTGAAAAGGGATGGACAAATCTATCATTTGAATTATAACAAGATAAATAACAAATGTAAGAACATTTTTAATGATCATTACGGTTCGACAGCGACCGAAGAATCGGGAAAGTTTCTAGTAGTTTTAAAAGTCGATAAAACAGAAGTATCCGATTGGAGTGAATAAACATGGTGAAAAGAGCCGTTGAAATAGAACCGCCTAAAAGCACGGTGCTCCGCCGGTGATATCAGTAAAAACCAAAAGCCCGAGTCGTGGTCATCGGGGACCTTTAACCTGCTAAACCGACGAGCTATCCCAAAGGATCGTATCCGTTTGTTCTCTCCCGCTCACTCGGTTGCTGATATTTGCTCTAACTCGTCACTCTGCTATCGGGATGAGTAAAGTATAGAGCACAAAAAGGCTTCCATTGTGAAAGGGCGAGTGGCTCGTTTTTCTATCGCTGGTGCTCGTTCGTTTGCCAATTCGCACTGCAGCCTAGTGGTAGTATGAGAGAGGACATGAGAAAGATAGAAGCGGAGACCTCAGCAGCTGCTGACTGTCATGCACTCCGGGAACATAGCGAGAGGAAGATGCGCGAACGGAATACCAGGGAGAAAGAGAGAGAAAAAAAACGTAGAGCGAGATAGAATAGGTGGTTCTCACTCATTCTGTCTCGCGCAGGTCCAACAAGCGAAGGAGAGAATGAGTCAGTGATCCGCAGTCAACACGAATGCTCGTGCCCTCGCCGGATTACCGTGGCGACTATACGTATGCCAGAGCGATAGACATGGACGCCAGGAGGACAGTTAGAGAGAGAACAAGAGAACCAACAGACGAACGCTTCTACAGTTCGTATGTCTCTCTTGTCTGTCTGTTCCCTCTGGTGTAGGAGTAGGCATGGAGAGACGACCCTGTGCGCACTTGGCGTGTCGGATTTCTGTTTGCTTTGCCGCGTCACACATCGAGCCGCGCCCATTTGGATTTAGGCGCACGGAGAACTCTGCCCTCCATCATATTCTCTTTTCATCCTGCTCTTCCGTTTTCTCACTTTTTCGTATCGTTCCCGTCCATGTGTCTCGTATTCCCTCGATGTATATACACACCAGGCCAATAGAGATGAGCAACCGTGAGGGAACGAAGAAACCACCAGGCTAATGTTTTCACCGCACGGATTGTTGGTACTACGTCCCTCATACACAATAACTAGGGGAGAGATAAGCGGGTGGAAATCTAGCAAAGCGAGAATTTCTAAGTCTGACACGACCAGGTCAAGACTCTAACAACACTAGCTATCACTGGCTACTATCAAAACATTCTTATGAAGTTAATTCTTTGATCAAATGTCTACGCTTTTTGTGCTGTATAGTTGATATGAATAAAAACTCATCGGGATACGATGGTCCGACGGCAACATGGGTCAAGCGTCATCCACGATCCATTTGTCGAGGACTTTTAACTGGACCCTCATTCTTGATCGAAAACCAAAAAGGAAGGGATGATGAAAAGAGTAGAATAGATGCTGAAACTTGCAATTATCTTTCGCTGCGCTGCTTTTTTAAAGGAATGAATAGGAAAGTTAAAAAATATATAATTCTAAATGGATTGAAATGTAACGTACGTGCTCCGGTGAGAACGGGAGAGAGAAAGATAGTCCCCCGTGGAAACTGCAGAATTCCCGACCAAACATTTCAGCATGCTTTCCAGACCGTTCTGCTAGCAAGACAGAGAGACGTGAATATAAGACGGTAGGAGAAAGAGTAGATGAGGGTTCGTCCGTGTACGGGATACCCGACGGTCGGTTGAAACAGCTTGAACCGAGAACGGCGAAGTGAGTATCAAAGCATCGAGGTGGAAAGAGTTGAAATATTTCGGTGTAAGTGTATATTTGTGTGTTAGAAGATACTGCGGTCCATTCTCGGCTCTCGCCGCTTTACGTTTCTCTACCACTCGTCTCCCGTGTGGCAAACCAAGTGATGGATCTTGACGGCTCCCGACTTGTTTTCGTGAAGAGAGAAAGGCAGTACCGCCGAGCTGTTGCTCTTCGGAAAGATTGATGGAAACATGTGAATCGGTAGTATGGCAAACGTTGCATTGGGACAACTAGCATTATGTATATATATAGAGAAAGAGAAAGAGAAAAAGAGAGAGATTCCATTCGTATGGGACTTTTAGAAGAGATAGCAAAAACTTTAAGATCTAGAAGTATCCTTAAACAAACAAAAAATCAGGTAAATTATCCCCAATTGTACGACCACTGCGGGTAAAACTATGGCAACACGTACAACTCAATAATTGAAAATACGGAAATCCATGAATACTAAATCTACAGCACTTTTTGAGAAGACTTAGTCATCGTTCCAAAAACCTAGTATTAGACTGAAGGCATATCGAGGCAACAATGTTGGCCAAGAGTAGTTCATGAACCGTCTTAATAATAAGTTGCCAACAATTCTAATCCAAGTGAACATAGTATTCCACGCGTCAGTTGCGTAGTAGGTCAATATTTTAGATAATTGGAATTTCGAACATTACAGTTAGAAAATAGTGGAAATAGAGATTGCGAAAAGCTCTGACAGTTCGTCGAGAATATCGTTTGCCGATAGAGAGATCCCTAGCAGCCAGCTCGCTCATATTTCTCTCATCCCTCACTTCCATTTCGTCGACGGTACTATCTTCTGAGGGGTTGGAAAGCACTTCCTTGTGCAGGTCTTATACGTCTTGAACCACCGTGACTATTGGAAATATCGAATTTCACTGTACGAGAATGCGAATCGCTGTCTGAAGAGAGCTTTCTGCAGACGCCACACAGAGTGAGTTCCGAGACCCCGTTAACCTGCCCTTAACACGAGTAATAACGTGGATGGATTTCCCCATGTATTAAATTTCCGTGCCGAGAAGCAGAGAACGCTATTCCGCCAGGTCGCTGAAGAAAATCACGTACCCTGGTGTCTTAATGATTCATCAATCTTGAAGTTTAAAATATTGACAGGATCCAGCGAAGCACTACTACTATTACACAGTTAAGGGCTCGTCTTCGGGTATTGATTCGGTCTTCGAATTGAGTAAAAATCAAACGCGTTTAAACTTCTTCTTGTAAGTTTTCAAAAATCACAATCTTTTCGAAGTTCTAAGTCTATCCTAATAAGTCATATTGCATATCCAAGAGTCATTGTTTGTTTGTTCATTGCCGTTGCAACAAATCAACTAATCGTTTTCCAATTTAACACCCACATCGATCTTTTTATCCACATTTCCAGTCATACTTCGTGTAAACTATGATGTCAATGACATATCGAAAATCCCAAAGACTTATTTTCGTATTAAAACCGCCTTGTTGTCACTCTGGTATTTTTGTTCGTGACGCAGCAGACCATTTGTAAAGACTAGGTAATCATGGTTTTTTGGTATACGACTCCTTCCCCCGATTGTATATCGCTGGAAGCCAGATCAAGCAAAGTGGTATATATGGGAGTATGTCATTACTGCGGTGCTTGGGCAGGAGGACGGTCCGTATGTACGATGTATTGTATACGATAAGGCGGCGCTTGGTGTAGTACTATGACTATAGATCACAGTTGTATTGCTTGCGATACGGGTATACTCTGAGGCAACAAGAAGAACATTGGCGGCGTCAGCACCCTCCAGGAACGCTATATATCCTCGCTCATTTCCTTTCTCTCCATCTCTATGTCTCCCTTTCTGTTTACATTGATCTCTACAGACTCTACACGAACAGTCTTGGAGGCATGATACGGCAGAGAACTTGGGACGGTGCCATTATTTCTGTAGCCAGTCAAGCCTAGAAACGCCCTTTTTATAATATCTGGCTCTTGATTTTACTGGTTTGAAATCACGATTTATTCAACTCAAAACAATGCTGAATAACGTACAGGAAAATGATCGATCTTAGAGCGTAACACAGGTGTTAATGCAAATTCAAATTATTGTAGCTCAGATCGTTGACCTATCAATGTATTTTGAAAAAAAAACGTTGGATCTGCACAATATTGGTTAAAGTACAGCTCTTGCAAAAAAAAATAGCATATCACCATCGATCTTTTGCGAGGACCACGGATGAGAATGATAGATTAGATCCCTCGACTAAAAATCTCATGCATAATGAATACTGAATGTACGTGGCTCAGAAAAGAGTACAAAAAACCTCAGTGATTGAGAGTTTTGCCTAAACTGTGACTATACATAATTGTAATGATAAGTAGGAACTGCCACCCTATCGCGAAAGTGCTAGACTACGATAATCTACTGATGAGTAAGGTCTGATCCTTGGCATAGTTAATGTGCAAGTCCAGACGGAGTTTGCTCGAGGGAGAATAGGGATAAGGCCCGCATGCAGCAGTGCGTGTTTGCCTCATTAATCATGCGTTTGTATTGAAAAAACAAGCGGAATAAATTGTAGAATAAACCTCCTTCTATAATTCTTAAAAACTAGTAATTCAAGTTGAATAACTTTCGATCAAAGTTATCATCTTTCTTTTAATTCTCTAAATAGTTTCGGTTCAACTAGATAACACAATATTATGATGCAAAAACAGTTTACACGCTTAATAAATGCATTTGACAGAGTACTTTGTAACGTTCTTGGCTCCACGAATTGACAGGATGAACCATCTAAATGAGGAAAATAAATGATTTAATCAATTTTTAATGATAATGAAAGTCTATAAGTTTCTTGAGACCTAGGCTTTAATAACTAGATGATCGAATAAAAGTAAAGAGTTTATTGAACGGAATGCAATAAAACTGTGATTAAAACGAACATTTTTAAATGCTAAAACTTTTTTTGTCTGGGTTTGAGGAGTCAATGTACAAAAATATGCATGCTCGTCTTCGTCACTCTCGGATATTTTGGCAGGCAGAAACTTTCTCCGTCGCTCTTTCGCGAGACAAAACGAACGAGAGACGGTTCGAGGTGAAAAAGAGGAGGGCGACGATGAAGCACGAGTGAGCGGGATTACCGTAGAGGCAGTAGAGAGCAAGCGACTCTCTCGGATCGTTCGAATCCAGTCCGGGGGAGACGGGGGAGTTGGATGCTCCGTCTCGCTTGTATATTGTACAGAACTGCGGCAGCGTCGACGGCGTTGAACATGCCGCGCGCGCGAGCAGGGAATCAACACGCCAGTCAGGGCGATTGCGGCTTGCTAAACGCCCCAAGCCACGATATATCCCCGTGCACAAACGACGGTCCGTAGATGCTTATACCGGTCGACCCCGAGGCATATCCCGCCATCGTGAGCTCAATATACATAGGACATTCCACGTTCAATCGATTCTCAACCCTGATTCTTTTTCAATTAAATCCTTCTTTATACTCTCTACCGGAAGTAGATACTTCGTTTTTCCATTTTCCTTGACATTGGATCCATAATGATAATCGGACGACTGCACAAGTAACATTGCGTCAAGATTGCAAGGTTTTTAAAAAATTGCCAATTCAAAGTTAGCTCGAATCTCCTACACGATTTTTTTTTACATAGGATCATTGAAGAAACTTCTATTTCGATGAACTATTTTTGGTTATTCTAATTAAGTTACCGATTCATTACCACCAATCTGAGAAACAAAGGATAAAACTTCGTCAAAGGTTGTAACAACGATGAAAAACACGTTCCTAAAATCATGGGTTAAACGATTTTTACTAGAACGCCAGGTATGCATGTATGTATATACTCATCGGCGGCGAATCACTGGCTATATACATCTTTATCCATATATGTATGTACATACTCGATCGACGTGGTATCACTGCCTCGTTCACTACCTATAGAAAGATAGCACTATATGCCATATGCATGGAGGTGAAAGAGGAATGGATAGAGCGGTCGGCTATTCGACGAGGAGACAAGAGAGACGCGTCGTCGTCGGAGTCACGAATAGTCGATCGATCGACAGAGAGAGAGAGAGAGAGAGAGAAAGAGAAAGAGAGAGAGAGAGAAAGCTGCTCACAACATAGAGAACGTACATTGAACATCTATGTACGTTCAGCTCGCAGACAGATTCTCGATGGCTCTCAGCTTTAGACGTGCGTATGTATTCATACTACTGTATATATAAATACCGCGGTATAACGATTGGGTCGATGAGATATTATATATTCCCAATCTCGAATGTGAGAGATCTCTAACTGATTATTCAATTCATCAAATCTCGTGTATGAGTCATTGATCATTTTGATATTCCGAAGTATGTCGTATTTAAATTGTCTGGTAAGGCTTTATAACTATTTATTTGAATAAATTTGACCATTCATACAAATTCCATTTATGTATTGACTCGTCATATACTTCTGCATTATCTGATTTGTCTGATAGTCAAACTAAACAATACATGAAATTGCACGACTTTGCCTCACGTGCACAATATAATTCTTTGTCTTCTGACCAAGACTCAGAAGGTGTTTGGATAGTGTTTTTGAAACATCACAAGCAAACCATGCTGGAATCAAGTGGTGAATATTCTGGAAGTCTTAAGTTTTGATCGATAATCATCCAATTATCGAACATTAAAATTCTGGTGAACTGAGTATCCATAACTCAGAAATGAATACATAAAAAGAATGAGTATAAGGAATTTAAATGGCGGTATGTACATGGGGATAGGTATTTGGGTTGCCTACAACGATACTGGAAAAATCGATTGCAAAGATTTCGTTCATTTTGGTTTTTACATTATTCAACTCCGGTTATTAATCAATAACTCATTCTTTGGATAAGTTAATTCCATTCGCCAAGAACACGTAGGATGATGCAGAGACCGGTGAAAGTATAATCAGTGACACGTTATCGATATATATCAATATTACCAACTATACGATGCTTCAAGAGTCGATGCAGTATCGTACAAGGGGGTGAAAAAGTACTTAGAGGATCCTGTGCGTGGACTGTGCTAAGTGACGATTTAACCAAACGTGCGACTTTCTGCAGGGTTACCGCACTACTGATATAGTAGATAGGAGAAAGAGAGACCGCGCCAGACGAAGATATTAAGCAGACAGGGAACCAGAGAATGATTATAAAGCGAATGAAACCCATAAGTTATGCCTTCGAGGGCAAGTATTGCAAGGGGATGAATCCTATTACCAAACAAGCTTTGCACCCTCAGTCCATTACGTCACTTTACCGCAGTTTCTCACTATAAACTACCAGTGAACCCATCATCACTTTAATTTAAGAAAATACTACTGAAGGTAAGAAGATAAGGATAATTTCAATACTTCGAAATTTTTTCAATAAATTCTTAAATACTTCGTCACTGCAGTATCTTTCGAAAAAAAATAAGTGTATCCGAAATCTGATCGAAACGCCCAAAACCATCATAGATAATAACGAGAACGTGGGTCACAAAGGATCCGTTCTTCATATTTTTTTGGGATTTTCGGTTCTAGCTTATTGTTATTATGTGTTAAAATAGATAATCAGGTGCATTCTTCTCTGTAATATAGAGAATGGACAAAGCATTTAATGTTTCCCTCTCTTTCCCGCGTTTTGCGTCAACTTGATGCTGGCCAGTTGTTGCTCTCTCGCGCAAAGTGTACAGACTCATTTCATTGGCTCTGGCAAGAGCGAGTGGCAGTCTGTGTGTGTTTCTATCTATATGTCTATGTGACACACACCCATATATACATGTCCGATACATATATATATAATAAACCCTACTGTACACCGCACACTCCATCCTGCGATAACTCCGTCTCTCCCTTGGGTGCCCGTGGATTTGCGGTGTACACGATTATTCGACTTTCTCTCCCTCTCTGTTTCGCTAGCTCTTGTGTGTGTCTCCCTCTTCCTGTCCCTCCCTTCCTCATCCAGGTTGCTATCTGGCTACACGTTCTACCGCCACCCTCTTCTGCTCTGCTTTCTGTTTGCCCCGTCTTTATTTCTCTCGCGGCTTTCTCCACGAGCTGGTGTACATACTTTCTCGCTCTGGTTTCGACGCCAATGCTGCCGAGCCATATTCCACCGCTCGGCTCCCGTCCCATTCCATACAAATACATACACTTTTATAGTTACTCATATACGTTTATGTATGTATTGTATATACATGTACGGAGTCAAGTTTGAGTGAGTTTACATATATATGTATGCTACATCAGAGCGAAGTAACTGTTGGCTCGTATTTTAGCCTCTTTCGCCTTCCTCCACCTCAAACCACCGCGCCTCAACGCAGCGAATTCCCCGACCCTCCAATTACCCACGGGGACCCGGAGTTTGCCACCGTTCCTGCCGGTGTACTTCTCGTTTTTAGATTTAAATGCCGTCGCTCCGTACCGTCCCAATCCCTTTTTTTAGCTCTCTCTTTCTTTCCCTCTCATTCTCTATCCCTCGAGCAATTCCTGTTTCTCTCTCTCTCTCTCTTTAATTCTTCCCACTCCTTTTTTCCGTCCCGTTTGGGACTCTTACAGGCACTGTAACTGTTAGATATTTATATTAAAATAATAAATGAAATCGACATCCTAATATCGTCAAGATAAACTCGCTGCAGCTGTGTTTCTTGATCCACAGCGATCAGATATTTATCGTGAGCGGATGGCAAAAGACAGGGTCGAGAAATGAGACGTGGGGAAACTCCAATTCTGAATATTTTATTAATTGCGCTTTTATAAAGACGTAGAATACAAGAGATCGTTGGTAAAGTCTGAAATCCGTAAAGGAAAGGATTCTTGTTTATAGAAAAAAAACGACACAAAAGAAATTCAATTAGTTTGATATAACTATTGATTGGCATTTTATAAGTCTCAAGCATTACTTCACGGAGAAACAGGTAAATGTAGAAAATATATTTTATTCGACCCTAGGAAGTTAACCAATTCACAGGACAGCCTAATTGTTTCAACACTTATAAAATATCTTCCCTTACAGATATAAATTTTAACACTTTTTTCAATAATAGTTCCCCATGTTTCTGAGCAATTATTCGTGTTAAACAATGAGACAAAAGATACTTATGGAGCTATCGATGCTCATCTAATGTAAAATGAGACCATTATTGTTTATTATATGTAAAAAGTCAAGGGGGACAAGGACTTAACGAGCTGTAGTACGTGCCAGCAACACGCTTCATGCAAACCAAAGGCAAAGCTGTGTAATCGGACAGGTGAGCAGGTGCAAAGAGGTCGGAACCTTTGTCAAGGCAACAGAGGAAAAAAGAACAAGGAGGTTGCTGAACGTATTTTTCAGTCTTCTATGAAGGTATTCACGCGGAGCACACCTCACCGCAAGAACTGCTCGCACTTGCCCAAACAACACACAAAAGAGAAGAACGTACGCCATCCCCACGACTGTATGTTTCGCGATCAATATGTGCTTCATGGGTGAGACCCTAATTTGGACTGGTCACGTTTCTAACCATTGCAGTGCATGGCTTTTAGGTGATGGAATGATCCTGTATCATATTTCGAAAAAGAAATCTTTCTTGTGAACTACATAATTTTATTCAATAATTAACTGCCGTTATTTTTTTAGTAAGTGCAATAACTGATCCAAAACGTCAAAAGAGCGACTAATGCGGAATCGATTGACAAAATGATTACTTTTCGTTGTGAAATTTGAGGGGTCGATATCTTATAGAAACGACGAAATAAGCTAAAAAAAGGAACGTAGCGAGTTTATCGAAGACGTACGGGGTCGGGGAAAATTTCAAGGGGAAGAAGAATACTCTCCCGTAAGTCTGGGGCTTGTCGACGAGCGAAGCTGGGAAACGGCCGGGTTACCGAAACGGGATAATTGGACCGTGGGAGTTGGGGAGAGCGGCGGATATAGAGCGAGAGAAGAAAAGTGGAAAGAAAGTCTGGAAACTCATCGGTCGGAGACGATACAGGGGTGGTTTAGAGAGTCAAGGGTAGATTTGGAGCGAGAGAGTGAAAGGGGTCGATACGTATCGCGATTTGCCACGCTCCTTGGTTATATCCCGAAGGATCCTTAAAAGAGGGCTTTCCCCATTCCCGAAGATCGTGTTTCCGGAGCGTTCGCTCACCAGCAAACGCGCACGTCCGTAGCCTCGGTTAAGGCATTCTAGTAATAATCGTACCGAGGCTCTCCATTCAAACACGAACAGGAAACTCACCAACTGGAAAGACCGAGAACGTCCTAGGATGTGATATCCTTAGTGGTGATGTCAGACCTCTACCCTCAAGTGCACACGAAACGTTAAAACTATATTTCTCTATGACTCTCTCTTGGACTAAGTTGACTTTTGATCTCCTCATAGAATTATCTCTATTTCATCATACCATGTAGTTTAGGAGTCGAGAATACTTTCATTATTATCACTTACAGACTTGCATGGGACAATATCGGCCTACTTTTGACTTTTTTCAATAAAACTCGAATCTTCCGTTGGTTTTATCCTAATAAGATTAGGTTTAAACGCTACAAATATCTGTATATCATTTGAAAATGTTAAATCTGACGTTTTCAATTGTGGATCTGCACTCAATGAAACACTGGATATTCCATAGCTGAAAAATTTCACAGAAAAATGTTTTATGGTGTATTTAGTGAGTATATGTGTGCGATAGGCGGGTTCAACGAGGCACACTGCCAGCAGTATAAGAACTTCAGTCCCGAAGTAGTGGCAGATACGTATCGCCGAGGCATGCTTTATCGTTCTCATCTCGATGAACCCACGCGCCACCCCTAACAACCTCGTACTCGGGTCTAGAGACGTCAACGAGTATGCTCTATTTTCTCGGTACATATAGGGTTGAAATAGAGTTTCGTCATGGGACGTATATATGTTTTTATATACGTTTATATATACGTATATATCCATCGTCGGGAGATCGATGGCAACATACCTATCTACACGAGACATACATATATATAGCTACCATTTACGAGAAGGGGGAATGATCGCATTCGAGGTTCGCCTCGGAGAACCTTATTGTTGGGACGGAAGGGTGAAAAGAGCGAGGGTGACAGAGTCCAAGTGGATGTCTCTCACCCGTCCTTCAAAGGAATCAACGAAGAGACGTGCAAACGATGTGAATGTATATGTATATAGAAGAAAAAGGGCGAAAACTATGAGGTGAACGAAAGCATGGGCGATGAAAGAAATTCTAGTGTCAATCTCTTGCAATTTGAGATGAAAGATCAAGCGAATTGTCGAATAAATGGGCGTTGGCGAGAGAGAATAGTTTTTTTTTGTAAACACATCACTTATGCATAATTTTGCATGTGATTTCACTTTTGACATGAAACTGTGATGTTCACCATTTTCCCATCTTCCCGGAAATTCTACGGAAAACGAATCCAAGTGGCGATTCATTGACGCCATCCACTTCGTGAATGATTTTACCACATCAACAGCCATGTATCAAGATTGGATTGACACATACATCGTAGATAATCGAAAAATCGTTATTGCACAATTTGTAAGACCATCGGCCAAGCAAATGATGACCCGTATACATCATAGATTTTCAACGCACACGTTCTCAACGTTGTGTACTGAGGGCTCTATCGTTAACGACGTAGAACGTGGTCGAGGACGACAACGGAGACACGTAGTGCTCTCTCGAGGGACGTTAAAAGACCAGAGAACTAAGAGGTAAAAAGAGAGAGAGAGAGAGAGAGCCGAAGAGAAAGAAAGAGCAAGCGATTTACACGCCGGTCCACGAACGATGATGGCGTACCGTAACCACGACCACACACATATATGTGTATATTTATATATACAGATATATATGCACCTCAGGGAGTATGCAATCGCAATGTATACGAAAAGAAGCACAGGAGACAACGAACGTGCAACAGCCAGGGAGGGCAACGGCAGAAAGGAGGAAAATGACAAAAAGAGAGAACGCAAAAGAGAGAGAGAGAGAGAGAGAGAGAAAGAGAGTAAGAGAGGGTGAGGTGACTCTATTTTTGTGTTGGGTGCGACAAGGCGGCACAGTCGTGGTTGCTGCCACTGATGGTGCTGTGGTGGCAGAACAAAAAGCCTTGCGGCTTCTCTTTTCCGGAGCTCTCTCATCACTGCTCTGCCGCGCGCGCGAACTCAACTCTCAGAGAGCGCTTGAACAACCGTATAGAGTGGAGAAAGCAAGAGAGAAAAAAGAATGAGACAAATCGAAAAGGAAAAAAAAGCAGGAGAGGAGAAGGAGAACGAGAAAAGAGTACGACACCGTCGACGACGACGACGACGACGCCAACGACTAGAAGGAGAAGCTGAAAATGGAGGAGGAGGATCTTGCTCTGACTTTTTTTCTTCACTCTCTTTTAGACTCTATGCAACTCTTTTACGCTACCGCGGCTCGGCCGTTTCGTTCATCACTCTCTATACTGGCCTTCATATACATGTACATTATATTATGTATTTAAGTATATGCATTATAATATACATCACTGACTCCGTCTTTATCTCATCCTTCCTCCGGGACCACCACGCTGTAAGGCAGGAACGGACGAGGATGAGAGGAGGAGAAAGAAAAAAAAAGGAAAAAGGAAATAAAATAAAATGAGAAGAGCTGTACACGCTGGTGGTGTATAAAAATGTGTATGGTATGAAAGAAGAACCCGAGAGCGGCGACGACGGCACGGCCAACGCGACGATATTTCGCATCATTCTCTCTGTTGCTCTCTCAATCTTTCAGTGAAAAGACCGAAAGCGAGATGGGAGTTGAAATGAAACGGGCGGTGAGGGAGTTGCCGAGCGCCGCCACAGAGCAAGAAAGACCAAAGAACGAACCTCGCCGAGAAGGCTTCGAGGAGGAGGAGGAGGAGGAGGAGGAAGCGGAAGATGTGAAGTGGGAAAGAGTGAAGTAAAAGAAGTTGGCGAACAGAAGGATCAAGGAGAATCATGATATACATATACGTACCACCACAGAGTCAGAGAAAAAGAGGAGTGCACGGAAAAAAAAAAGAGATAGAGAGGATCTCGCTTCCCTGAGACTAACTGGAGGCTGTTGTGTGCGCGCGCGTCGCTCGGGAGAGGTTCTCTCAGGCCGTGTGGGCTCTCTCTCCTCTCCCTTGGGCGGCCCGCTACTAATTGCCGCCGGCCGCTCCTGGCTACGGGCCGGTGAGCATCGCTCCACGCACAGCAACTCACCACAGTTATATACCAGGGGTTACAGCTCCGTGACTCGCTTTACACACATACAGGTCGTACCAAAGGCTCACACTCGCGCTTTACTTTATAGTAAGCTATAGAATTCTTAAGAAGGCCTCCTTTTGTCTATTTTACTCTCCATTGTAATGTTTACGAGCTATCAATCAATCAGAGACAGAAAATTAGATCAGGCAATAAGAAGTTGAAGTAGCAAGTGTAGATCGATGATGCGACTCCAGCTGAGATGGAAGAAAGCCTCTTTGGATCGACTGTTGACATGAGTCCCACGGGTATTTCCATCACAGTGCTAATTATCAATAAGTTCTGGTACTTACATTAATGCCAAATGGGAACCGAGTGAGAGAGCCCAGTGCACCCATAGAACTGTGTGCTCTTCCCACTTACCATTGTCGACGTGTAACCAAAACTGATGAGAGGAAAACCTGATCTCTCAACAATTATGAAAAACTGAAAATATCCCAATGTATAAGATATTCACAATTGTGTCTGCTATTTTGACAGTTATGCTATTCATCTGATTAATTCACGAGATTGTAATTTGAAGACCATATTTCAATAGCGATTCGATTGTAATGGAATCACTACCAGCAGGACTATTGTGATGACTAGTGAAATCACTAAAAAAATTACTAGAAACATCACTTTTCGAGTTACTAGAAGTACCGAATTTACATCTCCATTAATAGCCTAAGTGCTCATACATTTTTTTTCCAACAGAATCGGCTTTTGGAACACACAGTATTCGTATCAAATTGCGTAGTCGTGTATATACACATAGAAGAAACATTTTAACGTATAAAAAGGAAGATCATGACCGTCTCCCCAATGTAAAACAATGAATGCTACGCCTTTTCACTTCTCAATGCCGCTGTACAGCCGGCTTTACACAAATATCGCTTAAGCTCCATATATAAAATCCTGTATGAAGAGCTCGGGAGATGCAGGGACCAATCCGGCCCGTTTGCTCGATAAGCATCCGCACTACACTGTCCACCTATTCGTTATACAAGTAATATGTATTTCCATTTCGTCTATGTATAGTAGTTCTACTGCAGAAGCTATGTATACAGAGATATACACGACCCATGCAAATATCATGGTATGTATATATGTATGCAAATAGACTCGTGAGTAAATGTGTATCGTCAATAATCAATAGATATGACGTAAAGCTACAATTCAAAATTAAACTTTTTGGGCAATGCTATGTTTTTATAAAACTGCATTGCGCTCATTCCTATATGAAGACGTACCTCATCACATCTCAACATAGAAAATACATAAAGAATGTTTTTGCATCTGCTTAGCAAACCCGGTTGAAAGATTTTCTCAACTGTTATGGAAACTTCACACAAACAGGTAACTTTTACATAAAAGTTACGAAAATCATCGAAGTTGTCTGTTGCGGCGCGTGTATACAAGGTCTCACAATATTGATGTATTGACGTTCGATAAGATTGCATTAACATTGTACAGACGTTATAAAAAATAGAAATTTGAATGTCTTCTGTCACTAACCGCCACTAACTCGCCAAGAAAACGTTCAATAACAGAAAAATGAATAGCTGCACGTTATAGTCTTTTTTATACCGTCAAACTTTTGTCCGAGTAATGATTTTGTATTCCAAAAAATGGACAGTGATGTATTTTTACGGGAAAAAGTTAAAGCCTCACCCTGTACAAAGCATACGATATTTATATAATAAATTCACGCGTAAATTTGAAATAGGTATCGACAGTATGTAATACATCATTACACATACTAGAGATATTTTGCTGTGAGAGGAATCGCATTGGCAGAAGCAACTAGCAATAAAACTATAAGCGTGGGTATCGATGCTTATCGAGTTACCGCGTGAATGGATGCTTGTATAAAGGGGAGGAGGAGGAGGAGGAAACGCCGTATGCTTTAACCATCGGCGGCAGCGATCCAATCTCTGTGTGGACGTACACAGAGATTGTGTGTGTGTGCGTGCGTATAGTTAAGTAACAGCAAAGCTCGGCTCGATATGATGGGAGCACACGCGGGCTCGCTAATTGGCAAAGCTTTAGTCTCTATATAGCTGTGGCCTTCTCTGTGTTTCACGCTCACGCTCTTTCTCGCTCTTCGGCTACTGCAGGAGATCAGTACGTCTCGGTCGTGAGCACACGCCAAGCCTTGAAACGATTTGTGAGAGCTGGTGCGTAACCGCAAAGCGACAAATGTCGCCTCGAGGATATAGAGAGGAAAAGAAAGACAGAGAAAATGCACACTCTGTAGCCGCTCCTGTGATTCTCGTGAAGATCAAGTGGATAGTAACGCAGGTGTACTCGCATATGAAGACAAATATAGACATTCAACAAACTTACTTACGATTCCTGACAAAAACTTGTGAAGACGAACCTCACCGTAGTTTTTCGCGATTCCATTTGACACTTGATCTTCCATTGTTTCAAGATTTTTAGATTCATCTTTTGGGTCATATATACGATTTTATGAACATGAACCTCAAAAACGTGTAGTACGCGACAAATCAAGAGATAATAATCGTCCAATACTCATATGAATATAAGCAGCACAATAAAGATTGAAAGAATAATGTAAAAAAATGGGTAAATTTCAAGTTGGACGATTACTCTCACCAATTTTTACTGCATATGGAACAATTAATCGCGTGATTTTTCCATGCGGACATTCCAAATTTCTCTGAGCCGACGCGTTCGCTCTTCATTTGTTCACGTCACTGATTCCTAGATGCCACATTTATGAAACATGGCAAAGAGTTACCGCAGGCTTTTTTTTGTATTCACAGCCACAGGCCTAGAGCCTGGGCTGTCTGGTGTTCCGAGATAAACTGTATTAATTTATAAAGCAGCAACACCAGCAGCAATGACGATAGAGACTGAATATATGTATGTGCATTGTACATGGGATCCATATCCCGTAGATTACACAGAATATACATATTTTGATGTATAAATATATGAATATACCGATATACACATGAAGAAAGAGAGCCGCAGGAAAATGCATTCGTGTTGGGATATGAACGAAGGGGATACTCTGACACGTTCACGGGATATCCGCGGATTTCCCCTCTCTATCTCTCGTCGCAAGCGAATTTACTCGTGCCCGCCCCGTTGGACTTTCCGGAGGCGCGAAAATCGATGGGACCTCGTTAGAGAGTTCACTCTGCAATAACGGCAGTAGCAGCAGCGGCCCGTTTTTGCTCTCGTAGCGGCTCTCCTCCAGTTTTACCACTGTATATACATGTATATATAAATATCTATGTGCCCGTATACATGCATCTCGTATATAGGTATATATGTATATGCATATATGTGTGTACGAGAAGAGCAACGATAGAGCGTCGCGGAGTTATCCCGAGGCAGATCGGGATACGGGAAGAGGCTCTTCTACCTCAGCCTCCAGTTCTCACTCTCTCCTCGACTCTCTTTTTTCTCTTCTTTCTCGTTCCCTCTTTCCTGCTCGTGGAAGAAATATATGCCGAGGGGTTCAACCCAAGTCGACCCCTGTTTCTTTCTCCCTCACACTATTTTCTCTCCCAATTTCTGCCTCTCTTTCTATCCCACCTCCTACTCTTTCCACCGTTCTCCTCTCGTCTTCTTTCATTCTTCCTCTCTTTCGTTCAAGTTTACCCTCACACATGCATACACAAACACTCACACACAAACTTTTCTCTCACTCATGCAGAACTCTCGTTGGCATTTCCCCGCCGCCGTTCCTCCTACTCTCCGCTCATTCTCATCCACAGTGCTTCGCTCGTTTCTGTACCGACTCCCTTCTCTCCGAACTATATAACCGAGCTGCTACTAGCTGCGATATCCTCATGCCGCTACCAGCCGGCACTTTACCCTCCTCCTTCTCGCTTCCCTCTCGCTCTTCTCCTCTTCCTCCCGCAGCAGCTCTGAGTCCACTGCGATGCCGCCACCGCCGGGTTCTCTTTAGTGCGTGACTCAGCGAGACCGAAAGCGCACAGGGCGTACCACCACCATTAAACTAAACACACACTTGGATCCACTCACGTACACACATCAACGTGTATTCGTTTATGGCTACGCATAACCAAATGCTAAGGAACAAAAAGGCTTAGCGTTGCATCATTTGGAGGCTAACGCGATATTCACTACACCTTTCTCCCGTCAACGATCCTATATATTTCATTATGTGTGAACGTGCCCCATGATCTAAAGATGAATATGTACATAGCAATACACAGAGCAGATACAAAGGTGGAGGTTAGACTGCTTCAAAACCATCCGCACGAAGAGAGTTACCCTCATCGTCGTTTTCTTGCTAGCCCGATCGTGACCGGAACGTGCCGCTCATCCAACCCTGAAGTCTCGAATCTACTTCACTCATTGGACTCTGCTCGCCTATATACCTTGATATTATTTCCCTATGCTCTTCTTTCTTATTCGTTCCCGTTCTTACTAATCCTGAGGCCATGTTTGCGTTGCTCGCGAGAAATTAATACAGTTTATCTCGCATTATCTAATGTATATCAAAGATCTGCTGCTAGTATCCTCAGGTGTCACTAATCCTGCTATCACCTTTGATATTTCTATATTTTATCCCTAATATCAAACCGTAAGATTCAAGACCCCCTCTACCCGCTGATCCCGTTATCTTCCTTCATGTAACTTTCATAATCGAGACCGATTCAGCGATAACCATCGAGAGCCCAGCCCCCCCTATTGTCCAGGAATATGTTCGATCCATGTTCCCTATACTTCGAAATAAACGGCTTTTCTACTGATATAAAGAATGGCTTAATCAAATACACGTTATATTTTGCAAGTGTTTTTTTTTTGTTTTGTTTCAAAAATGAACAAAGCAGTATTCACATTTCCAGTCGGTACTTAGTTCCTATACTTTTGCCTTGTAAACTTTTGACAGTAGTTAGTTATCGTAGCTCTGAAATCCAATAGTCATCAGTAGCCGTGAAAAGTGCTACCATGTCTACCTATTACGCGGAAGTGCCTCCAACGGTGGTCCATCGCTTTCGTCTGGATTCCTAAGTAGTTATGTACACAAACGCACACTACAACGGGCTAAGTATCTGTATATATGCAGCGATACATAAGGAGGTATATGTATATATTTTGAAAAATACCACACCGTGAATGTGCGAGGCATTGGTATACCTGCAAAAGACCCTCGGTTGGGACGCCGGACGGCCTCTCAGCCGCGGCAATCCGGAGAAGGAGGCAAAGGAAGCCGCGATCTCTCGCGCGCGAGATCCAGCGTCCCAGCCGATTAGCCGATTGGACGCAAAGAGAAAAAAAAATAAAAAAAAAAAAAGGAGAAACAAGCGGAGAAACGAGAAGAGAGGCCGCGAATCTCCAGAACGTTCTCAGCTTCGCTGCGAGTACTACTCCCTATAAAAGCTTTTCTCCCTCCGTATTATACCCGACAAACTCACGCCTTTCTCATTCTCGATCCGTTTACCATATATAGAAACTTAATTCGTACTTCAAATATGGCCAAGCCATAATCACATCCACGCCAGAATTCCGAGAATAAAAATATTTAGAAGAACACACCTTCCGCGGCTGTTTTGCTTTGTAAAGCCCCGAAATCTACATTCAGCAATATTCAACAAAGACTAACACAAACACAATCACCCGACGAATTTGACTTGAAATAAAGCCTTTAATTTCGAAGCTACACATTTTTCTAGTTCGCCAATCATGTTCTTAAGTCAATTTAACGTAGCTACACCTTGCGAAATCATTAATTCGAAGTTCTTAATAGAATAAAATTGTCTATTTCAAATGAAACAAGAAACCAATGTCTGAGCGTACGAAAAAGTGCATCAGCCATAGTTTCTCTATTTAATGTCAGATCTTTGGAACACGCAAAATTCCTAAACTGTACCACTACTTCTGAAAAACAGTCTCTCATGTGAAGTATTGTTCCCGGCGTAATAGTTAATACCGTAGAAACAATGATTCTCGCTTTACCGCGAGGTCTAGTGTATAATCCACACGACGACAAAGATAAGGCAATACTCTTGCAGTGTGGTCCCGGAATCTATCGTGTGCAATATTGTGTTTGTACGTGTAAAGCTCTGTGTAGCTATCTACGGAGTTGAGCGCACATGACACTGTGGGACCAGCAACAGCAGCCACGTACTTGTACGGGACCTTTAGCGGCTCGTGGAGTCTCTAGTCAGGACGATCAATGACAAGCTCGGTGTGGTTCTCTCTTGTTCCCGCACCAGAGACCGATACGGAGCCGACATGATCTCACTCTCCCTCTCAGCAAGTTTACTAGGGTCCTCTCATTCCCTCACGCCTACAGGCCAAGCCAACGAGCCATCCCATTCAGCAGACCCAGCTCACAGCCAAAGCCGAAGCAGAAGCAGCACGGGAATCACGAGAGTTCGCTCCCTCTCAATCAAGATAGACGCGCGAGCGAGGCTTAGCACCGTGAAGCGAACACGAGCCGCTGAGGATTTCAGTACATACGCGTACTATACATATATAAAGGAAGAGAGAGACAGAGCGAGTGCGGGATGGAGGAGGACAAGGACGAGAGGCTTGGATTTCCGAGTGAACGAGCTATCGAACGCGTATGCGAGCAAGCAAGAACCAACATTTGAGCTCTACCGATGCTGGTGGGTGAGTGTGGAGCATGGAAATGGAGAAGAGAGCAGAATGCTGGGTAGAGAGACGTATGATGTGCTCTGATCTCGGGTTTGCCCTCGCACTCTCTGTCTCTCTTTTTAGAGTCTCGCTTTCTCTCACCCTCCTTACCACCTTTCTCTCTCTCTATCTCGGTCTCTCTCTTGCTCTCTTAGACAGCTCCTGGACTCTTGAAGTCGACGAACGGAGCCAAGCGAGAAGAGGACGGAAAGAGTAGACAAGGGAATGTAACCAGTCAAGAAGAAGAAGCGACTGAGACAGCAAGCGAGATAAAAGATGAAAACCGCAAATCGGTGAGAGTGTTGAACGAGTGAGGATTCGTGAGCGTCCCCGAGAAGCAAAAGATTTTATATGTGTGTATACTGGACTTATCACTGTAAGGCAACCTGGCTTTTTCGGCCGTTGCTCATTCCTACGAGGAAAAACTTTTACTAGAAAGTTTATTATTCGAACAATCCAAGAATGTCAAATGTAGCTATCATTTTGGCCGACTTATGTTTAGTTTTTTATCAAATCTTCAATATTAAGTTTTATTACAATCGGATGTGAAATCAACGAATCGCATATATTGGTAAGAAAGTCAACCTGAAAATTTGGATAGCGATATTTTCCTTGCTTTTTCACGATGTACTAAGAGGGAAGAAATTGGAACGGTGACAGTTACAGACTGGGTCAATTTACTGTGGAATGCCCCATATACTATAAGAGACAGCGAAAGAGTCTTGAGGATGACGGTCCCGAGCAGAGCTGGAATGATGCGACACCACGAGAACAAGGATGCAAGCGGCACTGGGGGGGAAAGAGATGGAGCGGCGAGAGAGAGAGGCAAATACCGGTAGAGAGGTCTGTCCGTGCCTCTGCTTCGGAAAGTGACTAATGACTAGCCGGCCGGACCTAGTACTCCGGCCCTGCCACCCAGCACGAGCGGGAGAGCGGCCTCAGTGAACGAGCAAGTGGAAGAACGATGAACACCGACAACCGAGCCAAGCCACAAAGAGAGATAGAAAAGGAAGAAGGAGAGTAAGCGAGACCGAGATAGCAATAGAGTCTCAAGAGTGAGAAGAAGCGAAGATAGAAAGAGAGCGAAGTAGGAGAGAGAAGCCCGACCCAGAGAAGCGAGCAACCAGCCGCCACCGGTCGCTCCCAACCGGCCCCGGGGCGGCCGACACCGGGATATCGGAGATCCCGCACTGAGTCGGAAGGTTATGTATGCTATATGGAAGAGCCTCGTCGTTATCTCAAGCGCGGCGAAACCTGAAAGAGACAGAGAGACTAAGAGGAAAAAAAGCGAGAGGGAGGAGGAGAGACAAGCCGATAGTGGACCGTGAAAGAAATGTCGATGCGTGACGAAAAATATTGTACTAACCATTTTTCAAGATGTTGGGAATCCAGAATTATAATCCCTACAGTCTACAGAACATCTTTTCTTCTGTTCTCGATGGCCCGAATCCGTTGTGCTTAAATATCTATTCTAAGGTGCCTTCAGAAAACGATCTGAGGCAGAAGATTTTGATGTTTAGAATAAATATTCTACGCACTCTAAGGCACTCTGCTCTCTACTTCTACATTTCGTATCAACGTTATTAATTAAGCAGAACTTTTATATGTACAGAGGTCAAAATTATGATCTCCAATCCGTTTATCATTATGCACGGAGTAAATTTTACACCAGCATCAGTTGAATTTACGATTTTAGGCAAAATGACCATTTGAAGGTGCTTCTCCGATTCAATAACACTGAGAGGAGGCCGGAACGGTAATCGTACTTTGTTTGCATGAATACGTCATGAAGTACGTCCGCAAAATTTCAAAATAAGGACGACTGAACAAGAAAGTCATCAGTAAGTATACAATAAGACCGGTCGGGGTTAAACGAATCGAAACGGCATCAATTTCGCGGTCGTCCCCCTTACAGCTAATATATCTTTTTTTCGCGCACCGTGGAGCACACCGTGACTACGCGTATAATTAGCCTTAATTAAGCATCAGCAGCAGTTGGAAGCACAAGAGTTCCCTGCCCACCGAGCCTCTGATAGTACATGCTATGGAATGTCTCGGTGTCCATTCGTTAAATCTTATTAATTTCTTCTTCTCTCCTTTTTATACATTTTTTGCTCACACTGTGATCTTGCAGTGTTGCAGCGTTATTTCAAGTTCGAAGACGCAAAAATACAGGTTTTTTTTTTGAATTATCAAAGAAATCGATGTATTTATAATCACAAGAGCATGTTGAAGTAAAAAAAATCACTGAACAGAACCTGCTGGATCTTACCTTATTGTGAGGCAACTGCGTTGGGACATACAGCGGTGGATCCAAGCCGGGACTCGTGACTGCATGACGACCGATAATCCTGTCAGCAGGTTTAGCGTCATATCCAGATGGTTGTCCAATGTGAAAACCTTTGCTCTTGACCCAAAAGCGAAATTTACTGTTTTCAGCACTGTTCACTTCCTCACCTTTCAGAGTTCGTAATATTCTCGCGTACTTCTTTATCGTGATTGTTTTTGTTTTCGCTAAGTCACCATAAGTCTTGATAACCCACGGTTGATAAGCATTGAACATGGCATCATTTTGAAATGTTTTAGCCTGCACTGAATTATTATCATTTGGGGTTTGTTGCGTTATGCGAGTCGCAGATGAAGCTCCATAGGCGCCGGAAGAAGCACTACTCGTAGGTATAACACCGGAAAAAGGTAGGGGCACGTTATTACTATTGCTTTCCTGTACAGAACTAGCAGTTGCGTTGGATTTGCACGGGTAGCTGGCAACCAAATTACCCGGTGAGTTGGTATTCATTGAACCACCGGTCATATTGGAAATATCGAGATAAGATACCGAAGAATTTTTTCCAAGGTTCGTAGCATTACCTACGAACGTCGCCATGGATGTTGCCATGTAGGGAATGCTCGTTGGAAGTCCAAGGCCTGCCGCAGTACATAGGCTCGTTTGAACGGCTCCGGGCATATTCAAGCTTGACATGGAAGTGTAATTCTGAGCTTCCGGTAAGCCAGTGGATGTTGGCCAAGCGTTGGAGCCCATAACGTTGAAACTGGATGCGATGTCCGACTGGACTGACTGTTGCTGAGCGATGGAAATGTTCGACGATACGGAAATTGCCGAGGCAGTGGAGATACTTGGATTGGAAGATGTTGGCGTGGATGTACAGGATGCGGTGGCTATTGTGGTCGTAGCTGTCGATATCGATGGACTCTTCGTTCGTGAACTCAACTTTCCACCGGCATTTCGACCCCTACCCGAACTACCATGATGCACGTTATTGCCACGTTCCAACGTACTTTCCGTAACAGCCGGTGAATTGGCACGAGTTTTCACCGAATTTCCGATCCCGCCAGCCCGTGACTTTTTGTTCGGTGGCTCATCCCGATGACCCGTCGTTCCGGTGCTCAAGGAATTCAGATTGCCGTGCGAGAGGCTATTGTTATTCTCGGTTCTCGTGCGTTTATTAGCTCCACTATTGGGACTCGAGGCCGATGTCGATGCCGAGCTCTGTTGGCTAGCCGGAGACGATGAATTGTTTACGGTTACTCGACGCCGCAGACCCATAGTCGCGGTCGCCATTGTTACTCAACCGTGCAGGGTGAGAACTCAATAGGATTACACAAGGTCTTCTGTGGTGAATGAAATTCAATGGACGATGATACTCGCTGTGTGTGATGTCTGTAAACTATGGAGCGATCGTTCAGGGGATATGTCGAGACAACATCAGTCGGTCCGCCTACCACTCTCCCAACGTTCTCAACCAACGTGACCTCTTACTATCGCTCGTTGATCTCCACACGACTAACCAATGAAAAACACTTCACTAAACAGTTGAATATTTCCACAGCAATGGAAAAATAAATAAAACAAACTAACTGACACTCAAATATATTATGACACCATTCCCTTACTCGGGAAACACTGTTCAACTCATCGATAATGCTCAGGACAAACTTTTTGTCTTTAGTTCATTGAAACTCTTTAGTTTCTCGAGCAATATAACAATTTATTGTCGATCCGCACTGATCTTCACCGTTGTCTTCGTAAGGACTGCCGCATTGATAACAACGGGGAATCTTTTTATGTGTTTTGTTCGCACAGCTTTGCTTTCTTTAATCCTTTTGACATCGGTACGGAACAGCAATGGAGAGCCTCAATGAAGACCTCGCTCGAGTCTCGTCCGTTTCTAAAACAAAAGAAGGCATGTCGAGGTGACAAGAGAATTAACTAAGCGTGATTACAGGCCGGAAACGTTTCATCGTTAGGGTGTGCTTCTATCGCGATATTCAGTAGAAAGAAGGAGAGAAACGGATAGTGTGAAAGAAAGGAGGAACGAGGAAGGTCATCGGGACCTGCGTGCTAATAGACTCGGTACCTCTTTGGCAACGGAAAGCCGACAAGGATGCGATGAGGGCGCATGAGTGGATAGGGGTTGTTTTCTCCCAGTCTTTCTCTCTTTATCTCTGTCGATCTTGCTATCCCTCCCTCTCTCTCTCGTTCTCGTTTTCTCTTTTGCTGCCTCCCTCACCCTAGGCTCTCATTCAACCCACCAAAACCGAAAGGGGAGCACCGGCCGCCGGATGAGATTTCGCACTCTCGATCGAGGGATTATAAACGCTTACGGGACACGTATATGTTTAATACAAAGCATGGCGGTATGAAATTAATCCATTGGAAATTGGCTTTCGATTATTGGAAATGTGAACTTTTAGCACTTTCAATCATACGCTGTTCCGTAAGCGTTCGGATCGGAGAAATCTTTGAAAACTGCACTTCTACCATGAATATTTTGCGATTTCTAAGTGGTCTGCCAAATCAGTAAACCGGTTGACTAACACAAAACGATCTGTCAATCGTTTCACTCCGCATCCCCCGACTACTTGATCATATACCTGGCATGTATGTGGTTGTTCATAAACTATATACGAGCTTATACTCCGAAAGCGGGACTGATTTGAATCCGTTTTTTACAGTCTACCGTTCCTCTTTTCCTTTTTCCCTTCTCTCGTTTTACGACGCGGCTTCAGCACGTATAATAAAATGGGATTCAAGCAAACGAGGCGCGTGTCATTTGCACCTCTCCCGATAGCACTGTACCTCCAAAACCCTTGAGGACCCGGATGAGGTAGGAATAGCAGGGTGATGCTTTCTCGCTTCTTTTATTAACCTGTCTATCACTATGATCGTGGTTGCCGTTGGGTAATGCGGAAATGAGAGAGAGCTGGAAAATGGTAGAAAAAAGGAAATCCCAGTGGTCTCATGTGAGTGCTCTAGTGATGGTAAAAAAGCGTAAGGTTTCATGAACAACAGAACGATACAGAATGTGATAAATATTCGCGTTCCTGTACGCAGTGAAAGTGCATGGATTCGTTAATTGTTGGCGTCACATGACCTGTGATGAAGTTGGATTGAACAATTTCTCAACTACTATTTTGATTCAGAAGCTTTTGGTGATGAGAATGTGTGATAGGACACCCGCTAGATATGCATGGACGCACATGTGAATATGTGTATAAACCCTGAGGTCCTACAACTCCCGCTTCATCCCCTGGTGCTGTACATGCTCTATTTTCCCGATCCGTTCACTCTTCCTACCCCGAGTCCCCACACGATATACCCCATCCGACTGCTACTCCTCTACGCTCGGGTAGACCGACCCTCAGCATCTCTCGTCTATCCCGTTCGAGTCATCGGCCTAATGACATAGGTGTGCTTGGTCGTTTGTGTTGCCACCCCCTCTCCCTCCTTTCATCCGATCCAACCCTGTTTGTGGCCCTTCTCTGTCAGGGGCAAGCTTGTCGCTCCTCTGGCACTCGCCAACGCGCAGGCACACAAGAAACCACACAACGTGGCGTATAATTCATTCCCCTGTAGGACACAACGCGGTGAAATAGGGGTGTGGAGTTTGCCGGGCACACCAAAGCCTGCAAACGAGCGAACAACTCGAGACATCGTAACCCTTCGCACTTTAGGCATGGATATCACACTCCTCAGATCCGATCGATATTTTTTGGTCGGAAGCCTGGCTCGAGGGGTTCAGCAAATGATTCACTTCAATAATCATCAAGGCTTTTCTGGGCATAGTCCTTGGATATGGACTTTTTCATCTATTGTTGTTGACCAAGATGGCAGGTTGGATGAACAAGTATTGAATGAGTTGTCTTCCATTAGTTCCCCATCATATTTTCGTTACGATTAATTTTCATGAGTATAATGCTGGTCACAAGCGTGTGGTGTGTCATGATCTCTGAGCTTTTCCAAGATAATTCCCGAGAAAGGGTGGAGTTTACCGATTGCTATCAAACCTCGAAGGTCGCATAATTCAACTTGGATTAAGAACGCGTACGTATGGTACCGAGGCGAGCACAAATACAAGCACAAGTCGAGGAGAAGTGGAAGGAATAAAGCTTATAGGGTTGAATCTAATTCAATAATGCCGATCGAATCGTGGCTAGCTGTGCGGGTACATAATGGATTGCGCGCAATGCCTTAGGTCCTTTCGAGCAACAGCTATGCCGCCAATCTATGATACAGTGGATAGAGGGAATATTCTCAGGGCTCCGAAACACATTGTAGTTGTGTAGTCAGTCTCCGGTGCGGATTGTATCAAAAGTCACGTAGGAGCAGCGGTACAGGGCCACCGCATATTATGCCACTCTGACTATGTTTCACTCGCATTTCTTGTCTCTCTCTCTCTCTCTACCTCTCTCCCTTCACGCCTATCGGTCTGTCTTATTTTCTCTGTCTCTCGTTCTATATCTCTGTATTGCTCACGTGCACAAGCTGTGCTGAGCTCTCAGCATCTATGTATTTCCTCTCATCTCGTCTACATAATACCACACAATTCTGTCCCTGTTCCTCTGTCTCTTGCATCGCATAGTGCTACCAAGCTTATGCCATATACATATTTATCCTTCTCAGCATTGCCCATATATCGTGGACGTCTCTCCGTTTCTCCCTCCCTCTCTCTCGCTTCGCTTTATACCAATGATATAGCTATAGAGCGGATTCAGCAAGTACAAGCTAACAACCAACACAACACTGCACAACCATACTAACCCCCCCCCCCCCCCCCCGCCTCCCCACCACGCCTTTTCAAACACGGTGGTGTCACGCTACGTGCTTCCTGCCGCAAAGTTCGTCAGGCGACAAAAGGCCCTATGTCCAACCGCCTCCATGCCCACCCTCCACTCGTGGGACACACTCGTGATCGCAATGTGTAATCAAGCTCGCGCCTGAGCCTAGCCTCCTCTATACTCAGGCTCGTGGCTACCGCAGCAGTATTATACCACTTTTGTGCATTCAGCCACGTTGCAAATATGTGCACATGTATAAATATTCGTATATTATTTATGTTTGTGACCGTCAACTGGTTCAAGGATTCAAGCTAGCCGTCAACCACCATAGATAGGGGCTTTCATCTCTGCATCTAATGACAAAGTGATGTTGATAACAGCCATGAAAATGATTTGGTGTACGAATGGTTCCTCTTCGAAAACAGATTTCTCTAAAATATCGATTGGTTCTAAGCGCCAATGAATGTATACCGTGTTCATGGCAAGAAATGAATTCTTTTGATTCTTCGTTTGTTTTGATTACGGTCATTTGTGCCGTCACACAGTTTGTGAACTTATAAAGTTGACAGAATCGAGTTTCCAGAGTCGTTCATAACATGATTAAAATTCGAAGATCGTGATATTTGCTATGAGGACATTAACACTCTTAAGCACTACAGATCGTCGGATTCCAGTAGCAAAGACCAGCAAGAGATCGAACATTGTGGCGATGGTGTACACGATTACTCGTGGACCAAGCCAGTAGTAAATTGAATTCCCAAACGGGCGGGTGTGGCGAGAGCGGCCCGCGCCGGCCACCGGAACGCGCCTGTGTGATGCTGTCGAGAACGGGTCTATATATCTCGCGTTTTCTCTCTCACTATCTCGTTCCGCCTTTACATTCTGCTCCGTGTAAGTCCAACCCGTTGGATTTTTTTGTTTAATTTTTTTTTTCTACCTTCAAACCCTTCGCCCACGGTCAATTTTCTCATTGAACAGGAACGTCTGTAACGGTCTGGGCTAGCTCACGATTGGAACTCTTATTCGTGCAAACTACATCTACCCGAGAAGATTATACGCAAAGATTTACAAGAAATATAAACTTGCCTCCCGATTCAAAAATCGAACCGAAGGCTGTAAATTCTCGAAAAAGCAAAGTGCAAAAAATGGCATAAATATAAAGGAAGCTGAAAAAGCAACAGTGAATGCTTTTATGGCCTACGATATATTTTTTTCCGAGTGCAGCGTATTTTATAAGCTGTCAATTAATTCATAGCAGATCTTCGAAATTCTATGCAAGCTGGTTGCCTATTAAGCGACCATGCATGTCAAAAAATATTTATGGACTTAATGGTACTTTTTCAAAAAATTAGGAATGTCAAAAGCAAGTATACAAACAAAGCTGATCAGTGCACTGCTTAGATTAACTTAAGCTGAGACGGACAAGTACGGTAATCTTTTTCTAGTGTTACAACTGTGCTCGCTCTTTTGTCACCAATTATAGGTTCGCAAAGTGTTGATAATAAATCTCGGCAGCAGAGTGCAAAGTAAAAAGACGAGCAAAGAAGTGCAAGTAGCATGAATCCAAAGAAAAAGAATACACGAGCTTCTGTCGTATCGTCTTATGTATCGGTCATAAAGATCGCGGGAGGCGATAATCCGAGATAGTAAAAGCCGCGGTAACACGAAGTTCCATCCATACCAGTCAAATGAAGTATAAGCACAAATGAGAAACAACTAACATGATGACACCGGTCAGAATTGAACACAGCACTTCAAAGCATCAACACTATTTACCTTTATTTATGCGATTGGTTTTACCAAAAAAACTCGAAATATCCTCTGCGTTTTTCGTTGAAGATTTTCTTGCATCGAGCAACAAAATACTGTTGTAGACCAGACGATTTAATGGAATGGGCTGCGTAATTATCGTCACAGTAGATGGGTGGGCCACTTACGGAACCGTTAAGTTGCCGTTTTCAGTAAAAAACGTCTCGAGGAACACAGAGCGTGAGGAAGACAGCAATAGGAAAAAAAAACGCGTGATTGCGCGAGTGCAAATAGGCGGAAGAGCGATTCACACGGTTGACTCGGTGGTGGTCGAGCGGTATCTCACCCGCGAAAAGCATCCCGCGCTGTTCCGCGATCAGGTGACACTCACACAGAACGGATGGACACACATAGACATATAGGGGAAACATACACTCAACGATAGTACGTAGAGACACAGAATGTTAAAAGCGCGCGCGTCGCAGTAGCAGCAATCGTGTACTCATGCTGGTAGTAGGAGGAGACTTACGGATCGTGACGGAGTGCACGGCTTGTGGCGTGGTGACGACGATGGTGGTAGTGGTGGTAGTGGTTGAGCGCGTAGCGCAGTACAGTGGCGACGACGGCAGTCGCGGCTGCGAAATAGTATGAGAAAAGATCCGAAGCCGTGCACCATCAGCGGTAGCAGCGACGGCAGAAGCAGCAGCAGCAGCAGTCAGGGTGGAGAGGTGGCGACCGTGTGGAGCAGCGAAGGTGGAGAAGGAGGCAGAAGCGAGCGCGATGGAACGCTGGAGGGGGAGGGGGGGGAAGTCGAGAAAGAGCGGGGGAGGTGAAGGCGAGCACGCGCTGGATAAAGAGAGAGGGAGCCGCGTAAGTGAGACCGCTGACGCGCGAGTCGGCAGTAGTCAGAGAGCAGAGTGTGAGACTATACGGTAGTAGAGTACCGACGAGAGAAGAAGAGAGGAAAGGAAAGATGAGGAGGAAGAGAGACAAGTGGACGAGCAGGGAATAGAAGGATAGTAAAGAACGTGGTAGTGGCTGCAGAGGCTTGGAGAAAAAAGAGTAGCACGTTTGTATGTATATATATATAAAGGTTTAATGTTGCGGAAGAGGAGAAAAAAAGAAGAGCTGAAGTGGAGGTTGATGCGGATGAACGTAGCGGTAGAAAAGAGTATATTGTAGGTGATTTTCGTATTTATGTCACGAAAATACTTCAATATAGTGCATTTTGCGTATTGTAGTACAAGATGCATATGCTTGCACATTCCGCAAAAATAGGGCCGAATTAAAGGGTCCGGAATGAAGGACAAATAAGAGACAAAGATGAGCAATGTTGAAGGACTGAACGAAGCAGTTGGTGGAGATTTAGCGATTAAACGAAGCGTACGGTCCGAGTGAAGAGTTGCAGCGTTAGCGCGCACAATTTGTATGTTTCAACGTGTTTTTTCATTTATATGATGGTATACATACATAATATGTGTACACATTTATGTAGAGATATTATATATAAGTTGTCAGCGTAGGTCAGTGTAAATGTGCAAGATGTAACCTCCTCGGTAAAACTCTATATATACTTTTGCTCCCTTTCTCTATTCGGCTATGTGGGCGAACGGTGATCGCTTCCGAGTGCAAACGGTTCGGCTTGCAGTGGGACACTGGCTGGCAAAGCGGAGAACCAGCTCAGAGGCCAGAAGAGAAGCAAGCGGGCTGGCTGGCTGACTGGCTGAAACTGCTGTAGGATAGCGGGTGGCGCGAGAGCCGTGCGATACTACTCTCTTTCACGGTATACCGACGCGGGACGGGCCAGTGCCGAGCCAGGGGAACCCAAAGCGGCGCCGGGGTTTCCACGTCTATATAACTTGCAGCCGCCGCCGCGCGCACAGACCCATCGACAACGAGAGATTATAGTAGTACACTACTCTATATATAGGCGGTTGTATATGTGTGTACCGCTCGCTGCCATCGCGAATGAACATGCGAGCACGCACGCACGCACGCACACTATAAAATACAAAGGGACAGGAACAAGGGGCGAGAAAGAGACGGTGTGTATATTATATGCATCGGGGTCGTGTGCGGTGTGTTGAAGCGGCTGTTAACGCTGGATAGAGGATCCGAGTGTGCTCGTATACATCAGTGTGCGCCCCTGCTCTCTCTCCCTCCTTATATATGTGTATAATGTATTTATACAACTATATTCGCTGTGGATGTGAGCTTGTGTGAGTACAATGCGTGAGCGAGACGAAGCAGCAGCTACGAGGGCGGCCAAAAGCAATGGTCTCGTCGGGCGAAGCTTCACGAGCGCGCGGAGAACACCACAGGAACGTTACTACGCCAACAGGCCTCAGTATATTGCCGAGAGTGCGTGTATGTGTGTCCTGGATGATTGTGTGCTTCACTGCCACCCGCTGCTTTCTCGGCTCAATTCGGGGCGTCCTTCTCCCTCGATCCTATGCTCCGCCAGACACGCTCCTGTTTCTCCTCTCTCTCTCCACTGGTGGGGCTTTCGAACACAGAATTTCCCCTCTTCTTTCTCAACCCTCGTCGTTCACCCCATCGCATTGCCATGTTCGCCATCCTTCTCGGATCGCCCGTTCACTCTCCAACTTCCCGCTCTATATTCCCTCCTCGCGCCCATGGCGATGCTCTCTTCCTCGAATCCACCGCTCAGAGGTTCCCTATTTTTACTCCGTCTCTCTTTTTCCATAGTATCTGTTTCACTTTTATGGCCTCTGTAGCCCCTATGCTGGAGAGCTCGTTGCGACGCTGCTATCTTCTTTTTTGTCCGCCCCTACCCTCTAGTCATCTAGCTATATTGCCGATAGCTTCTGTCTCGTTGATCGTTCAACTTGTTTCCCTGGTTACAACACATTTACGCCACCGTGAAACGATACCGCTCTGGATTCTCTCATTTCTAGAGAATCCTTGTGCAATCGCTAACTTTACTACATATACCTCTTGTTTGTCAATGATACCTTCGCGAAGATATTTACCTAGTTAGATCACGATCTTCACAATCAAAAGACTTTCCAAAGAAGTTAATCGCCTTGAAGATCGGAAATGGAAGCTATCGATTGAAATCTGAGGATGTACATCCAGAAGTGAATGATACGGCCCTCCACTATCATCAGAAGTATTTGGCCCACATTCACATTGTGCTAAACGCCGCGGTTTTTTCCTAAATTTCAATATTGTAATCGGCATGAACTTTGCATCTATCTACGCAACTCAAAACTTCGAGTAATCTACCATCAGATTGCTTCGAAAGTTGCGACATTTTAAGTGGGGCAATGGAAACAGAAATATAAGTAACCGCTGCAGTTATCTGACTTGAAATTAAAGCCATTCCAGAGCGAGTGTCTCCCATTACTTGAGCCGCATCCTTTCCATTTGAACATACGATCACTCTAACGTTATTGCTCGAGAAATCAACACGGTGTCTTCCTAAATGATTGGCTACTCTATGATGTCAAGTTTTTTCGAGTCGCATACCCGTGTGTAGAAAACACAAAAATTTTATGAGAAAGACCAACGGATGTGTATGGGAAATATATATTGCGTCTATCCGGTGAAGACAGAGGCGCTCTCACGATGGAAGGTGGAACTCGAAGAGTCGATGCTATATAAGTGAAGACAATTTGTGCCGAGAGCAAGGAAGAAAGATCGATATGGATCCCAAGAGAGACGAGAAAGATAGGAATGTTGAGTCTTACTCTTTCTCTTTCGGTATATCCTATATCTCTGGCTTCGCGGAGGAACTTTATACTTGGAAGACTGGTGAAGAAGAGAACCCGAGAAGCATGAGGGTGTGAGGAGCGACAAAATCGTAAGAGGAAGCGAACAAGCAAGAGGAAAATACGAAGACGAAGTACGAGACACGACGGAGTTTGGAATCCAGCGGCGACTTCCAAGTTACTCGGTGTGCCGGAGACTTTCGCGAACTTCCGTTGGGTTTTGTGTTCAGGACCGCGGCGGCGAAAACGACGACGACAACGACAACGGCTTTCTCGTTCACGCTGCATACTCTTCTAAACGTCCGCACCTCATCTTCTCCCGTCACGGGTTTCTCGTTTTATGCAGGCAACCTGCAGTTGTATTAAGACTTCATCAACGGATATATGTTTGCGCTGACTGCAGTTTTTTTAACGTATATATTTAGATCGAATAATACAGCTCCGCATCGGTAGCGCCGCATCTTTTTTGATAACACGGCTAGGGGCCACTTTAGACCATGATCTTCTAAACTGAATCAAGTGATGATCAAGTATGATTTCCTTCTCTCATATGTAAATCTATCAAGAACTCAGAATTGTATCTAGAAACGATTCGAACGATAATCATAAATACGCGACCACTTTTTTCAGCTTCGATAAGTCAGCGCAGGATCGTAATTTCAGATTTAAAATGTCTTTTTTCCCATAAGGCATAATCCTCAAGATGCGAGACGGAGACAAGAACGGGTAACCTGTCGGTTGAAGGCCTTGGCCGCCTTGGAGTCTCTTTCGTATGCGCAGTTACGTGGGTACGAGACTAAGACACCCTTTACGGCGTCAACGAGCGTTAATCCGTTACTTCGCTTCTACACCTTTGGGTCGCGTCTCAGTGGTTTTAGTATCACAGCTCTTTTTGCTCCCGCAAGCTCTCGCTTTGTAGACTGCTATAAGCACTTGTACATCCACTCAATGATAATCGAGGCAAGCTACAATCTAAGATTTTATAGTTGTGCTGTGTGTGTGTGCGCATGTAGGAAAGTACTCTAAGTATATGTATATAGAATGATATTGTATATATATCGCTCCGAGTTATATGACTTAGATGCCAAAGTTTCTCGTTAGCATTCACTCGTGAGCTTCGCCAACTTCTTCCAAGAGTATGCCAGTTAAGGTGAATACAACAAATATATATGCATTTGATATATATCGACAACCTAGTTTCCTCAAAGTAATCTCGTTACTGTATTCAACTTTCTGCTATAATCGCAACAAACCTTTGCCAGCTTCATGACTGAGGAACCCATAAGAAAATAAAAATGTTCAGAGTGCAACTTATGATGTAAAGTTGCAACAAAAAGCTTTCGCCGAACGCTGATGAGATCGTTGATTTTTCTGAATCAATGGAAAAGTCTGCCAAAAGACCTTAAAAGATTCCAGTTGATCCTCGTCAGACACCTTTCGCAGAGATCACTTCATCTCCTCTCATTTTTTTTAAAACTTATTTTCAATGCTGGTGTAATGTTCACTTTTTACCGAATGTAGGAGCTCTCCCAGACAAGCGAAACAACGAAGTGCGAAAGGGGCGATGGAAGAAATAGAAATCGCACAATAAGGTTTGAGTGAAGAAGAGACGACGTCGGTGAGGAGAGGTTAGAAAAAACGATGAACACTGGCACGTTCATTGTGGGAGGTTTGCGGGTAGTACGTAACATTGCGACAAGGCGAAGTGAGCAAGTAAAAAGAGAAGGACAACTTTCCTCTCGTCACCCACTCATTCTTTGATAGTGACTTGGCGAGAGCCCTCTTTTAGCACACAGAGAGACAGAGACCTCGCGAAGAAGTCAAGTTACGAGGTCGCTCGAGTACAAAGGGATACGCTGCCGCAATGGGAAAATGAGCTCTGTGGAACCGCGTCCTCAGAAGCATCCTGTAAGCTTTTTTCTCTTCCTCTTTCTCCTCCTTTCTTCCTCTCTTCCTATTTCTCGCATATTACGGTGTATAGCTTTTGATACAATTTGCGGCACATGAAGCTTGCATTTTTTCCTACTATCTCACATCCAGCTCTATTGACTCTTAAGTTTATCCTCAACAGTAGAAACAAGCTCGCGTTCTTTGTGCACCTGACGCACGGAATTTCACCCGAGTTGCATACCTCAACATGTACAATACGTTTTTTACAAGTATTTTCGATTAAATCGTTCCACGAGTGGTTCAAATAATCGTAGCAATTCATTTGGACTTTTGGACTCGTCGTATGAGAACGAATTCTTATCCACTAGACCAACCGCTCTCCAAAAATAAAGGAATAATTATAGAAACATTAAAAAACAAAATACCAATGACCATGGGAGGAGCAGCGTCACTATCAAGATAAGAGGTGCAGAATAGTTATATTATCCAAAGAGAGGAGTACTAGGAAAATTCGTGTCTTACCTTTCTTTCTTGGCGAAGGTCCAACACTCGGAGGATTAAAAGCTTCTTGGCTTTTGGTTGAAACCTCCTCGAACTCCCAAGTTGTCGAGGTGGATCGTCTTCCGTTTCTCTAACTCCTTCCTTTCGAGCCTGTGAGAGACAATCGTGGACACGCAATGTCGTCGTTGAAGATGCTCGATTCTCTTTATTCCTCTTCCTCCGTCCTTTCCGCCCTTTCTGTCTTCTGGATAGCCCACTTTGAGGAGTTTTTACCCTCTGTGTATCTCCACCCTCTATTCCGGATAGTCCCGTATAGCTTTTCGTTTGTGAACAACGAGACGCGAAGCTTTTACTCCATGTCCCGTTGGCGAGTGGGTATGTGTGTCGCTAGGGTAGCTAAGTGTGTGACGGAGAGAGATTCGAGGTTGGAAGTTGAAGGAGCAAAGTCGCTTGAATTACCCTCACCGACAAGTGACCTCGTACACGGATATACAAAGACCCCACTGTGTTTTCCCCTTTTCCACTTCTCCTTTCTTCTAGTTCTCTTCCTTTTCTCTTTTCTGCCACATTTTCAAACTGTCTCTCCTTCTCTCTCTCTCCCTCTATCTGTCTCTCTTTATTCCCCTTGCTTTTTTCCGCCTCGCTCGGCTCTTCCCTAAAACCTGAAACACTGGAACGCTCCCGAACACTTTATGGCTCAGAGGCCACCGCACACGTTACCTACATAATATAGGTGAACTGCTCGGCGCCGTTGTCACGTACCACAGACCGTCACTGGTGGGCTCACCCACCGCCCAGAGGGCTCTTCGAACACATTCGCACACTATCACACTAACATGCATAAGCATACGCACACAGATACACACTCTGAACGAGAGAAGCGAAGCGAACGACCCCCCAGGAAATTGTCGGGGAGTAACTGGGCTTCCGGGATTCACCGCCGGTCGGGAAAATGGCGAGAATAAGAGGAACAAAAAAGAGATGGACTCACCACACCGAGAAGAGAATATGGCAGACTCGTACAGATAGATTCACCACAAGTGTGAGAAAGATGGATGAAAAAAAAAGTCGACGGGTGGCAAGAATGAAATAATGCGCCTTCGGTTACAAGCTCGGAAAGGGGGTTTTTGATTGGTCAGGTAAAAACGTTATTCTAGAATCGGGGAATATCGAGAGACGATCGAAATTGCGGAGGTGGAAAAGCACGTGAGATCAGTTTGCTCGTTTCCTCTCTCGCTATTTCCTATAACAGCGAATACAAGCGGGACTCTGGGTTCAAGCTTCACAATGAAATTCCCTCGTGTGTCCTAAATTGCTCAACTATCAAAAAATTCTTTACGTATTATTGAAGTTCTCAGTGACAGCTCTGATTTCAAAGTTTTTAGAACATCGAATAAACAAGAATCGAAATACGTCACATATGATAACAGTACGTATTAATTATGTCCGTGCAATTATGGCTTTTTGAACTCAACACGTATGAAGATCGAATAGAAATTAGAACGCAGCGATTTTATAAATTCGGCTAATACTAGTGACGCTATTTATTACGAAGAAAAACAAGAAACAATAGAGACGGAACTGTCCCTTTCAGCCCCAAGTTCTCCGATATCCCAATTTTTTTTACAAGTGAAATAAATTTGGGCATCGGATATCACGTAGATTTGTTTTCGAACAAGACATGCTAAAATAAAGCAGAAATGAAGGAATGGTGTTAAATATGCTGAAAGACAAAGACTTTTCCTTAATTGTTGAAAGATTTCAAAAGCTGTCAACAAATTATGAAAGAAGTCGTTTACGCTTGAAGAGAAATAAGATGCAAGAAGGCTTTTCGATAAAATAGACTTTCATTAAAAGTACTAAGGGTTGTGAAAGTTTTCAAAAAAATATCTTCCGTGGACATTTTGATTAATGGGTCGCTAGAAAAAAAATAAAAGATTCCACATCCTTGTGAAGGCACCCAATGAAAAACGGTGCGAACACGAGGATACGAATGATGAGTTTGTTGAGAGGGTTAAAACGTTGAACTCGAAAAACAACGTCACTTCAAATGAATCGAAAATTGATTCATTTCACGAACTGCACTCGTCACAACAGCGCACTTATAACTCAAAGTCAAATTGTATATTAAGCACAACTTAATATTGAATTTTAAAATATCGGTTATTCGATGAACAACATTAAACAATAACAAATTTCAATCCATCCATTTTGTACGACGGAAGTTCGATGAAAATCGTGATAACAGATGGTCGCAAGAATTTTGTAATGTGAATAAGAAATAGAAGTAAGTGGACGGCTCGGGAAAGACGGAAGTATCTTTTAGTCCAATCGACTTCTCGTTGAGCACTGATTCAGAGAAAATCTCATCTGAAACTAAAAATAATTTGCGACAAGGAGCGCATTGGAGTTCCTGTTAGCATGGGCAAAAAGTACCAAGAGATGAGATTTTATCCCCTCCAATGACGAATTGTTTGAGCGCTGGACCAGTTTGCGATTGCTCGTTTCATTCTCACGGAAAGAACGAGTGGAATGCGAAAAGGAAGGGAGGCGAGAGGAAATAGGAAGAGTGATCGCTACGATTCTGGCTAAGGTCGCGAGCGACACGAGAAAGCTACGGGGTGGAATGAAGCAAGGATGGAGAAGGGGGAAAACGGGATGCTGTCGCTCTGAGAACTGGACAACGGTCAAGCTAGATGCCTATGATCTGGTCCCGGGAGACGATCTCGTCGAGAAGAATCGTAGGGGTTGAATCTTCGGAGATGGGAAGGGGTCCGACGTCGTTCAATTCTGGTTTGATCGCAAGTGCGAAGAGCATGTTTTATTTGTGTATTTGTCTCTACATGTGTGTCCATCTGTGGATGTGTGTGTTTGGTCATCGCGTGAGAAAGGGCTGTCAGATTCGACCCCTGACTCTATATCTCCGCAACTCGACTATTATATTTATTTCAACATATATATATATATATAAAATACACAGTTATATACATTTTTTCTTCGCTTTCCTCTTCCTAGCAAAGAAGGAACTGCTTTTTCGTTTTGAAACTGCTATATATCCCTTCCGGAACATTTTTTCGCTATCACGAGAGAATTGCATCTATATAACCGGATTGTTATATCAGGTGTTGTCGAGGAACGAGAAGAAAAAGAGTTTGTGAAAATGTATAGACTGTCGCGTATGCATCATCCGCGAAACCGCTCTGTCTCTTCCCTCGTGCGACGGAATTTTACAGCTATCAAGCTTTTATGTGTATAGATATGGAGATACATTGGCAGAGATGTATCTATGAATATGCTGTATATTTGTGACAGGTATATTTGGTGTGACGAGCATATGGCAGTTTCGGCAACGAAACAAGGACACCTATGCAATCCGCAGATATATAGATAAAAATTATATTTACTTTTAACACGTGTGAGCATTCTCGGTAGCGATGAACCACTGAAATTTGCTTATGCTCTCTTCGCCAAATGTATCTGCACCCAATATTGACCTACAAGAGCAAAAGAGCTGGAAAGAGAAGGGGGGGGGGGGAGAGAGACACCGAGATTCGAGGGTGCACACGTGTTGCTCGTGGGCGGATAAAATTATCGTTGCACCATAAATGTCAATCGTAAAGAAAAAAAA